>LPNX010651020.1:389630-551721 GCA_001517045.1 Pseudotsuga menziesii | reverse complement strand
GTGTGTGTGTGTGTGTGTGTGTGTGAGAGAGAGAGAGAGAGAGAGAGAGAGAGAGAGAGAGAGAGAGAGAGATAGAGAGAGAGAGAGATAAATTTTTGGAATAGATAAGGGGTCACGGGGGATAAGTGTATTTGGATGATTTTGGGAGTGAGGCAGAGTGGAGAGAGAGAGGTGTTAGGTGTTAGGAGTGAGAAATAGGTGTTATGGGGATGTGTGTGTGTGAGGGAGGAAGAGAGAGAGAGAGAGAGAGAGAGAGAGAGAGAGAGAGAGAGAGAGAGAGAGAGAGAGAGAGAGGAAGAGAGGCGTTAGGGGTTTGGGGGGCAAAAAGATAAGTGATTATGGATATAACAATAGGGGTTTGAATAAGATTTAGATGTAGAGAGAAATGGTTAGGGGTCTTGGGGGGAACAACAGGTGTTAGTGGTAAGGGGATACATAGGTGTGCATGTGTGTGTGTGAGAAAGAGAGAGAGTGAGAATGAATGGGGTGGTGGTGTGTTAGGGAGGGAGAGGAGGGTGGGTTAGAGGTAGGGAGAGGAGGGGGGGGGGGTTAGTAATAGTTAGGGGAGTGAGGGCGTTGGGGGGGGGGAGCGGTGTGACATAAAATAATAAAAATACTCTTATAATTGGAAAAGTAGTCTAATGTAAATTTATAGGCCTCCACAATGCGCATGTGTTATAGTCTTACAAAACGTGTGTGTGCTGTGCATTAATATAACGAGTGTGCATTTATCATTGGTTAGAACCCAAATTTGAATTTAAACAAAACATGAGCACGTTTAGTGCCACTATGGTCGAGCCTCCACCCATGATGGCGTGTCATTCTTATTCCTATGTGTCTTCTTTTCTTCTGATTCATCATTCCTGTTCCTTGGAGTATTATAAACCATGGATAATTCAAAATTATATCCAAATTTTCAATATGCTCTTGTTTAGGCATTGGTTCCAGTATGTTTCACACCTCCATTTTTTTATGAAATTTTAGAAACAAATGTGTTTTTTTTTCATATTCCAAATATCTCATTTTTAACAAGAATATTTTTTTTTCTATTTTTTTCTTATTTATCTTGTGTCAACATTCCTCAACTCAAAAAAAACATTGTTAGTGTTTTGTCGAGAACTCTTTTTTTTCTCAACCATTTTGAAAAACAAATGTATGGTGCACTAAAAAACATCGACCTCTACATGCTATAAAAAACCCATTTCCAAATAATTCCACTAAGACATTCAAACCCTACACCCACAATTGGCATACTATTTTCTAGGTTTGATCACTTACATAATTAAATAAAATTAAGTAAATATTATTTTTATTTTTGGAAAAATAGTCGTGAACTAGTACTATGTGTTCTCTATATGTATACCAGTTTTCGTAAGTTTATTCCATCATTTAGTCACTCAAAGGCGACACCCACACAAACATATACCTTATATTTGTCCCAAAAATAATAAATTCTGGTTAAAAAAGATCTAACTTTAGATAGTTAAGACCATTTTCAATAGAAAAAAAATATATTTAGAAACGTCATTAAATTTCCTGCATTTCATTTTCTTTAGTCATCGCAAGACTTATTGTGTAACTGTCTCAAAATATTCATGTAAGTTGATGGATTCCTATTTTTTCAGTTTTCTATTTCATATAATGTGCCAAAAGAGACACTCATTAACTTGCACACACCCAGATATAATCAATAAGAACTAGATTGTCTACAAATGCTACTAGCACATTATCATCAATTTGAATTTCTTCCATTGGGGCTATCTCAAACAATTCTTGCATCATTTTCCTCTTTGAATGTTACATGTTCAACTATGTCGTAGATATTATAATATGTCATTTTTTTTTATTTTTTTGTTGGTTAACTACCATTTATTGTAATTATTTTTGGAAAAATGATCTTTATTCCTCATAATTTCTTTTACCCTCTTCCTGCTTTTAGTTTGGTGTCATTTTTTTGCATGCTCTTTATTGCTATTTTTTGTCTTCTTAATTCTTCTTTTTGTTCATCAATGATATCTACTAACATGTTTCTACATCACCTAACAAATTTTCGTCTCTATCTTCTTACTTCATCAACATGCATAGCATCAATATCTCCATTTTTATAAGACATGATAGCTTGAATTAATGTATTGCAATCAAGCACCAAAGTCAATTTTATTGAATCAGATAAAAATAAAAGCAATGCATTGTACTCAATTAAGAACCATAGTCAATGAAATTGAATTTGATAACACTGAAATCAATGCAGTATAATCAATCAAGAGCCATAGTCTATTGGATTGAACACGATAACATTGAAATCAATGGAATGTACTCAATAAAGAGCCATAGTGTATTGAATTCAATTAGATAGCAATGAAAACAATGCACTGTACTCAATCAAGAGGCATATTCTAATGAATTAGGTAGAATAACACCAAAACCAATGCAATGTACTCAATTAAAATCCATAGTCTAATGATTTGAACCAAATCACATTGAAATCAATGTGTTGTACTCACTAAAGAGGCATAGAAAATTCAATTGAAATAGTTAATATTGAAGTGAATGGACATTAATCAATGAGGAACCGCAATCAATTCTATTGAATTAGATAATTACATCGAAATAAATGCATTGCACTTAATCAAGATCCATAGTCTACTGAATTGAAACAGATAACACTAAAATCAATGCATTGTACTCAATCAAGAGCCATACTCCACTGAAATGAATCGGATAACAATGGAATCATTGCACTGAATTCCTTTTACAGAATCAAGAACCATAGTGAATTGAACTGAGTCTAAAAATGAAATAATATTAGAAACTAATGCATCAATGCTAAATTCAATGTGGTTGTCACTAGAATCAAGGAAGATACAAAATCAATGAAACAATATCAAAAATCAATGTTCCGACATGGAGGTCAATTCAACAATCATTGTAATCAATAGCAAATTCAAATCAATGAAACAGTATCATAAATCAATGCATCGACACTAAATTTAATGCAACATTGAAATCGATAGTAAAATGTAATAACCTAGTTCACTAACACTGGTTTCAATGGAACAATCATTACAATCAATCCAACATTGAAATTAATGCAATAGCCTCAGAAATCAATGCATTGAAATCAAGTTTAATGCAACAATCACTAAAATCAATGCATAATTGTATAATTTAATTTTCTTGCTTATTTGACAAATAATTAAATATTATTATTATATGCTAACTATTTATACCCATGCATCATCCATTACTATATGTAAAACATATTATGCACACTCGTAACATATTATCTACATATTAATGTTGAACATATCATTCCACTTACACATATTTATAGTCAATAGAGGTTATACATGGTGGTTGGGAGCATTGATTGTACCTACATACAAATCTAGCTCATGACTTATGGATGTGGATCATTTTACTTTTACTTCTAATTTTGATAGGTCCTAACTTCCACCAGTTTTTACTTCTAATATTGACTGTGATTAATTTTTACCACTTTTTTCTTCTAACATGCAACAATATAAATTCCTAGAAATACATAGTAAAACACATGAAATACTTCGATTAACAATACATATATATATATATATATAATTTTCATTACGATTTAAATGTAATTTTTTAATCCCACGTGTTTTTTTATTTTTATTTTTTTATTATATTTATGTAGATAGGCGTACATATATTATAATTTTGGGGTGGACTACCATATATGCTTTTTCATCTACGAGCGATAATCAGACAAGTGTACTGTCCAGATTGATTCTATGGGCGTCGTCCAAAATTTGTAATTAATAATTCAAAAAAAAAATTAGTTAACATTTAATAAGTACATTTCATGATAGTTGGAAAAGTTAAACTTCAACTTCAACTATTTGATTAATAGATACAACTATGAGATTAACTCCATTGATGATACAACTATTAGCTTAATTTCAATTTCAATCATGACTTTTACTTGAATGGAAATTGCCAATATATTAACTTTTAAATTAACTATTAGATACAATTATTAGTTGGAAAAATTAAACTTTAGATTCAACTATTTGATTATTAGATACAACTCTTGGATTAATAGAAGTATGAACTTAAATCCATTAATTATACAACTATTATCTTAAGTTCAACTCCAATCATGACTTTTACTTGAATTGCAATTTTTGATATATTAACTTTTAAATTAACTATTAGATACAACTATTAGCTTAACTCCAATTATTCTACAACTATTAGCTTAACTTCAACTCTAATCCTGGTCATATGGGATCATTATTAGCTTAACTATTAGATAAAAATATCATCTTAATTTCAATGATTCTACAACTATTACCTTAACTTCAACCCTAATCACTTAACGCTTAGTCGAAGTACATTCGTCATCTAGGAGTCTAGTTAATGTGCACTCGTGTAACATACCAACTCCCAATAAAATCGTTTGAACTCTTGATAAACTCCTCCATTTTATATTTGGGCATATCGCTAATTACACCAATAAGCATATATATATCTTAGAATTTGAGTGTGGACTACCATATTCATCTACGAACGATAGTGATACAAGTGTATTATCTAGATTGATTGTATGAGCATCATCCAAAATTCATAATTAATAATTTCAAAAAAAGAAGCTTAGTTAACATTTGATAAGTACAGTTAGTGATAGTTGGAAAAATTAAAGTTAAAGTTAAACTATTTGATTATTAGATACAACTATGAGCTTAAATCCATTGATGATACAACTATTAGCTTAATATCAACTTCAATCATGACTTTTACTTGAACTGCAATTGCCAATATATTAAATTTTAAATTAACTATTATATACAATTATTAGTTGGAAAAATTCAACTTCAACTATTCGATTATTAGATACAACTATTCATACAACTATGGGATTAAATCCATTAATGATACAACTATTAGCTTAAGTTAAAATCCAAACATGATTTTTACTGAATTGTAATTTCTGAGATATTAACTTTTAAATTAACTATTAGATACAACTATTGTTAGCATTTATAATCATTCTATTGTCCAAATTGGTCTATTAGATTATATTTTCCTAACTTAGAAGTCATTTAGTTATTATTGGGTCCACTCGTACCATTGGTTCCACTTAGCCTAATGGGGCCACATGTATGAGTTTCTAGAGTGCGGGGAACATAGATAGAGGCTAACTGCAACTGAATGCACCTTCATGCATTGGTTTAGGTGCCTCCTACACCAATACCTACAATTTAGGAGCCACTGGGAGTGTTGGCACCAACCTCCTTCAGTTGTTGGTAGTTGGTGACTAGTCGAGCCTAGTTATGCTTCAGTTACATTCAACTAGATGTCCTCCAGTTCAGTTAGCACCGGGATTGCATGGTTTCATGTGGGAAGGCACCTTTTCTCACCTATCACATCAGTTAGACTATTTTAACTGATTATAAGTGATCGAGATATTGAATTAGACAACTCGAGTTAACTGGTTAAGCTCTGATAGTGATTTAGATACTTCTAGTTAGCCATGCATTCAGATTGAGTTGGTGGATTTGAATCCTATCAACATGATTTGTATTCCCTTTTTTGTAACACAGTTATATATTGTTGGGATTAATGAAGTTTATATTGTAATTTTACTAAACAATACTCATCTGTTTCCTGTGAGATTTTTTTTTTAGTGGGTGTTATTCATTCCTTTTACACTGTATAATAATTAAAATATAATAGCACTCATTGCCTGAATACCAATGGAACATTAATTCTAATATGGTATGAGAGCCTCGTCAAGAAAGCTTCAAGTTTGTCTGATCTCCATTGTACACCAAAAGCAGATGGGTTTCCATAGAATTCCCACAAAGAGTTCCTTGATAACTTTGGATTCATTCAGAGTGGTGGTGCGGGTGTGACTAACCCTGAAAAAGTGTACATGTCGAGATGGAAGGATTGATTCTGAAATAGTGAAAATTGTTTTTGTGTTTGTAGTGATATTTTGTAGTTACAATTTCATATGGATTGAATATTATCAGTTCCTCTTCTTACTCCATTCAAAAGATATTCAAAATGGAAATTGAAGATGATTTCATCTCTAAAAAGAAAATTTCTCTATGAGGTATCTATTAGAATTGGTAAAAAGTCTTATGAATATGATAATTATTAGATAAATGATAGTGATAGATATTTTGGAACTATATGTCATGCCTTTTTCTCCAAGCTCGTGCTACCTTATTGATTCTATTGAATTCCCAAAGGATCTCTGGACAGAATTAGATAGAACAATTGGCAAGCACAATGAGGATCATTATAGATTTTTTGAGAGAACACCCAACACCACAAGAGTTGTTTATTCAAAAGTATCAGCCTCTATTCTCTTCGATGAATTTGTTCAAGATGAAGAAGAAGCAAAATCTTCCACAGAGTCAATTCAAATTGAAGAAAGTATCCTTGGAGTGACTCCTCTTGCTGCTCCGAATGTTTATGAGATCTCTGATATATCATATTCTCATATGGATGACCCAGAAGAATACATTCAAAAATTTGTTATTGAATAAAAACTCTCCTTCCATTCTATGCAAACATTCTCAAGGGATTCTTCTATTTTAAATTTTATGCATAGTTTACTAGTGATTGCTTTAGAAAATGAAGAGGAATTCGATTTATCTCTCTCTAATGTAGTTTCTGGTGTGAAAAAATTAATAATTTGGATATTTTGGAAATCATATCATATTTTAGGAGTGATCCATTCACTCTCATTGATCTTGAGCATCCAGAAAATTCTTACATGATTGAATCCACAAATACTCAGAGTTTTGAAGAAGGAGAAAATTGTGCATCTACCATCTCGGTGGAGCACACTCTTGGATATGATATGAAATTATTTGGATTTGATATGATCTTAATTTTTCAAGTTTTAAGTTCCAAGATCTTCCAGTAATGCTTGTAGACGTTCTCATCAATTTTGGTGTGAAAAATCAAGTAACAAAAGTCTCTTTCAAAATTGTTGTTGGGGATTTGATGTCAGTTTTATCTCATGAGTTTGCAGATATTATATTTTGTGAATCCTTGTATATTTATAAAATAATATCATACTTTAGGAGTGACACATTTAGTCTCATTGATCTTGAGCTTCAAGGAAATTCCTACATGATTGAATGCACCTATACTCAAAGCTTTGAAGAAGGAGAAAATTATGCATCTACCATCTCGGTGGAGAAAAATCTTCGATATGATATGAAATTATTTGGATATAATATTATCTTATTTGTTTCAAGTTTTAAATTTAAATATCTTTCATTCATGTATGTAGATGTTCTCATCAATTTTGGTGTGAAAAATTAAGTACCGCAAGTCTCTTTCAAAATTGTTGCTCGGGATTTGATGTTAGTTTTCTCTTATGCGTTTGCTCATATTATATTTTGTGGATCATTAGTTATTTTTGAATATATATCATATTATGGAGCTCAAGAGATATCTATCCATAGTCCAAGGGCTTCTCTACCTATCTATTTTATCATATGCTCATCTCCTCACAGAACTAGTAAAGATTGAGACATTCTGCATTCACCTGGACACTTGCTCCTAACACTTGGAGCTGATTTTACCTCATATGGTTTGATTTTGAAGGCTGCAATATATCATTTTCTTTGGTTTTCCTCACATGGTTCAAATTCTCAAGAATGTTTTCTCTCTCATCAGTTTATCTCAGTTGCTCTACATGCACCCAGTTTTCATCTAGTAGTTGTCTATGTTGTTGATTCAGTTGAGCATATTCTTATTCTTCCAAAGAAGAAAATCCCTCCAGACATAGTCATTTAGTTTTGAGTCAGAGGTTTACATGCACAGTCTTAGAATGCTACTGCACAGAAGAACCAAGATACTACATTTGCTACTACATAGTGTTGCAAATTGCAGAAAATTTTCCACAAATCTTGTATTCAAAACATGTTTCCCTGATTCACTGCTTATCTTGAGGGGGTTTTTTCCCATGAGGTTTTCTTCTCTTTCCTCGATTTATTAAGAAACATTTTTCAATTCTTTTATATGGTATATGGGTGACTTGTTTCCTTGTTTCTAGGGCCCGCAATTGTCTAAGTTAGGATTCAGGGGGGGTGTTAGAATTTATAATCCTCCCTTGTCGAAAATGGTATATAGATTATATTTTCCTAACTTAGGAGTCATTTAGTTATTATTGGGTCCACTAGTACCATTGGTTCGACTTGGCCTAATACGGACACATGTACCAGTCACTAGAGTGTGGGAAACATAGATATAGGCCCACTGCAACTGACTCCACCTTCATGCATTAGTTAAGGTGCCGCGTAGACAAATCCCTACAATTTATGAGCCACTGGGAGTGTCGGCACCAACCTCCTTTAGTTTTTGGTAGTTGGCAACTAGTCAAGCCCATTTATTCTTCAGTTACATTCAGTTGGATGTCCTCCATATCAGTTAGCACCATTCTTGCATGGTTTCATGTGGGAAGGCACCTTTTCTCACCTATCTGTTGGAGGAGCTAGTCAGTGAGTTGACTAGACTAGTTAGTCGACTAATTGGAGATTAGGTTGGCCTCCCTAGGTTGTGTTAGTTGACTGAACTGAAAAGCAGTTATTCATAGTTGTTTTGTAATAATGTATAATAGGTTGTTGAACCAGATACAAACTTATTTTGGTTTTGGTGTTTGTATGAACCCATATTTGTTTTCTAATATAAGTTGTTATTCAACCTACTATCCTTGTCTCTTGTCTCTGTTATGATTATATGATTCTTTATGTGTATTATTGGTAACTTAGTGATCTAAGTAATTACAACATTGGTTCTATTTCCAGAAGTACACGTATGGATGTACTGACCAGTAGCATATGATCTCATAGCAAGAGATTAAATACTGGTGGGAGTGTAAGATCACAAACTATTTGCAGGACTATGCTAGAAGAAACAAGCTAACTATTGCCCAGGAGAAGGAGAAATTCTTCACTGAAATGCATGAAAAGTTTGTAGGATCAGTACCTCAGTTTCTAAAAAAATTACTGCATGAAAAATTTGGAAGACACTAAGGAACAAGAGTTGATCCATAAATTTATAAGAGGAGGATGAATGAACTTGCTGGAGTGGTTTTAAAAAATCATAGACGAGTTCTGCGTAGATCATGCTATGGAAGAGAGAGTCTTTGTCGAGAGTATCGAACATAGATTCTATAACGATTTCACTGAGCAATTCCTTTTCTCAATACCAACGCTTTTGTTTAGATTCCTAATTGACATAGGAGTAGGGAATATCGTTGAACCTCGTCCATCACTGATCGAACCTCCATCAAATACCAACTGGGTGGAAAAGAAGAAAGTGTGGGAGAATTTTATTGCAGAAAGGGAGTGGGAGTACTTCTTGAGAAAATAGACAAAACTATATAGGCTTGATAAATCATCGGGTAGGATATGGGGGGGTACTTGGTCATGTGTTGGGGTGGATTAGAAGGATTATAGTCGACTTTAAAAGGAACCACTAGCAATGAAAAATTAGGCCAAGAAAGAAATAATTTGGATAGTGACTCACAAAAGCACTCCGAATTTGCAGAAAATAGAGAGAGATAAGAGGCAGAAGAGAAGGGAGGAATGAAGAGAGAAAGTCATCACGATGCATAGAAGAATGGATACTAGGGTGACTCAACATGAAGGACATCCGCCAGAGTTGGTTCATGATTGACAAGAAGAGGGTTTATATGAGGAAGAAGTTTCACCAATGGAGGAATATCTATGGATAGAGCAGCGTGAAGCTCTCCATATTGAGATAACCAAAGAGGTAAGACCTCTATCCCTAGTTAATCTAAACATGAGTTACCGATTGTAGCTAATTGTCAAAGAGGACCTAAGGCTATGAGCTGGTGACTTCGATGTGTGGAGGCGACTAGATGACAAGGCACGAACTACTCGATAGTCGTCCATACCAAAGACAATCGTCGATAAGGAGTTAGCCAACAAGATGTCCGATTTGTCCAAATGAAATGTTCATGTGATCTTTTCCAAGAACACAGGCTTCACATGACAAAAGATTATCTGTTCAACATGAATAACAACAAAGCTTCATGGTGTGCAATCTGCAAAGTAAAAAGTCATACATCATCCGACTACCATATGAACCGAAAAAATCGACAAAACTATCATGTAGTCTATCAGACCAATGTTGTCGCACAGAATAACAATGATAACATTCCAAGAAGCAATGAGCAAAATGGGAAAAATGATCAGAAATATGACGGCCGGAGACATGAGAGCTAGTAATACAATCGTAGTGGAGGATTTTCTGGTTGAGGCCAATTCAATGGATATTGGGACAACTGACCTCGTCGACCAATTCAATGTTTCACACGCTATAAGGAAGGCCACCAATACGTAGACTATATGTATAAAGATCGAAACGACCTGCATTTTTGTACTAGTTGTGGTGTTGGCGATCAATCACTAGAGGATTGTCCCATTATACTTGACAAAACCAATAAGAATAAAAATGTTAATTTCTTGTCGTGTGTTTAGAAAGTTGATATAATTCACACTAAGAATTTACATGTAGTCACTAGACAAGGAACAAATACTAGTAATGATAATCCACAAATAAGCAAACTAAAAACCAAATATGATTATCCTAATCCCATTAAGCAAAAACAATTGTATAATGATGCATCAAATATATTCCAAGAATTCTCCCGATAAGAAGAAATTGATAGAAGTCGACAAGATGTCTCACAAGAATTACTTCACTTAAAACATAATGACAAATCAGTAGCAAAATTTATTGATCTATTATATAGTATTAAGAACAAACCTAATATGGAGAAAAAAACTAAAAATATATGTATCCTAAATCAGATGGATAAGACTGATGCTGATCCACTTGTTGACCTAGAGATAGAGGGATATCACGTTTGACAAGTTGTTCTCGACTTTGGGTCCCAAGTCAATATTATGACACGAGATACATGGGAACAACTAGAAAGAAATCGACTAAATGAATTAGGCGTATATCTAAAATTAGAAGATCAAGGATTGATCTAACCTATCAGCATATGGTGCAATGTCGACACAACCATCAAGGGAATCACCACAAAAGTTGATTTCTCAATCATCGACCCTAAATAAGGATCTAGTTATTTCCTAGCCTTGGTGGGATGACCATGGGGTTGAAAGATGAAAGCATTGATTTTGTTAGAGAGACAGAGGATAAAACTCAAAGAAAATGGACAAAAAACTTTTGTCCCCATTCACCCTTCTCAAGGTGAACCTTGGACCGAACCGATAGATGAAGAAGTCGACATTCGACAAATATACAAGATACAAAATAATGAAGACTATATTGAGCCAAATATATACAAGGAACTTCACTTAGGGTACCATGATTTAGTTGGATATAATTCAGATGCAAAATTATACGATTGGGAGATAGAAAATTATGAAACTCAAGCACAAGGATGCTGGACTATCCAAGCTATATCAAAGAAACCGACTTGACAATTCTTTTAAGCGTCCATCATTCCAAAGATATTTGAAAGAAAAATTATGGAATACCCTTCTTTAGTGTCGATTAAAATAGAAAATAAACATTCTCTTCAGTATAAAGAAATAAATTCACCAGTCCTCCATATCGAACAAGTTTCCAAAAAATTAGGAGACCATGGCCGACTACAAATCCTGGTTGAAAAATTCATACGTCAAGCTGCTCGATTGTGGGATACCGATTAGTAGAGTCTACAAATGTGGAAAACAACTTTGACATACTTCGTCGAAATATTTGGCGGGAGGAAGATAACTAAACAACCACAAATACTAGTCTTCACACAAGGAAAAAACCCTGAAAAATCACATAAGTATATGCGAAAGGGGATGGAGAAGACTTGGGTACATAGACGAACGAACATGGGCACACTTATTCCCATCCACACTTGATGATTTACCAAATAAATGTTATAATATGGAAGAATCTCAAGATGAAACATTCATATGCAGGAACTTAAAGAAAATTTCATTAAAGACTTTAGATTCATACCGAAAGATGACGAACTAGTCGAAGCAATAGAAGAAATAAAAAAAATTATACAACCGAGTGTTCATCATACTTCGACGTAAAACCATAACTAACTGAAAGCATCTTGTGATGACATTTGATCGAATAGAATACCCCAGTCGACAAGACTTCGACTAGAGAATGAGCACACAACATGGAAAAATGTTTCAGTGGAAAACTGATCATCCTGAGATGGTAAAACCAATTAAAACAATATTTAAAGTTGAGTTAACCAACATAGAATATACCAACAGGATGATAGTAGCAGAATTCCTGGAATCATTTTAACATTTTAAAGAACGAAGTAAAAAAATCAATGAAAGAAAGGCACTAGAATGGATGGAAATAAAATTTAAAATGAAAGAAGTCAACATCTCCAATGATGATCGACCAAAAATGGCACGAATAGGTAACTACTAGGATGATGAGAAAACAAAAGAAATAGTTAACCTATTAAAAGAATTCTAGGATCTCTTTTCCCGATACTCTAGAGACCTAAAAGGGTTAGTACAAGAGATGGGGAAATTAAAATAGACATAAAGCCTGATGCAAGATCGATTAAGAAAAGGTCGTACAAATTAGCTCACAAATACAAGGAAATAGTGAAAAGGAATATTGACAACATGCTAGCAGTAGGGATCATATATCCAATCGACCAATCAGAAAGGGAAATCCCTATGGTTATTCAAACGAAAAAGCATGATCCGACAAAATTAAGAATCTATGTCGATTTTCGAGAGATAAATAAAGTCACCCTAATAGATTCATTTCCAACTCCATTTGCAGATGAAATCTTAAATGAAGTTGCAGTCAATGAGTGTTACTTGTTTACGAATGGATTCTCAAAATATACTCAAGTCCCTATTTCTAAAGAAGATTAGAAGAAGATAAAATTTGTCTGCGAATTATGTTCATTTACTTACAACGTCATGCCATTTGGATTAAAAACTGCACCAGTTGTATTCTCAAGGATAGTGGTAAAATAAATTTGAGAATACATATATAAAACAATGGTTGTATAGTTTGAAAACTTGACGATTTACTCCATGTTGAAATATCATTGCAAGTGACTAAGACTAATGTTGGAAATATGTCAACAAATCCATCTTTCACTCAATATAAGGAAATGTATATTTTTGACCCTTGTAGGAATTCCACTGGAACATGTCGTATGCAAAGAAGGTATCAAAGTTGACTTTTCCAAACTAAAAATAATCCTTGACATAAAACCCCCGGTGAACCCAAAACAAGTCAGAGTATTATTAGGACATACAAGATATTTCAGAAATTTCATTCGTCATTATTCAGATATGACCTACCGTTTGGAAGAAATATTGAAAGAAGATCAGGAATACGACTGGATGGAGGAATGCGATGCTTCCTTTGACATGTTGAATAAAAAATTAGTCGAAGCACCCATTCACACATTTCCAAACTGGTCAGTCAAATTTCACGTCCACATTGATGCATCAGGCATAGCAATACGTGCATTATTGACATAACCTGGAGATGACGGGATGGACTATCCAATCGTATATAGCATTCAGAAACTAAACAAAGTAGAATGAAACTATTCAACAACAAAAAGAGAGGCATTAGGGATGGTATTTGCACTACAGAAATATCGACGTTACCTATTAGCTAACCCTTTCATATTCTATACAGATCATCAAGCTTTAAAATACTTGAGAAGCAAAACTTTATATCATGGAATAATATGTCATTCGTTGTTACTGTTCCAAGAATTTGAGTTCGAAGTAGAAGTTCAACTAGGGAAGCTAAATGTCGGACTTGATCACTTGTCGAGGATCGATACGGTGGAATAACCGAAAGGAGTTGAAGACGATCTACCAGATGCACATCTATTTCAAATAGAAGTTGTACCAACATAACTAGAAGAAATATTTCAATTTTTAGAGAATGGTCAGGAAGCTGAAGGTATGAGCACTAAAAATAAACAAATTCTAGCAAATGAAGGCCGCACCACACTCTAGTTAGTGGATTCCTAGATAAAATTAGCTTGGATGAAGTACTTACTTGATGTGTCTTAGAGCATGAATGAAAAAACATAAGGCATGAAGCGCACTATAGACTAGCTGGAGGACATTTTAAGTCAGACACGACTACCAAAAAGATCCAATAGTCAGGACTATGGTGGCCGACATTACGCAAGGATTGTCAGAAGTTTGTTCGTAAATGTGATAGCTGTCAATGTTTAGGTCGACCTTTACCTAGTATTGAGATTCCTTTAATATCAGTAAACCCAAGTATAACATTTGAAATTTGAGCTATCAACTTCATAGGACCATTTCCAATTCTAGTAAGAAGGAAAGGTGCACGATACATCATAACAACAACGGAATATGTTACTAAATGGGTAGAGGCAGAACCTTTCAAAACCCACTCTAGTGAAGTGGCTTCCAAATTCATATATGAAAACATAATTATTAGATTTCTTTGTTCATTGACCTTAATAAGCGACCAAGGATCACATTTTATTAACATAACTATTGCGGCATTGACAGAGCAATTCAAGATCGACCGAAGACAAAGTACATCTTATCACCCTCAGTCTAATGGGGCAATAGAAGCATTCAATAAAACTATAACAAGAGGCCTAACAAAAATCTGTAACACTGATAAAGATGACTAGGATGAAAAAATTCCTGAGGACCAGGCCTAATATAATCCAAAAGATCCTCCCTCCCCATCAAGTGACACAATAATAGGAGGCCACATTCCTCTTACAGAGGTTGGATTGGTACGTTTCACTGTTAGAATAGTAGAGTCAAGATAAACTAGTTAACCTATCTAAGCAACCAACAACATATCATAAAAGATAAGAACAGGAAAATAAAAGGATAAGAGAACACCGATATACGTGGTTCACCCTAATAGGTTACATCCATGGGAAGGTAGTCTTCTATTATCTCCATAATGTCTTCTCCAATCTTACAAGAGAGAAAAGCACAAATACCCCAAAGCATATAGATGATGTACATTAGTGTCACAATAGTACCACTCCTACATCAAGAATACATGATGTGTAGAGACTCACTTAACCCTATTATATACTAAGATATGAGGAGGAATTACTCTCATATATTGCGTGTGGGATAATATTAATTCTCCAAAATAACATCTCTTAATACAATACCATGGACAAATGCTGTACATAAGTAAATAAACCACCATATAACTATGGGTTAAATGTATTACTATTCTACATAAGGTTGTAGACAACTTTTGACATAATACAAAGACATTACTACCTTCCAAGAAATATAATATATTCCAACACTCCCCCTTAATAACGGCTGGGAGAAGGGCCCACACTAACATGAAGGAAGGAAAGAGTCATTACTGCTCCCCCTTGATGACAACTTTCAGAAGAACCAAAGCTAAAAAAGAAGAACACTTCGGCTGATGGAAATTGACGATGAGAAACCGCTTCTTACTGAATCATGAAAGTGCACACAAACCAGGTTGTACAATGAAAAACCCAACAATAAAATGCTGAGAACATGTGATGTAATCCAATCACAAGATTCCTAGATCACCATAAGAATCATCACAACCATACATGATAGCTGAAGAACTCTGATATAACATCCACACCAGTGTACAAATACCTTCCGATGACCGATACAACAAAACATGTGGCTATGAAAACCACAACAATGTACAAAAAAATGCAGATGGCCAATACACATGCGGATAGCAGACATTCTTCCAATCAAGGTTCCATATAAATATATGTAGAAGACCTCAAACATCAAAGAAACAAGACCCCAATGGTCTATATATCGAAAATGATATGATACAGATGAATATCATGACTTTAACAGTAGAATATGGTGCTTCATTACTTCTGGAATAAGGTGAAAGCCTAAACAGAGAACTTATATGCACAAGAACTTTCAATATTAAAGCATATAAAGATCATAAAACAAAATTTCTCATACAGAAATGAAAATACTTATATACCAAAGGTTAGAAAACATCATATAAGGGAATGGCAACATAATATGATCAAATAAAATATTAACATGCTCATTAAGAAAAATGAAGTCACTTTTACACATTAAGTGTCATCCAGAACTTATAAATAGTGAGCCAAAGATTTCACTTAAATAAATGAAAATTTAGCATCAAGCAGCTAATATGAAGCATAGGTGCATTTCTTATTAGTATGAGGTTAATATGCAAGAGATAAATGCCCTAAAAATGTCAATGCTTCCATATAGGAGCATTAGAGATAAGTAGGAACAAGATAGCCTCTGCAGTCATAAGAATAGAAATCTCATTGCAGCAAGAACAGGGTGCTCATGATAAATAGTTCACGATTTAAAGATTGCTCAAATCCATATAAATATTGAGTAAAAGATGATCGAAATAAACATGACAGGAGATATAGATAAATCAAAATGTTTAATATGATCAACATATAGCAAACTATTATCAACTCAAGATATCACTTATAAAAAATTATGAAATGACAAGTCACTAATGGTATTAATCATGGGTTCAGTTTTTGTAAACACTATGTAAATATGCAAAAGACGAAATGCCCTGGAAATACCAATGCTTCCATATTGGAATGTTAGAGACAAATAGCATAGGAACTAGATACAATCTTTGCAATACATGACAAAAAAACTATATCTCAATTAAATAACTTATGACAAGCCAAAAAATATGATATCAAATAGATTAAAAAATGATTTTACTTGAGAATTTAATTAGCAAGAGAATATAATGATCATAAAGATATTACTTATAAAATACTAAAATTGCTTTTACACGAAGGTCAACAATAACATATAAATAAAGTAAATAATGCTCACTAGATAACACATATGAGATTGTTCTTATAAAATTGTTTTTATAAACAAAACAAAGAAAAGAACAAATTAATTATTAAGTATATTTAAGAAATATTAAGCATTATATGGTTTATAGCTATCATCGTGACAAAATACTAGAGATCCATTTCCTTAAAAGATGCCAAAATTTCCATATAGAAATGTGAGACAAATATATAGCAAGAACAAGAAATAATATCTTAATAAACATTATTAGAAGAAAAACCTAAATACAAAAAAATGAATAATAGAAAACATAAATACTTTACCGTATTGATCTGAATCGACAAAAAACACAGTTAGAAAAATAGCGAAAGAAAGAGAAACTTTTACTCACAGCCCTTTGAAAAAATGTGCCCAGAAAAGCCCAATCTTCTGTTTTGGTCATGAGGTTGGATCTAGAATGACCATTCCAATTCCAAAAATAGGTTATAATAAAAAATATGGTAAGAAATGACCAAATTACGGCCATTTTTTTATCACTACCGTTTTTATTATCGAAAGTAAGCCTAGAAATGCCCAGTTTTATGTTCTGATCACGTTGGTGGATCCAGAATGGCCGTTTCATTTCCGAAAATAGGTTATGATAAAGAAATGGTATACAATGACAAGGTTACAGTCCTTTTGTATAACTGTCATTTTTATTATCGAAAGGAAGCTTAGAAATGCCTAGTTTTCTGTTCTGGTCGCGAGGGTGGATACAGAATGCCTGATCCAATTCCAAAAACTAGCTATAATAAAAAAATGGTAAAAAATGACCAAGTTACGACCCTTTTTTATAACTTCCTTTTTTATAATCGGAAGAAAGATCTCCTTGAGCAGAGCCCCAAAATCATGTAGATCTACTAAAAAAACATCAAGAAACCCTTGAAATAATTCTGCAAAAATATTACACAACAAGATCAAGTTACGACCCTTTTGTATAACTATCATTTTTATTACCAAAAGGAAGCTCAGATATGCCCATTTGTTTTGTTTTGGTCACATAGGTGGATCTAGAATGACTGTTCCAATTCCAAAAATAAGTTATAATAAAAACGTCAGTAAAAAATGATCAACTTAAGACCCTTTTGTATAACTGTAGTTTTTATTACTGAAAGGAAGCCTAGAAATACCCAGTTTTCTGTTCTAGTCATGTGGGTGGATCCAGAATAGCGTTTCCAATTCCAAAAATAGGTAATAACAAAAATTTCGGTAAAAATTGACCAATTTACTGCCCTTTTTATAATCGAAAGAAAGATCTCCTTGAGGAGAGCCTCGAAATCATGTAGATCTATAGAAAAAACATCAATAAACCCTTGAAAAAATTCTCCAAAAATCTTACACAACAAATTAGGGTTAGGGTAAAAAAAGATGCAGAAATATGCCCAAAATTTGAATAGAAGCCTAATGGATTCCAGATAGAAAGAAAATCTACAACAAATGTCAATTCCCAAATGATAATCGTTATTGATTGAAAGATATAGAAGATACTAGATCATAGAAACCCACTCTGATACCATGTTAGAATAATAGAGTCAAGTTAAACTAGTTAACCTATCTAAGCAACCAACAACATATCATAAAAAATAAGAACAAGAAAATAAAAGTACAAAAGAACACCGATATATGTGGTTCACCCTGATGGGTTACATCCATGGGAAGGTAGTCTTCTATTATCTCCAGAATGTCTTCTCCAATATTACAAGAGAGCAAGGTACAAATGCCCCAAAGAATATAGATTATGTACAATAGTGTCACAATAGTACCACTGCTACCTCAAGAATACAGGATGTGTAGAGACTCACTTGACCATATTATACACTAAGAGATGAGGAGGAATTACTCTCACATATTGCATATGGGATAATATAATTCTCCAAAATAGCATCTATTAATACAACAACATGGACAAATACTCTACACAAGTAAATACACCACCATATAACTATGGTTTAAATGTATTACTCTTTTACATAAGATTGTAGACAACTTCCAACATAATACAAAGACATTATTACCTTCCAAGGAATATAATATATTCCAACATTCACTCCATCCAAGAAACATGCAATGGCCAACCTAGACACAATATTATTAAACAAGAATAAGAAAACCATTGTTAGAAGATCAGAAAAGAGAATAAAAATCGAGGATCAACTCAATGTGGTCACGGTGATTGAGATGGATGTCATGCAAGGAATGAATGAGGATATTCAATTCCTAGAAATGGTAAGCATAGAAGCTGTGCAAGTTAATGTCGATAATGTTAACTTGGTAGAATATGTTGAACATTACAAGGAACAGACGCTTAAGATTAAGTACACTCTGGTAAAGGAAAGAGGAGAAGGACGAGAGTCAAAGAGAAAGTATGAGGCTACAATATCAGAATTTGAAAATATCCAAAAGACTTACCAATATTTATAATCAGAAAAGGATGAGCTGGTGCTTTTAGTTACAATAACAGAAGGAGAGAAGAAATATTTTGAAAAGAAGATTTTGGAATTAGAAGAATAGAGATTTACATCAAACAAACAAGCACAAGAGTTGAGAACCTGAGAAGAGGAGGTCGAGGTACATAATCAATCATTGCAGACTCAGTTAAATACATGAGCTGAAAGACAATGATATCACTCCTTTCTATGATCAAGCTTGCTTGATCCAGAGGAATATTTATCGATTCCAATTAAAACTAGCAAAGGAAATATATAAAATCAAGCAGGAAGAGACAAGGATAAAATAAATTTTTGTAGTGTCGATTGAGTTCAAACAAGGGCTACTAAAAGTTGCATAAAAGGTTCAGGGTCAGCTGACTTGGGTGGAATCCAATTCAAAATTTCTTCAACACTTGCCGTAAAATATTGCAGAAAATTTGAAGATAGAATTATCACTCCTAGATTTCAGAAGAAAATATTCTTTAAGGATGACCACTACAATTGAAAAGACTTTGGAAAGATGCACGGAGTTCTACAAGAAAATGTGCATAGTGTATAATAAATTCCATAATTCTTCTGCATCCAAGAGGAAGGAGTTTTGAGACATGGATCAACATATGAAGAATATCTAGGATAGATTGCAAGAAGATGAACATAGCATCCAAAAAAATGAAGACATTAGTGAGGAAGTTGTAAAAATTTGGATTGCACAAGCCTCAGTTAGAAACTATCTCCTAAAAGACTTGTTGATATTGAACCCTCCAAAGGTAACATAAGTAGAATCACAACTGGATTTGCATGAGATAACTGTAATAATGTTGGAGCCAGTAGACTACAAGACTATCACTGCAAAGGCCAATGCGTGGGGCGAATTCATTGAAAGACCATCTAGGCCCACTTGATTTTGTCTTTTCCATATTTTTTCACTTTATGTAATTTTTTTTTTTATTTCAATTTTCCTAGTGCAAGGGACTAGAGGACAAATTTTGAAGTCTAAGAGTTAAGGAAGTAAGAAGTTCAAGGTAATCAAAGATTCATTTATAATAGTATTGTAAATAGGAGTATAAGATAAAATAGAGAGGACTTTCATTAGCGCAAGTATGATGAGTTGTTTTTATGAAGAACTACATTTTCTATGAATAAAGAAGAAAAAAATTTCTATTGGGAAAGGGTTGCACATGCTTTTATGTGGATTGTATGGAGTGCTAGTGTTGAACTACTTCTGATTTAGCTTCTGTGCAACTGTGAGATCGTTTTGACTTAATGAATTATTTCTGTAATAACGAATGCTTTTGCTTTCTATTTGAAATCTTGTGCATATATTGAGTAATGAATGTTTTAACATTGCAAAGCTATCTTTGTTTATTTACTAATGGAACTATGTATGTGGAATTTGAACAACTACCTGTAGGATTGAATATGCAACATTATAGTACATTACAATTTTCTATTTAAGTTCTTCTCCCCTTGGGCATATGATAGATTATTTGAAAATGTGACTTAAATCCTTTAGATTTTCTTAGTTTAGAAGTGATTGAGAAGCAAGATTCATGTAAGGTGAGAGGTAAGATCCTGTGCATATCCTCAGAAGGTTGTTGTCTATCAGTCACTTGCATTTAGTTTAGGCACTTGCATTTCATTCTTAAAACATAAAATCACATAAACGGTGGACCAGGACGCAACCAATTGTTATCACTCAAAATATACGTAAGGTTGTGAAAGGAAATCTCAAAGTAACAGCAAAAACCACTTTTAGAAAGAAACTGGGTTTTCTTTTCATAGAGGGATCTCTCAAATATAAATTTAACAAGGCCATATATTGGAGTCAACAATTTTAAGTTATACAGATTGTTGAAACAACACATATAACCATTTGAAAATGGATTCAAAACAGATAAAGATAATACAAAGCTGCTTACATAGAATCTCCAAAAAGGAAAGATAATTATTTAGTCACAATCATTCATTGATTTTCAGGTGATAGGAAAGAAACATGAATAGTCCATTACTATAGAGCATCACAAGATGAATTCCATATCAATGTTAGAAGAAATGTTTGTGAATATTTGAAACAACAGCCAGAGCATAACATGTATGAATTATGAAACTATTAAACACTGCGTTCAGACATTAGAGAAAATAAAAGGGAAGGTAAACACTTAGAAAACATTCACAAGGAAAGAAAGCACATACTGTAACATAAAAAACACATGAATCTTTGAAGATCAACTAGCATTTGACTTTGTAATTTTATTAAAAAATGGTTCTCACAAAAACATCAGTCCAACCTTATCGGTTCCAACCCTTGATACCTCAATTAAATTTGAATTTATAGCAAAATAACCTCTACCTAACCTTGAATTCAAAACCTAACTGAACTTTAAAAATAGAAACAATTACAACAAATTTCTTTCATTTCAGGATGCGGACTGCTGAACAATAAGTTTCAAAGTCCCTCCTGCATATCTCTAATGGTGATAGCTGTGTGAAATATGGGAGAGTTTTTTGTAAGTGACAATGTTCTTGACAAAACCCATGTATTATTTTCTCCAAATTCACCTCCAGATCCTTGTAATATTCCTTTGAAACTGATGACTTAGATAGTAAACTTGTAAATTTCTGGAAAAATACCATGTGAAGATATTTTAAATTATACCAAACTATAATACCTATGTAAGAACTGAATGATGTTTTGGAATATAATCCCATGGTGAAGAAAAACCTCTCTCAGCTTCTTGAAATTCAACACCAGTTGTCTGAAACAACTCTTTGAATTTTGTGACTAAAACAGTCATTTTGAAATCTGAACATTTTCCCTTTGATGATGACTTCGATTCTCCCAATCCTTAGCACATTTTCCCATGCAAGTTCACATCTTGGAATTGACCTGAGCTGCAAATATCTTCCACCTGCTTATTTGAGTGTCCATCCCATCCATTGTTTAACATCATTCCACAAATCTGAGATTTTAATTAACCCGTGCTTGTTCCTGTAGCAGAATAAATGTGAACCGTTGGATGATTTCAGCTGCTGATCTGACCTTTCATTTTACCCATCATTTAACAACATTACACAGATATCAATTGTTGTTTTATTTGTGTATGTTGAAAGAGCAGAATTATTTCATGATGTCGATCTATTTTGCTGAGTGATGGATGTTTGCAACCTGTATTGACCTGCACCACTGATTCCTCATTTAATTTACAAGTGATATAGCTCGGTTTTATTTTCGCTTGATGAAATAATGTCAAATGCTCATTTTCTTGAAACTCACTCACAACTGGTCGACGAAGAAGTCCATATCTTACAGTCTACCGCAGGCACTTGTATTTTTCTTTAGTAAAATCCTTTTTTGTACGAATAATTTGAACAATATGGTAATACACCTCTTGTCGATTCCCTCCAGATACTCTTATATGCACAAAAGAACCACCAATCTTGGCATTGAAGCTCGTAAGGTTTTTTTAGCAAATCTTCAATTAAGTTCACTGCAAGTAAATTATCTCAATATTATTTATTGTGGAAAATTCATTTGGATTAGATCTTCGTAATCTATCCACCATCTCTTCTTTCAGAACGATCTCCTGGTAGCCAAAAGATCACATATTTAATGTATATCAATTAAGCCATTGCTATTGCTAATGATATTTTGTTGTCGACGTGAAAAATCTGTCGTAGACATTTACAACAAATTTTGCATATGGTTGCACAAAAGAAATCACTTTCTTAATAAGTTTTTTCAAAACTTTATGGAAATATATCCCACATGCAACATACGACTCTCCTTTTCATTGCTTATATGTTTTGGTGGTTTGAATATACCTTAAGGAACAAAGAAAGGTAATAGATATTGTGAAAGCTTAGTGCTTGAACCTTCATGGAGGACTTGGTTTGGTGAGTACGAGGTCCCTTTTTGGCTTGGACAAAGTAAATTCTTTAATATCCAAAATTATATAAGATTGAATATAAATCCAATCATTGGTTTATTAAACCCCTTTTATAAATTTCATTCAAAAGTGAATAAATTTTTTTTCCCCACATGTGAAAAACTTATTTCTCTTTTTTCCTAAAATTCCTTTAACTTCTTTTCTTTGCCAACTTGGAAATAGCTTAATGAGAAAACTTTGGAAACCAACTCAACCACCCATGAAAACTTAAAATTTTGAAGGCAATAATACCAATTCCGACAAAAATAAATTTAGTGCTAACAACTGGCTGCAACTAGGGATGCTATCCTCCCTGCGAGGTAGCAAAGAACCCCATAGACCAGGTGCCAAATCCATTCGGTTTCTCTTAATTTTTCTCTGAAATCCTCAACCTGTTTTGAACTGAACCATCAACTGAAACCATTTTGCAAACAAATCCCACTCTGTCAATGTGTAACCTGTCACCTGTCACCCCGTCTCTGAAGACCAAAGCCAAATGTAACTGCAAACCTGAACTTTGAAGCTGAAACTGAAATCAAATTGAAAACTACTGAAAGAAACGCTCGGCAATGTTGAGCTTATTCACACTTATCTACCCATCCTACTTAGCATCAAATTCCCAATCAAGCAAAGTATGACTTCCAATGAATCCAATCAAGCAATTTATCCAATCATTTTGCTTCCTACTCATGCTTAATTGAAATCAGAACATAAGAACATAATAGCAAAAGGTTATGATGAAAAATTTGTTCTTTGCTGCAAACGCATAACCAACTACCCGATCTGAAAAGTTTATCCATGTATTCTGTTACTGGATCATAAAAAGCATGAAAACCTTCAATATACTCTGTCATTTGCTTACCATTAGAAGGATTTCCAAAAATTAAATCTCCTTGCATACCGTCAAACTGATCTTTAAAAGATCTTTGAAAGGATTTTTCATGATTTTTTTTAAATGATATATCAGCAACTTCATTTAATATTTCTAAATTTACAACTCCATTCTTCTCAAGCACTTCAAGAGGAATATCATTTTTCTCTTCAACAAGATTAAGCAGAAAGATGTCTTCTTAACAAAACGTTTCTGAATTGGAAAGATTTAAAGAAACATCCCATTGAGAGTCCTCATCTCCTTCTTTGTGATCCTTTTGTTTATTGCACACTGTTGGTTCTTTCACATACTGAGATTTATGGAATAATTGCTCTTCCTTTTCATTATATATAAGTAGACTAAAATTTTCTTTAAAACCGTCACTAACATAATTTTTAGCAAGCTAACCGCAATCTTCACAAAAACCATCAAGACTATAACCCTCTTCTTTCACATCACTAGGTTGATCATCTTCATGCTCATATCGTTTTTCCAATTCTAATCCAAGGTCTGATTTTTCTTTAATTGTATTTTCAAAAAATAAATATGTGGAGGGACTGTAAGACTGAAAATTTCAAGAATCAGAATTCTTTATTTAATCAGCTACAGAAGCGTTAGAACTTTGAGGAAATTGCTGCTGCAAAAAGGAATTTTCTGATTGGGAATAGGAAGCCTCATCTTGAAACAAGACTTCAGAGGCTGAATGATACGAAGAAGGGTTTGATTAACTGTCCCAACTTCCTTCTTGGTCACACAAATATTGACAAGACCGCTGGAAATTATCATCTACCTCAAGAAAATAAATGTAGCTGATTGAATTAGAGTTTTGGCTCATGTCTATGTCAGTTGAGGAAGAAATTATTAACTGTCGAGAGTTTTCTTGAATGTGAAGATAGCTAGTTTGTATTCCTTTTTTCTGAAATGGGTTCTCATGTAGAATTTCTAATTTAGCTCTTCATCCACTAACTCATCATCACTATACATGTTTTCCAAATCTCCAATGAAACCTTTAACATGCGTACAACAATATTGAACCAGCAACAAGGAGGGGTATTGGTTTTTGTAATGTTCATGAAATACTCTATGAAAATTAGTAAGGGAAAACAAACTTTATGATGGTAACCCTTCATACCATGACCTTTCATCTCCTTCTAAAGTAGCAATGAACATTTTCATTAAAGAATCCTCATGCAATTTAACTCCCAGCTTATGTATATGCATATGAAATTTAACCAAATCAAGGGCAACATCATCATTCTTTTGATCTTTAAACTTTGGAAGACATGTTTTCCAATCTACTTTAGGTATTCAATTTCGAAAACTAGGAATGTGAGCACGATTCATAGGAGCATACATTGCAGACAAAAAACTCATCTCGACAAATGAATAAACTGAATCAACTCTTCAAACTTTGTAATATTTTGACAGTGGAGCCGCCATAGGAACTCTGAAAACTAGATTCTTTGAAGATGGAGTCACCAAGTGAAAGATGCACAACCTTGCTGATATCTGACTATTGTTCACCATCAACAATCAAATCTGAAACTATGCTGTTCATAACCAAGTAAGATTTGAACCTTCGCTTCCCGACAATGGCGCCAATTTGTTATCACTCAAAATATACCTAAGGTTGTGAAAGGAAATCTCAAGGTAACAACAAAAACCACTTTTAGAATGAAACTGAATTTTGTTTCCAGAGAGGGATCTCTCAAATATAAATTTAACAAGGCCAAATATTGGAGTCAACAATTTTAAGTTATGCAGATGGTTGAAACAACACATATAACCATTGGGAAATGGATTCAAAATAGATAAAGATAATACAAAGTTGCTTACACAGAATCTCCACAAATGTAAGATAATTATTTAGTCACAGTCATTCATTGATTTTTAGGCGATAGGAAAGAAACATGAACAGTCCATTAATATAGAGCATCGCAAGATGAATTCCATATCAATTTTAGAAAAAATATTTGTGAATATCTGAAACACTAGCCAGAGCATAACATGTATGAATTATGAAACTATTAAACACTGCGTTCAGACATGAGAGAAAACAAAATGGAAGGTAAAAACTTATAAAACATTCATAAGGAAAGAAAGCATAGACTGTAACATAAACAACACATGAATCTTTGAAGATCAACTAGCATTTGGCTTTGTAATTTTATTCAAAAATGGTTCTCACAAAAACATCAATCCAACCTTATGGGTTCCAACCCTTGATACCTCAATTAAATTTGAATTTATAGAAAAATAACCACTACCTAACCTTGAATTCGAAACCTAACTGAACTTTAAAAATAGAACCAATTACAACAAATTTCCTTCATTTCAAGATGTGGACTGTTGAACAATAAGTTTCAAATTCCCTCCTGCATATCTCTAATGGTGACAGCTCTGTGAAATATGGGAGATTTTTTGTAACTAGCCATGATCCCGACAAAACCCATCTCTTCTTTTCTCCAAATTCACCTCCATCTCCTCGTAATCGTCCTTTGGAATTGATGACTCAGATAGTAAACTTGTAAATTTCTGGGAAAATACCCTGCGAAGATATTTTAAATTCTACCAAACTATAATACCTGTGTAAGAAATGAAATTTTTTTTGGAAGATAAGCGTGTGATGAAGAAAAACCTCTCTCAGTTTCTTGAAATTCAACTCCAGTTGTTTGAAACAATTCTTTGAATTTTGTGACTAAAATAGTCTTTTTGAAATCTGAACATTTTCCCTCTAAAGATGACTTCAATTCTCCCAATCCTTAGCACCTTTTCCTGTGCAAGTTCACATCGCGGAATTGACCTGAGTTGCAAATCTCTTCCACTTGCTGATTTGACGGTCCATCCCATCCATTGTTTAACATCATTCCGCAAGTCTAAGATTTTAATTAACCCGTGCTTGTTCCTATAGTGGAATAAATGTGAACCGTTGGATGATTTCAGCTGCTGATCTGACCTTTCATTTTACCCATCGTTTAACAACATTCCGCAGATATCAATTGTTGTTTTATGTGCGCATGATGAAATAGCGGAATTATTTCATGCTGTCGACCTATTTTGCTGAGTGATGGATGTTTGTCACTTGTATTGACCTGCACCACTAATTCCTCATTTAATTTACAAGTGATATATCTAAGTTTTATTTTCACTTGATGAAATACTATCAAATGCTCGTTTTCTTGAAATTCACTCACAACTGGTCGCTAGAAAATTCCATATCTTACGCTTTGCCGCAGGAGCTTGCATTTTCCTTCAGTAAAGTCCTTCTTTGTACCAATAATTTGAAGAATCCGGCAATACACCTCTTGCTGATTCCCTCCAGATACTCTTATATGCACAAAAGAACCAACAATCTTGGCGTTGAAGCTCATAAGTTTTTTTCAGCAAATCTTCAATTAAGTTCTCTGCAAGTAAATTATCTCAATATTATTTATTGCGGAAAATTCATTTGGATTAGATCTTGGTAATCTATCCACCGTCTCTTCTTTCAGAACGATCTCCTGGTAGCCAAAAGATCACATATTTAATGTATATCAATTAAGCCATTGCTATTTCCAATGATATTTTGTTTCCGATGTGAAAAAATCTGCCGTAGACCTTTACAACAAATTCTGCATATGGTTGCACAAAAGCAATCACTTTATTAATAAGTTTTTTCAAAACTTTATGGAAATATATGCCACATGCAATAGACGACTTTCCTTTTCATTGCTTATATGTGCTGGTGGTTTGATTATACCTTAAGGAACAAAGAAAGGTAATAGATCTTGTGAAATCTTAGTGCTTGAACCTTCATGGAGGACTTGGTTTGGTGAGTACGAGGTCCCTTTTTGGTTTGGACAAAGTAAATTATTTAACATCCAAAATTATATAATCTTTAATATATATCCAATCATTGGTTTATAAAACCCATTTTATAAATTTCATTCAAAAGTGAATAAAACTTTTTGCCCCACTTGCGAAAAACTTATTTCTCTTTTTACCTAAAATGCCTTTAACTTCTTTTCTTTGCCAACTTCGAAATAACTTAATGAGAAAAATTTGGAAACCAAATCAATCACCCATGAAAACTTAAAATTTTGAAGGAAATAAGACCAATTCTGACAAAAATAAATTTAGTTCTAACACCAGTAAACCAGTCTTAAAAAATGTAATTCTATGGTAGACGAGATGCTAACCAGATGGGTTCCCCACACCAAATGGTGAATGATATAGATGTGATCACTTACTGGGTAGAATCCATACCGTTTTTACCTAGGATTTTCTAGGAATCAATAGTTTTGACGCTAGAAGGAGGACCACCAGTGCCTAGATGGTAGAGAAAATCTGTTTACAAGAAACTATTCCATTGGAGATACCTATGAAAGTAAGTTCCCTAAATATTTCATTCCTGAAGAACAAGAGATATTAGGTTCTGAATAAGAAGGTTCAGAATTTCTATATGAGGTTACCTTTGAAGAAGTTAATCACTTAAGAAGACATATAAGATATTATGAAAATAAGCTTGGAGGATTGAAAGAAATTCCTACATTACCAAGAAGGAAGGCTTCCAAGAAAGTTCATGCTTATACTAAATATTCGATATCGATGGAAAATTTTGACGAGTTGGTAGATTTATCCATACAAGAAATCATTCAACTGCTTAATCATTTGGGAGTAGATTCCCCTACACTTTAGTCTTCACTATAGTTACCTCCATTTTCTCCACAACCGACTGCTCGTCAAATTATGGCTACAAATGCTAATAAACCCCCAAACACTAATCAACCATCATGGAGGGCCAGAACACCCCTAAATTTGGATGCACCTTTGCATGATTTACCGAAACATCCATAAAGGGCTCTACCAAAATTTGACCCTTGGAAGGGCAATTCCACTAAAGACCACTTGTAAAGTTACTATTTAGCTTTGGAACTTTTAGATATTCAACATGAAGATGTTGTGTGCAGGATGTTTCCACATACCTTTGAGGCTAAAGATTTTGCTTGTTTTTTTAGTTTATAAGCCAACTCAGTAACAGATTGGGACTCTTTTGAAAGGGTGTTTAAGAGAAAATTTGGCAGTAAACAAACCAACGCCACCCTTACGAAATAATTTATCTCTCTGAGTATGGATAAGAAAGAAAAAGTTCAAGATTTCAACTATAGGTTTAATTCTCATTTAATTAATTTTAGTGCTACAACTAAAACATCTGAAGAAACTTTAATATAATACTATACTTCAACATTTTGTCTATTTATAGCAATGTTTATCAAAAGAGCAGTGAAACATTCATTAGTTGAAAATTATGAGGAATCCAACAATGTGGAAGCTGAACTTGACAGTATATCCAAACATACTTCAGAATTAGAAATAAAACCAATAACTGGTAAAAGACCATTGTTATTAACTAGACATAAGGAAGAACATTCAAGTGAGTTGGAGAACGTAGTTAAGATTGTTCAGAAGTTGTCGAATAAAATAGTAGACCTAGAAAAGGACAAAGATGCCAGCACATCTAAAAGGACCTTCAAACCTTACTATAAGAAGAGAGAAGAGAGTGGACCACCTCAACCACCTATGCATAATTCTGTTGTCCTGAATTTTAATGAGGTAGGCATAGACAATTTTTGTACTTTTCATAAAGAACCACATTCTGAAAAAAGATTCCCATAGTGGATAAATTATATGACTTTGGTGATAAATCAACTGTTAGATGCACAATTGTTAGAACCTGAGGTAGAAGAAAACCAAAAAAATGAACCAGAAGAAACGACAGAGGAAACTACAATGGTATTATGGGATTATGTACCTACATTGGGACTAAATGAAGAGGATCCTATAGAAGAGATTCAACTATCATTGATAAATGTCACAACTAATAGTAAAGGGCTGATAGTGGATGAAAGTTCAGTACTGCCTAAGATAAAGAATGTGAAGGAAAACTTGAAGAAAATCCTTAGTACTACCCAAACACCACATAAGTTTAATTTGACAAACATTAAATAAAACAACACAATAGTTAAAAAACCTATAAGGACCATGATAAATAAAATAGAAAGCAACAAGACAGGTCTGGTAGAATATGATATTGGGTATGATATAGTAGAAAACATTAAGAAAAAAAAAGCAAACATTTCTCTTTTTTAATTATGTAATTTTCCCCATCAAAGAAAGAATCTTGTAGAGCCTTTTGATGCACAACCCAGCAGCTCCCAAGAAAACATTTAATCTGATAAAGAAATTAACGAATCTAGGATTGGAGGAAAGTCAAAATATAAGACTTTACCATTTTTGTTATCCTTTGATATTTTTAATCATAATGTGCATAATTGTTTGGTGGATTTTAGGGCTTCATCTAATCTAATTAATTTTCAACCCACACCATCCTCATGTAACATCATCCAATTAGAGAGATCTGTTGTCAAGATAATAGAGGAAATGAAAGGTGTATTGATATGGTTATTTACAGATGATAGAGTTTTCCAATTTATTGATATCATGGTAGTATATATACCAGATGCCTATGGATTGATATTGAGTAGGGACTCGTCTTCAAAACTTAATCAGTACTTTTCAACTAACTGGGCTCACATGTGGGTGCCTTAAAAGAATAGTCAAAATCAGATTAAGGTAATGAGGGAACCACATATGAAACATAGCGTAATTTAATTGGAGGGAAAGAATGAACCTATACAATTCTCATATTCATTCTTGGATAACTAATTTTTATATCTTGATCCAAGGAATTATCAATATGAAGAAGGCAGCTGTGGATGAGGCACTTAGTTCGGTCTCCTTCAATTTGCACGGACTGATGATATCGATTGTAATATTGTAAACTTAGTCTTTAACATATGAAGTAACTTTAATGATGTAAATTTAGAAGATATATTTTGGTTTTTGTACTTTGATGGTTCCAAAACACAAGAGGGATCAGGGGTCGGTTGTGTCTTGATTGATCTAGAGAAGAATTTTTTTTTTCTCTCTTGTAGACTAGAGTTCGTATGTACAAACAATACTGCTGAGTATGAAGCTCTAGTCTAGGGCTTGAAAAAAGATATCGAACTTAATGTTAGGAACTTAAAAGTTTTTGGTGATTCTGAGATAGTAGTTAGACAGGTCAGAGACACAATATGGTGTTTATCACCACAGCTAAAAGGGTATCAATCTTAAGTCTAGATTTTAATAACACATTTTCATGCTTTCAATATAAGATCAATTCCTAGGTTGCAAAATGTTGCAGCTAATTTTTTAGTTGTTTCTGCTACAAGGCTAGTACCAACTAATAACAAGTACTTTATTGAACTCATTTTCAGGCCATCTATACCAGACAATATAATGAATTTAAGGGTGTTTGATGATGATGAAAATATCATCGAATTTCTAACAAATGATGAAACTTTTAAAGACTATGTGATTAATGATGAAGAGCATGAGTCAAATATACAAAATTAAGAAGTAACTAAAGGAAACTTCATGCCCAAAGGAGTCAGGACACTAGAAGGGATGTTTGATCTAAACATCAAATTCAGAAAACTAGCCAATGTCAAAACAAACAATTCATCCATGCAATATGAACTGATTAGTCAAGGGACAAAGGATGAACCCAAATATGTGATAGGGATAGAGGCTGAACCCAAATACATGAACTTGGGAAAGTGTTGCTCGCCTGGAGAAAGAAGAAAATTTATCAATTTGTTTCAGTAATATAAGGATATATTTTCTTGGACATATGATTAATTGAAGACATATGATACCCATATCATTAAACACACTATTCCTATTAAAGTAGGCACAAAACCTTTCCAGCAAGAACTAAGGAAAATGCATTTGAAGTTAGAACCTTTAATTCAAAATGAGGTAAAGAATTTACTTGATGCAAAGATTATTTTTAGAGTCCGACATTTAGAGTGGGTAGAAAATTTGGTTCGAGTAAGAAAGAAGGAGAAATAAGACTATGCGTTGACTTATGAAATATGAACAGAGCTTTAGATAAAGATGACTATCCAGTTCCACCAATGGAACAAATATTGCAGATGGTATAAGGTTTTGAATTGTTCTCCTTATTATATGAGTTTTTCAGGATATAATGAAGTATTTGTAGCTAAACAAGATAGGCTTAAAAACACATTCCACATGAAGTGGGGAAAATTTACATAAAGAAGAATTCCCTTTGGTCTCATCAATGTTGCAGCTACGTTTCAAAGGGAAATGGATGTCTCTCTCCGGCGATTAATCGACTACAGTGTGGTGGTATATCTAGATGATGTGACAGTTTTCTCTAAGAAAATGGAAGATCATGTTTTTCATTTGAAACAAATTTTTGATCACTGTAGAAAGTATGACATATATTTAAATCCTAAGAAAAAAAAAATTCGCAGTTTTAGATGGAAAACTGTTAGGCCATATTATTTCTAAGAAGGGAATCCCTATAGATGCGGAAAGAATAGAAGTTATATCACAGATTCCTTTACCCCATAACAAAAAAGGTATGCAATTATTTATGGGTACGATAAATTTTGTTCGAAGGTTTGTTCTAGACTTTGCACAAATCATGAAATGTTTGCAACAAATGGTGAAGCCAAGTGTTCAATTTAAATGGAACGACGTGGAGAAGGCTTCCTTTAATGAAATCAAAGCAACAATAGCTCATAGACTTTCTTTAAGAAATCTTTATTTTGAAAAGGATTTTCTTCTGTACACTTTCGCTTGACAACTTTCTTGCAGGAGTGCTCACAAAAAAGGGAGAATTGGGAGATGAGTACCCCAATATCATTTATGAGCACCGGATTACAAGGGGATGAATTGAATTACCTTTCTGTAAATAAACAAGAATATGCAGTATTTAAAGTATTGAAACAATTCATACCTTACATTTAAAAAAATATAACCAAGGTAATCGTCTCTCATTTAGCTGTCAGAACCCTCTTCGTACATAAAGTTTTGGGTGAATGAAGAGGGAATTGTGTGACAACATTATAGGAGTATGACTTGGAATTCAAACTAGCCACCATTATTAAAGGTCAATGGATGTGTAAGTTAATTGTAGAGGATATAATAATGAAGATTGTGATTGGGAAAATGAAACTGAGTTAAATATGATTGATGTATTTCCTAACTTTACCGCTCCCGAATCTTAGTATAGAGACTTGGTGCATTACCTCCAACACGGATATTTACCATATGATTGGAACTCTAAGAAATGAAGGGTACTTCAGCTAAAGTCATCCTCTTACCAAATTATTAATGGAGTTCTTTTCTGGAAGAACTACGATGGAGTGTTCCTGAGATGCCTCAAGAAAGAAGATGACTCTAAAGTTGTTAAGGAATTGCATTATGGCCTTGTTGGAGGACATTTATATGGAAATAATAATGCTCACAAGATACTCAGAGATAGCTATTATTGGCCAAAATTATTTAAATATTCTCATGCCTATGCAAGAAAGTGCGATATATGCCAACGAAGCGGTGGAATATTAACAAAAGCAGCTGGACCATTCCCACTTGTTATTATTTCAGATCCTTTTGAACAGTGGGGTATTGACATCATTGGAGAGATTAATCAAAATTATTCATTACAACATAAATATATCCTCACTGCTATGGAATACTTCACAAAATGGGTAGAAGCAGTTCCACTACGCAAAGTGAATAAGAACATGGTCATCAACTTCTTAAAAGAAAACACCATGACGAGGTTTTGGGTTCCACTTTCACTTGTTTTTTATAATGCATCTTATTTTTCATCCATTAAAATAATAGAATTCACTAGTGAAAAGGGAATAAAATTGTATTATTCCTCCAACTATTATCCACAAGGAAATGGGTTAGCGGAATCAATCAATAAAAATATTATCAGAATTCTAAAGAATATTATTATTGAAAATCAAAGAAGTTGGAACACAACACTTCCCAATGCACTATGGGAATATAGGGTCACCCCAAATAAATCCTTAGGAGTGTCCCCTTATACTCTGGTTCATGGGAAAGAAGTTATTCTACCCACGAACATTTTACTCCCATCCTCTTACTTAGCTCAAGCCTCACGAGGATCCATTAGTGAAATTTTACAAGCTTGCATTTACAACTTGCTGAAACTTGAAGAGTCCAGGATTAAGTCTAAAGAAACATTTAAAAACCAACATGAAATTGTCAAGAGGTGGTTTGATAAGCGCAAATCTGGGAATGGAAGTTTTGAGATAGGAGACTTGGTTCTAAAGTGGGATTACCTGCATGACGAGAAGAGAAAACACACCAAATTTCAACATCTATGGGTTTGCCCCTATCATATTGCTGATAAGATGGCCCCTTGATGTATAAGTTGCAAGATTTACAAGGGCAGGAAGAAAACCTTCCTCTTAAAGGACTTTTTCTCAAACCTTATTTCACCATGATTTTTTTAGAGAGTTCTTTTGTACATAAATAAAATTTTATTTTAGTTTTTTGTTTTTCTTCCATTTGTTTTATTTTGTTGATTTTCTTTATTTTTCATTTTGTTTCAGAATAAGCCAACTCAAAATTTTTGGTGCTAGGAGACATGGGGATCTGAATAATTGCAAAATGATTTGAAATGCAAGAACTTCTTATTGGGTTATGTATGCAAGATTTTGATATAAGATGAGATTCTTTAATTAATGGACTGCTGAAAGGGAATTTGTTTCAAGAATACATTGAAGTCTTGTTTAAAACCTATAAAATAACCGAGGTTTATAAAGTGTAGAATACTATCTTGGGGATCCATCAATTTTCACATTAATATTTGTCCTAAAAATATTTCCGCGATAGACCCATAGAAATGAAGTAGAACTAATAGGTGCATGGCATTCAAAATAATACCATGCCACAAATGAAATCCAAAAGGATTAAGATAAAGAGTCAAAATTCCAAAACAAAAAAATTACATCAAGAAGATATACTGAAAAAATAAATCCGTAAAATGAATGGATTGCTCAGAAAGGTTCTTCTTTGTCCATGAGCTAAAACTAATTATCACTCACACAAAAGGACATCATGGATGGAAGAACCTAAATCAACTTCTCAAAGTAAAATAAGCAATCAAGGAAGACTCAAAAAGACAAATTTCTTTAAGCATTAAAAGAATGTGAATGGCATGGGAATGAGGAAGAAACAAATGCATCTGTCTAACTCTGACATGATCGAATGGTAACAAAAAAAATAGGTAAAATGAATCTCACATCTAGGCCCCAAGAGAGTTATCAAGACTTATGATCCTAGTTACCCTACCCCAAAGGACTAAAATTAATGTGATGCACTGAATTTTATATCCTTGGAGAAGTATAGATTTTAAAATTATCTTGAAGGAAATATGGAATAAGTTGCTCTAATCAAGTACCATATATCTATTTTTGTTTTAAAAAAGATAGATTTTTCAGAGAAATGTGCTCACCAGCTAGTCGCCAATTGTTGCTGTTGCAACCACTTCCCCAATTTGTTTTCATTTTTGGGCCCCTTCTTAGAATTTTAGTTTTTATCCTTTTTTAGAACAATTTTAATCTTTGATTTTCTCATCCCATGACTTAGTTTTCTTTTTACAAGCTAGAAAAGTCATTTTTTGCACTAAGTTAAAACTCAGTTTTTTCTTTCGACGTGTCGGAAGAACTCATTGAGTAGAGCTGACACATTGGAAGAACTCAGTCTTTTCGTCCAATGATTTCTAGCCTATTTTTTCCCACATCATAAGTCTTGATCGGAACCTTTGGGTGAGTTTCGGATGGCATTGTTGACAAAACTTAGAATTTAATGCCTATGTTATTGACAGAACTCAGATTTTGTGCCTGATGCTTCTCGAACTGATTTTGTTTGTTTGGCGAGTTTTATTGGAACCTTTGAATTTTTGTCTCCTGATAGTGTCGATGAAGCTCACATTTTGGAGCTAACACTACTGGTGATACTTGCATTTGCTTGCCGAAATTTGTCATCGAATAAAAATTTTAAGCTCATTGGAAGATATTGCCAAGTTTAGTTGACAGTATCGACAGGACTCGGCATTTTGCGCAAGCACCATCTACAAAAACTTAGCTTTTCTTGCTCACAGCAGGTCCGTGGAACCTTTGTTTGATTTTTTTGATGTCCTTTTTCGGTATAACTCTTGGTTTTCAATCGATGTGTTCGACAAAACTTAAAGTTTGCAACCGATGTCTTTTTATCAGAGCTCTTTTGTAATCTTTGTCGACAGTTGTTATTAGAAGTATTTTACAAGTTCCTGTCGATGGTGTTGGAGAAACTCTGCATTTCAAACCGACACTGTTGTGGATAGCTTGATTTTTCACACCGATTCATCAAAACCTTGTGATAATGTTTAAGGTTTAGGAGCCAAAATATAGTTTTCACCCATACGATATTTATTACCCAACCACCATATTTATTGATGTTTCAATATATTTTTATATATAAGAACAATGGTGTTTTTTATGGACTTTTAGCATTTCCCCATTTTAGATGCATCCATTCTAATTGTGCCTCTTGGAGCCTACAGATTGTTTCATCGAGCATCGTACCTGCATCTGCATTCGCCAGGTGGGCCTAAAACTTATCTTCATGCTTCAATGTTTTAAAAGCATAAGAGAATGACATTTTCTTAGTTTAGGGTTATGGTGATAGGGTTTTTCCATCACTATATGTGGTTGTGGTTTTAAAATCCAACCTATCGATAGGGTTTTTATTTTGACAGTCCAACCACCTAAGTGTCCCGAGTCAGGTTGCAAAAGAACCCTTGGCATCGTCGAGTTTTTACCTAGCCTGTTAAGCCAGACCATGGTTGATTTTATCTCCTTTTGATGTTGCATTTGATTTGGTATTTCAAGCCATATGGGTCTGTTGAATCTTTGGGGTTTTACTCATGGAGTTGTGGCAGGGCNGACCATGGTTGATTTTATCTCCTTTTGATGTTGCATTTGATTTGGTATTTCAAGCCATATGGGTCTGTTGAATCTTTGGGGTTTTACTCATGGAGTTGTGGCAGGTCGAGTGTGTCACCAACCACACCTTGTCTAGTTTATTTTTATATGCAGTGATAGAGGAGCGGTTGGTGGATTCACCCTTAGAGGACCATCGTGTTTCAAAGTTTGGCCTAGGGTTTTGTTTTTAGGAAGCATGCTTTTTCCTTATGGCTGACACTGTGGTTTAAGAGGCTTTCAGTCTCGAATCACCAATCCTTCTCCGTGTTTACTGGTTGTTAACCTACTCTTGGAAGTCAAGTGTATAAGTCTCATTGTTTTGGGGTTTAAATCCAAATGAATAGAAAGTAGACATAAGATTGATATTTTTTTAAGCCAATAGCATAGGGTAGTTAATGTGTAGGTGTTAGAACTAGATTTGATTACCCTCTTGTATCTCGACTTGATCAGAAGCATAAAATGAATATGTTAGAACAGTAAACAACATCTGCACCTGTACTACTGATTTCATTTAAGTTTTGACCTAATATATACCCTGATTGTAAGTGAAAATGACTGGACAATTTTTGAGAGAGATTTCTCCATATCATAGATTTATTTTTAAATGGACAAGAATGAACACATAAATACATCTTTGTTTTCCTCCATCTTAATAAACAATGAATGAAATCTTACTTTTAGAAAGATATCTTAGATTTTCATTTTAGTTATTTATTTCATGTTGATAAAAATGCATGTTGCTCTAGATAAGACATTTCTTGCTATGATCATGCTGCAGTTTTAGTATTCCCATCACAACATGCCAAAAAAAGGTGGGAAGAAGAAGGCTAAGGTCATAGAGGAGGATTCATATGTAGAGGTTATGCCAAGAATGGAAATTATTTATGAAGACACGAAAGCTGTCACATGAGATGAGCAAGATTTTAAATGGGGACAAATATATCATATGATCAAGGACTAGAATGTCCTCGATGCTAACCTATAAGATATACCTTTGTATGTAAAAACAAGAAAATCATGTATCACAAAGGCAACCACGTTCCCTGAACTCTTCCCTTGTGCCGAGGTAATTGGGTGGATCCTACGTCGAGAATACCCATCCACTATGATCATTTCAAACACAGAAGGAAAATCCATTTCTTTCTTCTATTAAATTGAGCAGATAGATCTGTGGACCAACACACAAATCACAAGATAGATCATACACTTTACTCAATAATTAAAGAGTGAAATAGTGCAAAAATGGCTTGCAACTCTGAATTATTTAATTAATCAAAAGTAATTAGATATTTAATTACAATGAAGTACAATGGCTAAATAGCCTCATGTAATTCAATTCCATGTGAGGAAATTCTAATTGGTTGGACTATACTTGAGTGAATGGTTAACTGACCTTGTTTAAATCATTATCGGAGTTAAAAATCCAAAATCAAGTGTCTAATTCAGTGTTAACTAATCTAACTGACTGAGGTAGGTGATTAAATGTGCATCACCTGCATGCATCCATGCAATCCTAATGCTAACTGAGTAGAAATGAATGTAGGGAACTAGAACTAAATATAACTGACTCCTAAATGAGCTTGACTAGTCACAAACTGAACTCAATTAATGGAGGTTGGTATCAACACTCCTAGTGGCTCCTAATTTGTAGGGATTGATATAGGAGGCTCTTAAATTGATGCATGAAAGTGCAATCAGTGGTAGTTGGCCTCAATTAGTGTTCCCCACACTTTAGTAACTGGTCCATGTGCCCCAATTTGGCCAAGTTGACCCAATGGTGCTAGTGACTAAAAATAGACTGAATGGACTCCCTATTTAGACATGACTCCTGATTTAGACATAAATGACCAAATTGGACAAGGGAGGATTATAATCCTAACATCCCCCTTGAATGCTAACTTGGAAAATTTGTGGGCCTTGGTAACTAAGACCATAGGTCACCCATTACAACAAGTAAAGTAACTTCTCAATATAAGGAGCTGGGGAAATAACACATGGGAAAAAATCCCCCCTATAACAAAGTAGATAGAATCAGGATTCAAGTTTGGAAAACTTGAAAATATGTTTTTGCAATCTTTGTGATGTAGCAAAGAAGCATGCATGATGTTCTGTGCATAGGTATCCTGGGGCCTGGCATGTATACTTCTCCATCTTCTCCCAAAATGATGATGGAAGGAAGGTGGAATGCAACCTTTTTCTCTTGCTGGATGAAGAGGTGTATGATCCACTCTATTATTTCGAATGCAGTGTGACTGATCCCTTTCCATGTAGAATCTTATAGCGAGTTTGTTGCATCTCTCTAAAGGAGGTAAGATTGCATGACATAGCAGAAGGTTCTTAGTCTTCTGAGTGTCATATGGATTTCCATTCATCTTCTTAGATTTCATTTTGGAAGTAGGGACTGGATCTGGATCTAGATAACCCTGAATCTCAATCTCATAAACTGATACAACTGGATCTGCAATACTAGTGGAAACTACAAAAGACATAGATGGAATGTTTTCACCTTCCCTTGCAAGTGGCTGCTGAGAGTGCACTGGTTCTGAAAATGGCATGAAGTGTGAGAACTCATATGCCTTGGAGGCATGATTTGTAGTGCCCTTTGATATGATTTTCCCAGTAGATATATCTGTGATCTCCACTGAGTTAGGACCAAATATCACTCACTTTGGAGAGACAATATGAGTCATCTAGTATACACATAACAGATTTTGAACTAAGGAGGGCATACAAAGCACATATTTTAACTTTCCATGTTCAAGCTTGATAGAACCCTTCCCTTTGGCTTGAATTTTACTACTATTTCCCATATGAATACTAGGACCATCAAATACTGCAGGGAAGAGAATGATTCTCTGGATGCAACCATATGATTGGAAGCTCCAGAATCAATGAGGAAGGCATTTGTTATTGAGTAGCTCACCTTTTGTGCATGGAATGTTTCTTCATGTTCTTTAGTTTCTTCTCTATGGTCATCCTTCCTTGCACTAGATGGTACAATAATGTTATGTTTCTTCAGGATGAGAACCATCTTATCAATTGTTCTTCCCATACAAGATATTTCTGGATGAAATCCCCTTCCACAGTAAGAACAAAGTATCTTTCCTTTTCCATTCTTCTTGTTTCTCTTCGAACCTGAAGGCTCATTTGACTACTCTTTTTGCACAGGAGACTCATCCTTTTGCTTCCCTTTATCATTCAGTACCTTAGGTCCTCTTGCAACCAGTGCTTGATCTCTGGAATATTGAATGATCCCCATTTGGATCAACTTGTTATGGTCCCGAGTGATAGATTCAATGAAGGAGTTAAGAGTAGGCATTGTCCAATTTGGAGTAGTGAGCTTCATTGAATGAAATGTTGATACAATTACTGAGTATTATGCACCAAGTTTTGAGAGAATGGAAACAATGCATTGATCATCCTCCTTCTCAACCTTGCACAACTTCAATTGGAACACTAGATGCTTGAATTTGGTGAAGAAGTCATTTAGTGTTTTGAAATTGGATGGATGAAGAGAAATAAACTCATTCTCTAGCTTATAGATCCTCAAATCATCGTTCTTGTCAAATAAGGAAGCAAGCTTATCCCAAACCTTCTTGGGAGTCTTCAATACATTGATGTGGAAGAGAATATCTCGAGAGATTGAGAGGCACAAGCATCCATATGCTTCATTAAGCCTATTCAAGTGCTTTTCTTTGTCAACATAATGAACTGGCTCTACCTCTGTCTCCATTGTAGCCACATCTCCATTTCCTCCTTCAAATGGTGGTAGCTGAAAGGAGTGAGAAGCTCCATTTAGAATGCAAACAAGAGGACTGAGATGATGTAGCGAATGTATTGAAGGAGACTGAGCTGCTTGTAGTGAATGAACTGAAGGAGACTGATAAACCTATAAATCACACAATCAAATAGACAAAGTAAGTTCGACAGTCTGCACTTTTGTAATTTCCTTCACACCTAACTTAGCTGATCAAGAAAGATTGATAAAAAATTCCTTTGCTTGGGATATTAAGTGGTAAATTTTCTTCTTTTGGTGTAGTACTGGGAGGAGCAATTTTTCTCAAAAGAATTTTTTTGATCCAATTATGAATATGTTGTAGGATAAGTTCCTTGTCCTACCAAGGCTCTGATACCATATTAAATTGAGCACATAGATTTGTGGACCAAGACACAACTCACAAGATAGATCACACAATTTACTCAACAATTGAAGAATGAAACAATGCAAAAATGGCTTGGAACTGTGAATGCTTTAATTAATCAAAAGTAGTTAGATAATTAATTACAATGAAGTACAATGACTAAATAGCCTCGTGCAATTAAAATCCATGTGAGGAAATTCGTATTGGTTGGACTCTACTTGACTGAATGGTTAACTGACCATGTCTAAATCATTATCGGAGTTCATCAGAGGTCAAAATCGAAACTCAAGTGTCTAATTCAGTGTTAACTAGTCTAACTGACTATGGTAGGTGAGTAAATGCGCATCACCTGCATGCAGCCATGCAATCCTAGTGCTAACTAAGTAGAACTAAATTTAGGGAACTAGAACTTAATGTAGCTGACTCCTAACTGAGCTTGCCTAGTCACCAACTGAACTCAACTAATGGAGGTTGGTATCAGTACTCCAAGTGTCTCCTAATTTGTAGGGATTGATCTAGGAGGCTCCTAAATTGATGCATGCAAGTGCAATTAGTGGAAGTTGGCCTCATCTAGTGTTCCCCACAATTTAGTAACTGGTGCATGTTCCCCAATTAGGCCAAGTTGACCCAATGGTGTTAGTGACTAAAAATAGACTGAAAGGACTCCCGATTTAGACATGACTCCTAATTTAGACATAAATGACCAAATTGGACAAGAGAGGATTATAATCCTAACACCTTCACCCATTCATATATAACTAAGGATTCCAAATTACCTGCTCCCCAGAGTATGATGAAAGATGAATGGGTGAAAAATGTAAATTTAGATTCCTTTGAATGTGCTAAGTGGATGATGGTAGTAGGTAAGAAAATACGCCATAAAGCCATCGACAAGTATGAAACTACCAGTTTATGCACTCCCTACAGGATTATAGCCCTAATTTTAAACATAAATTTTGGCCGAGAAAATGGGAAATTCTACAAGATGAGTTGGATCCCATTGATATGCCATGTAACTATGTAAGGCACCATTTTTAACTAGGCATATATTTTATAAATAGTTGTCATCATGCATAGCTGCTGCACAAGGAGGCCTGACTCAAAGGAAGTCATAGTTTTACATGGGATCTTATTTGATTGATTGTATTATATTCCAAAGCTCAATTGTGATTGGAATTTGACTAAGACCCCCATCTATGCGTCTTATCAGATCATGTGGGTGCACAAATACTTGAGCTTCTGCAATCTCATATGCGATGAATTACTAATACCTTTGTACAAGCTGATTTTTCTCTAAGAGTGAAATTGCATGTTTGAAGGTGCAACGGATATGGTATGTGCATATGGAGATTACTATTTCTCCAAGGAGGGTATGTATATGAGTATATATGGGGGATCTCGAGCTCCATCATTGTTGGCAAGATACGCCATGGAGTATGTAGTCCATAAGGAGGTAGTGAGACAATTTTTTATATATGGGTTCATAAATTTATTATTTGACATGAAGAAAGATGTTTTCCTGTCACTACCAATTTTATTTTGCAGGTATAAATTCACAAAGGTAAAAATTGCAACATATTATGTAAATGATGTATAAGGTTTTCCTTTTAGGGAGAAAAGTTTCCGCAGGAATGACGCCTATGACAATGTTGTGAAACACTCTATGTTTCTAGGAGTGCATTTTGAATACTCCCATCATTTCAACAAATATGAGGAGATATACATAAATCCCAACAATAAGACCACCTTGGGTAAGCAGTTCAAAAACAAGATCAACACCACTGGTGGCAAAGGAAGTAGGAACACCACAGAACAATAGAAGTAGCACGAAGAAGTAGCTAGGAAACATGAAGAAGATTCTGAAAAAATGATAGAAGAAGTCGAGAAAAAACTAGCATAAGAATCTATAAGGAAAGAAGAATAAGAAGAAGAAGAAGAAATAGAAAAGGAAGAGGAGCAAAGACTACAAAGGGAAGCATAATAAATGTCACGGAAAGAAGCTGAATAAGCAGCTGAAGAGTTGAGAAGGAAGGAATAGGAAGACAAAAACAAAGAGAATTTGGAGCAGGATGAGGCCCAATATAATCAAACAGATCCTCCTTCCCCATCAAGTGACAAAATAACAGGAGACCACATTCCTCTTGCAGAGCTTAGATTGGTACATTTCACTCCATCCAAGAAACATGCAGTGGACAACCTAGACATGATATTATTCAATAAGAATAAGAAAACCATCCTTAGAATATTAGAAAAGACATTACAAACTGGTGATCAACCTGATGTGGTCACAGTGACTAGGAAGACCTTCATGCAAGGAATGAATGAGGATCCTAAATTCCTAGCAATGGTAAGCATAGAAGCTGCACAAGCTAATGTGGATAATGTTAACAAGTTGGTAGAAGATGCTGAACATTACAAGGAAAGGTTGCTTAATATTAAGGACACTCTGGTAAATGAAAGAGGAGAAGGAGGATATTCAAAGAGATTGCATGAGGCTGCAATATAGAAATTTGAAAAGCTCCAAAATGATTACCAATATTTAGAATCATAAAAGAATGTGTTGGTTCTTTTTGTTATAATAAAGGAAGGAGAGAAAAAATATATTGAAAACAAGATTTTGGAATTAGAAGCACATATATTTGCAACAAACAAACTGTTAGATTTTATCATTAAGCTAGCAATACATTAGGATCTTTAACTGAGAGAATAACAAGCACAACAATCAAAGACAAGATACGATGAACACAGTGTTTATCCTCAGGGGAACCATAAATGGTGAAAACCACACAACTTCCTTAGAGATAGAATCAACACCAAAATTAAAGCCCCAAAAAAGTAAGGTGATCTCCCGACAGCAGTAACCTCTTTCTATCTAGCCCCAATGTCTTCTCCTTCCTCAACTATGCGCTACACTTGAGTGTGTATGAGATGTGTGATAAATAGAGAGGCCAACACTCTATTTATAATAATTCATGACTTGAATAAACCCTACTAGGGATGACCTCTCTAGGAGATTCTAATAACCCTAGTGCCTCGAAACTGTGGGGACTTTAACCCTTAGCCAATAGGAGGGTTACCCAGAATGACTTGACATGACTTGTTTACATTATAGAACTTCCTGATAGGAACATCGGGGTATGAAATGACTCAAGTATATCCCGAAATAAACATCGGGTTACAATACATAAGAAATACAAGTGAAATACATTCTGAAGTTACATATACATCAACACTCCCTCTTAACTAGGAAGGTATTCTTTCGACCCTATTTTCAGCACAAGTCTTATTCTATGTATCATCTGGATCATCATCGAGTCCTTTTCATATTCAATCCATCTTCATCTTCAATTCATCTTCATCTTCAGGTCATCTTTATCTTCAAGTCATATTCATCATCGGATCTGGATCATCATCACTAGACATCATCACTGGATCTGGATCATCACTCGATCTGGATTATCACTGGACATCGTCATTGGATTTGGATCATCACTACTAGATCATCATCACTAAATAATCAAGGGTGCTATCTCTTGATTCTTCTCATCACAAGAAGTTCTACAGAGCCAGCCCTTTTTCATGCTAGATGTACATCTACAGAGCCAGTCCTTTTTCATACTAGATGTATCATCACATAGAGCTAGTCCTTTTTCATACTAGATGTGGCATCCACTCAGAGCTAGTCCTTTTTCATACTAGATGAGTCTTCACGGAGCCAGTCCTTTTTCATACTGGGTGTGGGATCCACCAAGACCCAGTCCCTTTTCATACTAAATGAGTCTTCACAGAGCCAGTCCTTTTTCATACTGGGTGTGCCATCCACACAGAGCTAGTCCTTTTCCATACTAGATGAGTCTTCATAGAGTCAGTCCTTTTTCATACTAGATGTGGGATCCACATATATCTAGTCCTTTTTCATACTAGATGTGTCTTCACAGAGCCAGTCCTTTTTCATACTGGGTGTGGCATCCACACAGAGCTAGTCCTTTTTCATACTAGATATGTCTTCACAGAGCCAGCCCTTTTTCATGATGGATGTGGGATCCACACAGAGCTAGTCCTTTTTCATACTAGATGTGTCTCCACAGAGCCAGTCCTTTTTCATACTGGGTGTGGCATCCACACATAGCTACTCCTTTTTCATACTAGATGTGTCTTCACATAGCCAACCCTTTTTCATGCTGGATGTGGAATCCACACATACATCTGACAATGGAAGGAACCAATCCTCTCACAATGTCACAACTCTTACATCCGACCATGGAAGGAACCAATCCTATCACCATGTCGGAATGGCACAACACTTACATATGATCATGAAGGAACCAATCATATCACCATGTCAGAAGGGCTCGACATGGACACATCAGTTCCTCTTGGGAGGAATCTCTATCTGGAGAACACCAAGCTTCTCCCTGAAGTACTCAAACTTCAACCTAGACAATGGCTTAGTCAATAACTTAGCTATATGTTCATCCATAGAAACATACTGGAGCTTCACTGCTCCTCTCTGCACCATATCCCTGATATAGTGATACTTGATCTCGATATGCTTTGACTTGTCATGGAACAACGGGTTCTCTGAAAACTTCACACAAATCTGGTTGTCACCGTATATACAAGTAGCATCTAACTGGAGATCAAATAAATTAGATAGTAGATTCCTCAACCATACTTCCTCGCAACTAGCTAAACAGGCTGCGACATATTCTGCTTCAGTTGTACTCAGTGCCACACAGGATTGCTTCCTACTAAACCAAGAGATCACACTTGATCCCATACTGAAACAACACCCTCAAGTGATCTTCCTATCGATGGCACTTCCTGCCCAATTTGAATAAAAATAACCCTCCAGGTTAATCCTTTGATTAATCTTATACTTGAGCCCATAATCAATCGTACCCTTCAGGTACCTCAGAATATGCTTTGCAGTAATCAAGTGAACATGTCTCGGATTTGTCAAGAATTGGCTTAAGGTGTTCAAAGTAAAGCAAATATCTGGTCTCGTGTTTGTCAATTACATCAAGGACCCAATCACCTGATGATACATTGTGGCATTGATGCCACAATGTATCATCAGAGTTGATCGATGCCAATCAAACGACTCTGATGAAGCATCAAACGAATCTGATGAAGCATCGCTCAATGGATTTAGTTTTGATGCCATAGGTGTGGTTAATGCCTTGCAGTCCATCATCCCAAATCTCTTCAGGATCTCTACTACATACTTCCCTTGTCTAAGGAAGATTCCATCCATATTATGTGACACCTCCATACCTAGAAAATAATGCATCATACCCAAGTCCTTCATTTCGAGCTCGGAAGCAAGATTTCTCTTCTTATCAGCAATCAACCCATCCATACCTGTTACAAACAAATCATCTACATATAGTAGGAGCATCACTGGGTTTCCATATTCAACCTTGTAGTAAAGGTTGGAATCTGCTTTATTCTTGGTAAAGGCCAAACTAGATAGAAAGCTATCAATTCTGCCGTGCCATGTCCTGGGTTCCTGTTTCAAAATGTATAGGTATTTCTTCAATCTACACACATGAGACTCCCTATCATGTGTCACAAAAGAGAGTGTTTGCTCCACATACACTTCCTCTTCCATTGAGAAAATTTTTCTTCATAATCTATTCCTTCTTTCTAGGAGAAATCACGAGCAACAAATCTTTCTTTATATTTTTCAATGCTACCATCTGCGGCATGCTTGATCTTGTATATCCATTTGGAAGTTATGATAGACTTCCTTTCTGGTCTTGGGACTACATCCCAAACATCATTCTTCATGATCAACTGATACTCTTCGATCATAGCATCCTTCCATTCTTTCTGTTTTGTCGTTTCTTCATAATTGGAAGGTTCTTTATCGATGAAATCACATAGTAATGCTACATACCTGGAGCAGGATCTGGTCCTCTTTGTTTCTCTGTGATTCTCTTCTAGAGCCCCATATCTTTCTACACCTTGGATAATTTCTCGTACCCAAGAAGGTTTCCTCTTGTGAGTATTCTTCTCCTGAGGTGGATCTACATGTATTTGTGGTTCTTAAAATTCTCGATCTTCTTCATGAGTTTCTTCGTTCATGGTTGTATCATGAGTTCTGGGTGCTTCAACTTCTTTAGTATCTTCAGCAAGTCTCTTTCTGGATTTGTTGTAAGATGAGTCTTCATCAAATGTTACATCCCTACCGATGTCAATATTCTTGAACCCTGGGAAGTATATTTTGTAAGCCTTTGAACTTTCAGAGTATCCCACAAATATATGCTTCTTTCCTAAAGGATCTAATTTTGTCCTCTTCTCTTTTGGAATGTGTATGTATACTAGACATCCAAATATTCTAAGATGGCTAACTTCTGGTTTCTTACCGAAGAATACTTCTTCAGGAGTCTTGTTCTCGGGTACTCTGTGTGGAGTACGGTTCTGTACATACACCGTTGTTCTGGATCCTTCTGCCCAAACATGCATAGGAAGATATTGATCATGAGGCATTGCTCTTGCAACTTCCATAATAGTTCTATTCTTCCTTTCTGCAATCCCATTCTATTGTGTATTATATGGGGTGGACAACTTCCTCTTAATCCCCGAGTCTTTACATAGTTCTTTGAACTCATTCGAAGTGAATTCTCTGCCATTATCTGATCGAAAAGTCTTGATCTTCTTTTCAGTGTGGTTCTCGATCAAGGATTTGAACTCGTTGAACTTGCTGAATACTTCATCTTTGTTCTTCATGAAGTAAATCCATGTCTTCCTAGAAAAATCATCAATGAAAGAAACATAGTATGTGTACCCGCTTAGAGAACTTGATGACATTGGTCCACATACATCGGAGTGGATGATTTCCAAGATTCATTTTGCTTTGCTCTTGCTACTTGGAAATGTCTTCTTTGTATTCTTTCCTTTCGGACATCCTTTGCAGACCCCATCATGTTTTGCTTGAATTTCTGGAAGACCTTCAACAACTTTGCTTGCAAGTGGTAGTGCTCTATAATGCACATGTGCAAGCCTTCTATTCCAAAGTTCATTTGGCTCTACTGTTTCATGAACCAAAGCTTGTTATGGTTGACCCTTTAACTTGTATAGACCTCCTTCTTGTTCCCCAATCACTATTGCATTGTCAAAATTCCTTCCCTTTGTCCACATAAGAACTTGGCCATCTACGAAAGAAACCCTCATACCTTTTGCATACAATGTAGATATGTAGAGGAGGTTCTTCTTTAGTCCTGGAACAAATAATACATTCTTCATCTTCATAGAATTTCCAGAGTCTACTTTATAGGAGGATTCACCACTGCCTTTTATTGGATACTGGTAGTCATCCCCAAGTTTCACCTTGTGAGGTGATTCATGTTCAGGTAGTTTCACAAATGATTCTTTGAAACCCGTCATGTGCTTGGAAGCACCACTGTCTATGAGCCAATCATTTCTTCCATGTGAAACGGTTCCCATGAGAGCGGAGATCAATACATATTTCTCATCACTTGAAGAATCACTTTCTTGTCTGATTCTCTTTGTGGAAGGTTCACCATCCTCTGTAGCATGAGCATGGTGTCTTCTCTTGTTTCCCTTCTTCTTCTTTGAATTCCCTTTGTTAGGGTAGAATTTGGATATGTGGCCTTTCTCATCACATGTGTAACATCTAACAGTAGCCCAATCTCTTCTAGAGTGATGAGGCTTACCTTTGGAGTGATGATGGTCTCTTTTGGTTTTCTTGGTGTGGGTTGTGAGAGCTTGATATTCACTTCCCATCTTTTCTTTCTCGAGATCCTATCTGAGCTTCTGATTGAGAGCCTTCTTCCCATAGTCTGCTGAACTTGACTAAATTATTTTTGGCACAGATCCCTTGAATGAAAGAGTCCCATGATCTAGGGAGACCATTCAAGGTGGTCATCGCAATCTCTGCATTTTCCACTTCTTCATCTATTGCTTCCAGTTGTTCCTTGATCTGAGATACCCTTGTAAAGTAATAATGGATGGTCTTAGCATTATGGATCTTTACATTCTTCATTTGGTTTCTCAGAGTCATCTTTTGGTTTATGTTCTTCCCTTCAAACAATTTGGTTAGGGCATCAAACATAGCTTTAGGTGTCTTTAGGGAGGACACCTGTGGTATGAGGTGATCCTTAATAGAATTAGCAATGATTCCCTTTTCCATAACCAACTTCTTCTTGTGTAAGGCCTTAGCCTCATCTCCCTCTGGAATTGGAACCTCCTCCCTGATATAGGAGTCCAACTCATTTTCTTCCAGGACCAGGGAGATCCTATACTTCCAGGCTTGGAAGTTATCAGCTCCCTCAAAATTTTCATCAAGCTTTCTATGATGAGACATCTTAAACTAATAACCTCAAATGGAAATACAAAATATTTAGATCTTACCAGGTCAAGATGTTGGATCTAGGTTTGGAGCTGAAATCCTGTAGTGCTGGTTCAGTAGAAAATTAGGGTTTTGCTTTTTTGGAGTTTTGTCCAACCAAATGATTTCAATTTGATCCCTAACTTTGATTTTTGGGAGGAGATCAATCCAGGCTTGGGATCACTAAAAAATTCCTCTTCTATGAGAATCCCTAATTTCTGGCAGCAGTGTCGGCTCAAAAACTGAAAAACCTCAGAATTGGATTCTACTTCGACAGAATGATGCGTACTAGGGAGGAGTGTTATTCCAACCTTCTTTTGCTGAAAATATGTGGAGAGAGATCCACAAAGTAGGAAGTCCTAGTTCCCACAGCTGCACAATGTCTTCTTCTCAAGTTAGCTATGATACCATGTTAGATTTTATCATTAAGCTAGCAATACATTATGATATTTAACTGAGAGAATAACAAGCACAAAAATCAAACACAAGAGACAATGAAAACACTGTTTATCCTCGAGGAAACCATAAATGGTGAAAACCCTACAACTTCCTCAGAGATAGAATCAACACCAAAAGTAAAGCCCCAAAACAGTAAGGTGATCTCCCGACAACAGTAACCTCTTTTTTTCTAGCCCCAGTGTCGTCTCCTTCCTCAACTATGCGCTAAAATTGAGTGTGTATGAGATGTGTTATAAATAGAGAGGCCAACTCTCTATTTATACTAATTCCTGACTTGACTAAACCCTACTATGGCCGACATCTCTAGGAGAGTCTAATAACCCTAGTGCCCCAGAAATGCGAGGAATTTAAACCTTAGCCAATAGGAGGGTAACCCATAATGACTTGACATGACTTGTTTACATTATAGAACTTTCCCATAGGAACATCGAGGCATGACATGACTCAAATACATCATGGAATAAACATTAGGTTACAATACATAAGAAATACAAGTGAAATACATTCCGAATTTACATATACATCAACACAAACAAGCAGAGGAGATGAGAACCTGAGTAAAGGAGCTGGAGGTACATAATCAATCATTACAGACTCACTTAAATACAACCACTTAAATACAACATGATACCACTCTTTTTCATGATCAAGATTGGTTGATCTTTAGGAATATTCATCTAGTCTAATTAAAACTAGTAGAGGAAATATATAAAATCATGCAAGCATAGAAAAGGATGAAAGAAATTTATGTAGTGTTGATTGAATTTAGAAAAGGGCTATTAAAAGTTGCAAAAAGGGTTCAAGTTCAGCTGACTTGGGTGGAATCCAATTCATCACTTCCTAAACACTTGCCGCAAAATACTGTAGAAAGTTTGAAGATAGAATCAACACTCCTAGACTTCGGCATAAAATATTCTTTAAAGTTGATCACTACAATCGAAAAGACTCTAGAAATAAGCACAGAGTTATACAAGAAAATGTGCATAGTACATAATAAATTCAAAAATTCTTCAGCAGGCAAGATTAAGGAGTTTCTGGATAGGGATCAGCATATGAAGAATCTCTAAGATAGATTGCACGAAGATGAAGAGAGAATCCAGAAAATTGAAGACATTAGTGAGGAAGTTGTAAAAATATGGATTGCGAAATCCTCCGTTTGGAACTATCTCCTAGAATAATTGTTGATATTTTTGGAATATATTAAACCCACTCATAACTTAAGATAAAATAATTAATCATTATTTGATTAATTATTCACCCACTAGCTTAATTAGTTGGCATCCATTTGCACCTTAAAGTCAATACATGCCATCTATATCCTAGGAATGATTTATTTCCAATTATGGGTTGATCTTGACCACCTTTTGATCATCCAGAATTAGTATATAGGACTTTACAGCAGATTCTACTTTATTCTGCTTTTTCTGCTTTTCCTGCTTTTCTATGGATAAGATAAAAGCTAGTCAACTAGGAAACTGGGAGCTTTTGTTTCCAACACATCCTCCATTAGTTTTTCTCTGTTTTCTAGGATTATCATTTTATTTCCATCTTTTTGACAACTCACTCATGATTTTTCCAACTCGTGAGGTCCTTGATAGATTTAGTAAGTGCTTTATCCACCTATGGGGGTTTTGCTATATTTTGGTAAGTCAACATTTTTGAGCTTTATGAGTTGTTTCCATAAAATTAGATTTTCCTATGAGGGATGTAATATTTATGTACACTATTATTCATCATTATTCAATGGAAGGATTCACACCAATATTCATCTCTTCATTCATGTGATTCAGTCTCTTTTCTTCTCTCTATTTTCCTGTGTATGCTTGTGAGAATTCTTAGTAGCAAGATCTATTTCCTTTGCTTCTTCTTAACATAATTTCACATAGCATTGATCTATTATTTATACATGGTATCAGATCTACAAGGTTGATCAATTTCTATAGAGTTGAGGAGGGCTTCCAGTCTCCTATCCTTTTCTGAAGAAGAGCTTGTCTAGCTTACAAGATTTTCTCCTCGTTTTTTTTGCAGGTTGCAGAGAGTATCTCTTAGAGAATATAAACAAATTCAATATGGATTCAAAATTTCCTCTACTATCTCCTTTCAACTATGCTAATTGGAATCCAAAGATGAGTGCATACTTGAAGAGGCAATGTCTCTTTGATGTCTCCATTGGTGCATTGAGTGAACCTGAGTCTTATGAAGAGAAGATTGATTGGATAAATAATTGTGATAGAGCTTATGGAATTATGTGTTTGGGAATGTCTCCAAATATATATCATCTCATAGATTCTGCTGAATTTCCATTTGAGCTTTGGAAAATTTTGGACAAAGCTTTTGGTTTGCAGGAAATTGAAGATGAAGCATGGAGTGAACCTAGCATCTCCTCTTATTCTCGCTCTCAATATTTCTTGGCCTATACATTCTCTAATGAAGTTGATCATGATGACGAAGTTTCTCATACAGTTCATGTTTCTACTACCCTCTTTCATTCGAATGCTTCCTCCTTCAATGAAGAACCAAATATTGAAGAGCCATCTTTTTCTGTGTCTCTTGAAGGTGATTTTTCTTCTTGTGATACTATTGATGAAAAAGAAGTAACATATGGAGCTTATGCTGATATTGATTATGATCCTATAACCCATTCATTGTTCTATCAATCTCCTATCTTATATTTTGATATCTATGTGCCATATTATTTACACCTCTTGCATACCTCTCTCATTGATGGTGCACAACCCAGTGAATTCCAGGATGTTTGCTTAGCCACATCAAGCCTTATTTGTGTCATACCACTTACCTTAATTGATCTCATGTTCTTCAGCATATCCTCCTTTGTTCTTGGCATTAATACTCAGAGCCTTCTTGAAGATTGTGAACATCTCATTCTTTCCTCCTTTCATACAGAGGATTCATTACCAGTGTATTCCCATGAGTCTATTGATATGCTTATATGTGATCCTTTGGATTCTGATTTAGAAGCATATTTGCAGGTTGATACACATATAATACCACCATCCATACCATCTACCATACCTATGAATAATCCAAAGACTATACAAATCCCAAGCTCACTAGTTGATTCCTCATTGGTCTCTTATGCAGTGATATTTATCTTACATGATTTGAAGTCTTTCCTAACTTTCATTGGCTGGTTATCCATGAAATTAGTCATATATGACTGATATTAAACATGTTTGGATATTTTCTAAACACTTATGGTTCAGATCTTATGCCCATCCATCATTCAAATTTTTACACCTATCAGTTTTCCCCAGTTGCTCATAATTTTTCTAGTCTAGCCCTATATCATCATGGAGCCACTAAAGCCTTTGTATTTGCTGTTCCATATGTTAATATTTCTGATATATCAGAGTTTTATCAGCCTCATATCAGATATATACAGGTGCTACATCAGATTGGAATATTGACATGTGATTCACATCACAATTTTGCAGCTATTCAAGGAATTGGGTGTGAAATAAACTACCTTATTTTTTGTACTCTTTGGAAAGGAGTATGCACAGATCTCTTTTACATTTCAGATTATGTTTGCAGATCAGAGTTTGAAAGTAGAAAGAAGCATTCAGACAATGCTCCTACTTCATCAATTGATGAGATACAAGGAGTCTCTCCTCTTCCTTCTTGCAGGTTCTACACTCCAGCGCATGATCATGGAGTTCATGATTTCTTGAAAACGTCCTTTATCCAGAAGCAGTTCAGTCAGCTCATTAAAGTGAAGATGAAGATATGTTGAAGACATATTTCAAATTTTGTGCCTTTTCCTATCTTGAGGGAGGATTTTCCCCATGTGGTTTTGCCTCTTTCCTCACTTTTCTCGACATAATAATTGTTAAAGGGTGACCATAGCCTTGTTGCTGGGCCCTATATGCATCCATATGCATCTATATTTTTTGTCATACCATCACAAAGTCAGACTTATAGGGGTTTTTGGAATATATTAAACCCACTCATAACTTAGGATAAAATAATTAATCATTATTTGATTAATTATTCACCCACTAGCTTAATTAGTTGGCATCCACTTGCACCTTAAAGTCAATACATGCTATCTATATCCTAGGAATGATTTATTTCCAATTTTGGGTTGATCTTGACCACCTTTTGATCATCCAGAATTAGTATATAGGACTTTACAGCAGATTCTGCTTTATTCTGCTCTTTCTGCTTTTCCTGCTTTTCTATGGATAAGATAAAAGCTAGTCAACTAGGAAACTGGGAGCTTTTGTTTCCAACCCATCCTCCATTATTTTTTCTCCATTTTCTAGGATTAGCATTTTATTTACATATCCTTGACAACTCACTCATGCTTTTACCAACTCGTGAGGTCCTTGATAGATTTATTAAGTGATTTATCCACCTATGGGGTTTTTGCTATATTTTGGTAAGTCATCCTTTTTGAGCTTTATGAGTTGTTTCCATACAATTCGATTTTTCTATGAGAGATGTACTATTTATGTACACTATTATTCATCATTATTCAATGGAAGGATACACACCAATATTCATCTCTTCATTCATGTGATTCAATCTCTTTTCTTCTCTCTATTTTCCTGTGTATGCTTGTGAGAATTCTTAGTAGCAAGATCTATTTCCTGTGCTTCTTCTTAGCATCATTGCACATAGCATTGATCTATTATTTATACAGAGATTGACCCCGCCAAAGGTATCAGAAGTAGAATCATAGTTGGGTGTGCATGAGATAAATGTAAGACTGTTGGAGCTAGTAGACTACAGAACTATCGTTGCAGAGACCAATGGGTGGCACGAAGTCATTGAAAGACCAGCTAGGACCACTTGATTTTTTATTTTCCATATTTTAGTGTTTTATGTAATTTGTTTTATTTATTTAAATTTTCCTAATGCAAGGCACTTGAGGACAAATTTTGAAGTCTAAGAGTCAAGGAAGTCAAAAGGTTAGGGTAATCAAAGATTCATTTGTAATAGTATTATAAATACGAGTAGAATATAGAATAGATAGGAGTTTCACTAGCGCAAGTATGCTGAGTTATTTGTATGAAGTGTTGATGTATTTGTAACTTAGGAATGTATTCACTTGTATATTTCATAGATTGTATTTCATTAGTCTCCGATGTTCCTATCAGGAGAATCATTAATGTAACAAAGTCATGTAATGTCAATGAGGTTAACCCTCCATTATAAGTCGGGGAAATAGTCCCCATAATTGAGTTGGGGTTAACCCTCCTTGTTGATCACGGGGGAAAAGTCCCCACAGTTGAGGGGAACTAGTGTTATTAGAATCTTCTAGAGATGTTGGACCTGGTAAGTAATTCTCAAGTAAAAAACTAGGATAAATAGAGAGTGAGATTCTCTATTTTTCACACACACACTCACTCAACTAGGGCACATGAGTGAGAGAGGAAGTGCTAGCACAAGTGAGAGAGATCAGTTGTTGGAGGTCATCTTTATGTTTTTGAGTTTTACTGCTACCTTTGGTGCTCATTCTATCTCTAATGAGGTTGTGGGGTTTTCTACTTTATTGTTTTCCCGAGGAAAATCTATGTTTATATTGTGCCTTGTGATTGATTGCTGTGCAAGTTATTCTCTCAGATAAGATCATAAGATCATATTGCTTGAATGATAAAAATCTAACATGGTATCAGAGCTAACATGAGAAGAAGACACTGTACAGCTGCAGAATCTAAGGATTCTTACTTTTTGGGTCTCTCTCCAGAATCAATCAGAAAAAGGAGGCTAGGCTAACTCTCCATTTAAGGGCACATCTTTCGGTCGAAGTAGAATTTGATTCTGGGCATTTTCAGTTTTTGCCACGGGAAATTAGGGATTTTTACACAAAAGGAATTTTTGAGTGAGCTCAGCATAGGATTTATCTCCTCATCAAAATCGAAGTTTAGAGACCAAGTTTGAAGTTTTTAGTTGAGTGAAACTTCAGGAAAGTCAAACCCTAGTTTGACCTTGGGCCTGAAAAAGCCTAAAATACTAAACCTAGTAGTTTTGGTACATTCGGTATATATCGGGCTTTAAGAAGTGTTAGGGGCTGAAATTTTAATAGACCGAAGATAAAATCCTATTGTTCGTTGTGAAAAAATTTCAGCCTCAGATGCACTATAGTCTGGGAGATATAATTATTCCAAATTAGGGTTCCATCCTCTTCGAGGATTAATCCATAAATAGGACACCTAGGGAGAATTGCTATATATTGGGCTAAGAAGGTCCAAATGAAATTTCATAAGATGTTTGAGATAGGGAATATACTTTAGTCTCTATGGTAAAATTTTTAGACCCTGATGATTAAACAGGGACATGTGGAAGTCCGTACAAGTTCTCCATGTGGAACAATCGTGAAAATAAGTCACATTGGGAAAACTATCATAAGTCCCAATTGGTGAAACCAATGCTGCTAAAAATTGTGGTGTTGGAAAGAGTACAGACACGGATACCTAAGTACAGAATTTCCAATGCAAAGGAGAAATAATTCCAGAGATACCATAGAAACAATATCAGGAATTTCTTCAAAGGAAATTGGAAAACTAGGGCTTCCCTTTCTGGGAGCTTCCGTCCATTATTCTCAGAAAAGGAGTACATTGGACATCTCACCTTAAAGAGGCCCATATTTCTATTCAATTAGAAGTTTGAAATTCCATTTTTTGAAAATTACGGTTTCTCTGACGAACCCTAGATCAGCTAGATCCGGAACCAGGACGGAGACCTCAAATCGGTAAGATCTAATCTTTTGTATTTCCATTTGAGGTTCTCAGTTAAAATGCCTCATCACACTAGCCTGATGTCAATATTGGTTAAGATGACAAATTTCAAGCATTTAAGTATAGGATCTCATTGGTTCTTGAAGAAAATGAATTGCACACCTACATAAGTTGAGGGGTTCTAGTTCCAGAGGGAGATGAGGCTAAATCCTTACGGAAGAAGAACTTGGTCAAGGTCAAGAGGATTATTGTTGATTCCATCACCTTATACCACAAGTTTCTTCCCTTAAGACACATAAGACTATGTTTTATTCCTTAATCGAGCTATTTGAATAAAAGAATATAAATCAGATGAAGTGTAGGAACTATGTGATCCTTTAAGAAATTGACTTGGATCAATATTTCAGTAAGAAAGGTATAGGAGGCAAAGGGAGATGAGGATAAGGCTAGAGCCAAGAGAACCATTGTAGATTCTATTAAATATCATCTCATCCCCTATGTATCATCCTTGAAGACACCAAAAGGAAGTGTTCGATGCTATGATGAAGTAGTTGAAGAAGAATAAGATACTATTATAATCACCTTGAATGGCCTCACAAGATCATGAGATTCATTCATTAGAGTAATGTGTGCCAGAAAGAAGTGATTACTTTCAACAGACTATGGGAAGAGTGCACACAAGAAGAATCTCAGCTCATAATAAGAGAAAGATAAGATGGGAGCAACTAAATATCAAGCTCTCACGATCCAAAGAATATCCCTCAAGAGATGAGGAATACGGAGGACTCAACTCTTGAAGAACCTTTTATACATATTAGCATTTGGATAAGTACTGATGTTGTTATGAATGAAGAATATGATGAAGCTGAATGCTCAAGAAGGAGTCTACCCATGAAACAAATACAGATAGGTATTCAATTGTCATTTCATGATATTATTTTGTTATGCATTCATTTATATTCATTTGATGTCTTATGCATGATATAATGTTTTGATTAATGATAGTATACTACTACTATGCATGTTATGGGTAAGTATCCCATGGTGCTATACAATTCTCCATTTCTAATTATCTAGAATGAAACCTCTTTGCTGAGATATTGGATTAGTGCACAATATCAATGTTATCATAGTAGATATGGAAGGCATCTAGAAAGTTTCTATGAGATATGGATGAATGTTGTATCGGATAAAATAGTTGCATGATTATATCTTTATGCATAAAAATTTTCCATTATCAATATGCCTTATGAAATGTTACTAACCATATAACTAATGCATTTGACTTGTAGGAAACATTACATACAATCACCTACAAGAAAATAAGGATGAGACTTGTTCTGAAGGACAAGTGATGATAGTTCAAGAACTAATCCAAAATGAAGAATAGTATGATGAAGCCTTAGAAACACTCTAGTTATGTGACACTGTTGAGCGAAATCATTAATGCAGATCCTTCCATATATGAAGAAGTAGCCAAGAAGAAAGGGAAGGAGAGTACCAGTTCAAGAAGAATGATGTCTAGGATTCGGTATCAAGACCTGAAGGGAAGTCCGCAGTGGATTTGCAACATCTAGCATGCAGTAGATGGAAACATCATGGGATACAAGGAAAGATTCGTAGCACAAGGATTCTCACAGAAAGAAGGCATAGACTATGAAGAGACATTTGCATCCAGTGGGAGTTGAGGCACATGATAGGAAGACTCATGTGTGCAAATTAAAGAAGTCCTTGTACGAGATCAGAAGACACCCATAGGACAACACATACATGAGGATCTTAAATATCACCTAGAGTGATGAAGATCTTAACCTTTTCTACAAGGTTTTAGATGAAATCCTATAGAGGATGACAAGATCACAGATGGGTGCAAGAAGAACTCTTGAAAAGGTTCAAGATAGAGGATCTTGGTATCCGGTGACCCTAGATGGATACATAGAATATTAGTAGCAGTGGAAGCTACTTGTTACTCTAGAACATAATGTTTCAATACATAGAGTATGAAAGGCAGAGGGAGAATGATGCTCAACTTCAGATGGAGTGACTGCAGAAGATCCTAAGGTTCGAGATGGTATGATAGGATGAACAATGTACTGATGGATCTAGGATTTACTGAGAGTAAAGTGGATTCCACCTTTACTTCAAGGTTTAAGGAAAAAGACCAGTGATAATCCTATTATATGTCGATGACTTGTTCCTGATAGAAAAGAGGAACTCATTAAAGTTGCAATAAGGATACTAGCTATCGAGTTCGAGATGAAGGACTTGGATATGATGCACTAATTTATAGGCTTGGAGGTGTGGTAGAATGCTGATGGAATCTCCCTGGGACAAGGGAATTATGTAGTAGATATCCTGAAGAGGTTTAGGATGATGGAATGTAAGACCATGACCACACCTATGACATCGAACCTGAAGCTATTGAGTGTTTCTTCATTAGAGTCAGGTGATGACATGATGTTTCGTCAGATGATTTGTTCCTTGATGTACGTTAAGAGTAAGAGACCATATATTTGATTTGTTGTGAACACATTGAGACATTCTCACCTGATAGTTGCAAAGTATGTAGTGAGGTACCTGAAGGGTATAGTTGATTATGTGCTCAAGTATGATACAAATCAGAAGATTAACCTGGAGGGTTATGTGGATTCGTATTAGACAATCATTGCCATTGATAGGAAGAGCACTTGAAGGTTCTACTTCAGTATGACATCAGGTGTGATCTCTTGGTTTAGCAGGAAGGAGTCCTACATGGTGCTGACTATATCTAAGGAAAATATGTTTCCACTCGCTCGGCTATTTGAGAGAGAGGAGTAGTGAAGCTCCAATATGTGATCTAGATTGAGATCTCTCGAAAGAGGGAGTTCTAGCATAGTTGGTGAGACAGGTTGTCTGAGCATAAAATCCTGGTGAAGCTCGTAGGTTTCTCATATGTAAATAGTACTGTAGGTTGTCCTCGGATGTAATCGGTCCTAGAAAATCTCACAGGTTATCCTTGTACGTATTCAGCCCTGATGTGATTCTATGCTAGAAATGGACAGAGTGAAGTTTGAGTACTTCATGGAGAATCTTGGTGTTCTCCAGTTCAAGATTCCTTCCAAGGGGAAGTGATGAGCCCTTATGACATGGTGGTAGGATTGGTTCCTCCCATGGCTAGATGTAAGTGTTGTCCCCTTCTAACATGGTGGTAGGTGTGGCCTCCCATGGTCAGATGTAAATGTTGTGCTATTCTGACATGGTGATAAGCACGGCCTCCCATGGTCAGATATAAGCGATGTGCCTTTCTGACATGGTGGTAGGATTGGATCCTCCCATGGTTAGATATAAGTGTTGGGTATTTCTGACATGGTGGCAGGCTAGGCCTCCCATGTTCAGATATAAGTGTTTAGTACTGCATCCAATATAAAAAAGGATTGGCTCTGTAGTGGAAATATTTGCAGAGGCAAGGTACTGCATCCAGTATGAAAAATGACCAACTCTGTAGTGGAAATCCTTGCAGAGGCAAGGTACTACATCCAGTATGAAAAATGACTAGCTATATAGCGAAAATCCTTGTAGAGGCAAAGTGCTACATCCAGTATGAAAAAGGAATGCTTTGTAAGGGAAATCCTTGCAAGAGGAAAGGTTTTGCATCCAGTATGAAAAAGGACTAGCTCTGTAGGGGAAATTATTCCAAGAGGAAACATGCTGCATCCAGTATGAAAAAGGACTGGCTCTGTAGGGGAAATCCTTGGAAGAGGCAAGGTGCTGCATCCAGTATGAAAAAGGACTGGTTCTGTAGGGGAAATACTTGCAAGAGGAAAGGTGCTACATCTAGTATGAAAAAGGACTGGCTCTGTAGGGGAATTCCTTGCAAGGAAAGGCAGTACATCATGTTGATGTATTTGTAACTTTGGAATGTATTCACTTGTATATATTATAATGTACCTCAATGTTCCTATCCAGAGAATCATTTGTATTTCATTGTACCCTGATGTTCCTATGAGGAGAGTCATTAATATAATAAAGTCATGTAATGTATCTGAGGTTAACCCTCTATTGTAATTCAGGGAAATAGTCCCCACAATTGAGTTGAGGTTAGCCCTCCTAGTGTTACATGCCCCAATTTGCAAAACAAAATTAATGTTATTTGAGGAACATTGTGTTATATTTTATGATAAGTTTGTAATTGATGACCGAGTGGGGTCAAGAATAATTAATGTAACTCATAATATTTTATATATAAATAATCAAATGATGAGACAATAGCTTAGGGAAGTAGTTAAAATAGTGTTTACTGGTTAATTGGTAGAGGAGACTGGGTGGAGAGTAAATTGACAAGTGGCAGCATCGTCAAACCACTTCCAACTATTGCAGGTGGCAACTTCACTATATTTGTTGTCATGATTCCCCAAGAAAGTGGAATCAGAGCAGGTGGATCATTAAATGAAAACTGACCCAGAAGACCTAGGAATCTATATAAAATTTCCCATTGAAGACAGTTGAGGCTGATCATGCTATACATGATCATTTAGGGTGAATGAATTTACTCAAGAGAAATTCAATGGATGGGAATCAGCCCAAGAGAAACTCAAGAGAAATTCAAACCATTTTCCCAGAGTGGAACAATGAAGGAACTTGCAAATGGGAGAGTGCTGTTGGAAAACTGGCTCCAGTAGTTAAAAGTGAGTACAACCAGATGGAGGGTGCCTCAGAACATCTGATGAAGTCTTCCTAAAAAGGCCCACATTTATTTAAAACTCAACCATAGCATGGTGTGGTACATGCAGGGCACCAAAACAAATGCAAAGACCCTCAACTACTATTCGACAGTCGACGATATCTTTCGAGAGCTATCTCGACAGGAGGGAACAAAAGTACCAATACCAACAAAGGAAAAGGAAACCGACTTCTCAATAGAGGAACCACTAACAAACCAGGAGAAGGAGGAGGATTATGATCTTAACCTTTACATCAGTACCTTTGTGTCGGAGGAGACACCAGTCAAAGGTACTGGTCAACTGCAAATCATAATCAAGCCTCTGACAGCACAAAGGGAAGAGACACACGCAGAACAATAGGTAACCAATCCAGCTAAAGAAAATATCATCTCAACTCAAGAGTCAATGGGAGAGATAGAAACTGAAAACCCAGAGTATGCTGTCACCAAAGAGAATATAACCAAATTGTCGAAGGAGATAGTAGCCTCAAGAAAAAGGAAGAAAACACAACAACAGTAACAAGGGAAAGGTAAGCACAAGATTATCATTGTAGAGTCTTCAAAAGATGAGGAGGAATTGGCAGCTACGGCCCTCGACATAATAGAATATGCCACAGCAAACAAAGTACTAGTGGAAACACAATTTAAGAAATTTGTCGACGTAGGAGCACAACAAGGCCAACCAAAGAAGGTGAAGAGCACACACACTTCGACCGCCAAAAATGTTGTGGATCTTGTGTCTACACCCCCACCTCTGTCTCTGATGGAAATAATAGAAGAGCTAATACCAGAATAGCTTTCAGTAAGCCCACTTGAATTATGCAAGAATCCTATGTCGGAGGCTGTGAAGGAAAAATTTGACCATGACAGAGACCTCCAGACATACATTGAAAAAATGCATGAGATATTCACCATGGTATGAAATCTCTCTACCAAAGCACCTTTGTTCGATATCAGTGGATCCCAACTACCCATTTCCCAACCTGGCCAAGTACTTAAGAGGACGAATATTGTGGCAATAGTAAGCTCGATGTTCCAAAGGAACCTCGAAAAAGAAGTTGAATTTGTCGCAAGTTGGACCACATCTATGATTCTGACTGAACCCGAACCCCACCTACCAGCCTCTGAACCAACCAATGATGAGGAAGGAGAAAATATGGAGGACATAAATCAAGAAATCGACCAACTATTCTCTGACCTGCACTCACCCCCTCAGATCCACAATCCATCACACGACCACACTTCCACCAATCAAATCATACCTGACCATTCACCAACACCATCACCACCACCCCCCGACTCAGAACCTATAATTCAACCAGCTGCACCAGAACCACATCCACTACAACCAACTGCACCATAACCACATCCACTACAACCAAATGCACCAACCATATCCACTTATGGACCCCCTATATCCAACCAACCAGAGGCACAACCAGATGTAGTAGTCATCCAAATGGCTCAAATAGAAATACCATCAATCACTGCTGCCCATCAAACAGACAATCCAAACTTGACTCTTGCAGGTACACAAGGGCCGAAACAAGTAGAAACACAGAAGCACAAAAAGAAGAAGGAGAAAAAGAAGAAGGACCATCATGGACAGACAACAATGGTCCACATCAGTCAACTTGGGTCAACCACTGTGGTTGATGCAACCAAGTTGAAATATGTAGATATAGGACAACTCCTAGAAACACTAGTAGTCGAAGAAAAGACAAGGAGCCAGCACAGACGTAAGGAGCTAGACAACAAGGAAAAAGAACAAGTTGAGTTCCTTAACAAATCCAAAAACCTAGTCCAGTATTTGATACCAGGTCCGACAGAGGTTGACATCAACAAGCCACTAGAAAAGGATTATCAGCTATTTGACAGCATTGTGTCGGCGTTGCAGGCACAAATTCAGGACACAAAAGAGGAGCAAAAAGAAGAAACCGTTCGACTATTGATGGAGCAGCACACAACCTTTGTAGAAGCATACAAGGTGCTGCAATATCACATGGAGGAGTTTGTCATTATAGAAGAATTACTGTGACATTATCCTACTTACTATAGGCAAGTCTATCAGCAAACCAGGTATACCCGACAAGAGATCCAAGCACTAGAGAAGAGGAAAAGAACTGATGAAGAACTCAGACACACAATTGAAGATCAAATAGTGCTTGAAATAACCAATTGTAGAAGCTCAAGCGAGAAGCACATCAGTGGGTGCAACAAGCCATTCCAAAATTAGAAAAAGTAGACATCATCTACTCGCAGATGAAACGACTGCTGGAGATAGCAGAGGAAAAGGACCAGTTTATGGGTCTTGACATGGAAAGAATAGCTGAAATTTTCATTCAAGAGAAAATGTCGATCTTATGAAGTCTGACTACACTAACCATCGACATACAAAAAATATTACAGAGTTGGATGGATTTCCAACATCAGCTGGCAGTGATAGCTGAAGCAATTGTCGAAGTCTGCGTACAGAAGAGACCAACCATCAGACTTCACAGCCCATGAAGATCAAGCACAATAATGACTACTTAGATAGATGAGGAAATTTTGGTACCTCCCTGTTTATTTGAGATGAAGAAACGTTTTGTTCATGGGGGAGATGTTGGAGGAGAAAGTTGATATGCCAACTTGAATAATAGCCGACTTAGTCGGTCAGTAGACTAATGAGAGATTAGGTCATCCACCTAAGGTCGTGTTGGTTGAGTGAACTGACAGGTAGTTATTTGTAACTATTTCTAAATCATATATATTAGGCTGTTGAGCCAGAAAAGAACTCAGTTTTGTTCTCTGTATTGTATGGACCCTTTCACTATAATACAACCTATTATTCTACTTACTTGTTCTTGTCTCTTGTCTCTATTATGTATGTCTGTATTAATGTGTATTATTGGTAACCCTATGTAATCTGTGAGATTACAACAAGGGGATTACTGAAGTGAGTTTGAGGGGTTAATTGCTGAGACTGAACTTGTTGGAGCTTTTAGGCTGAAGTTCATATTGCTGTAAGCAGATTTTAATTACTGAGGTAATTGGACCAGTCAAGTGACAATGGTCTTAAAGTTATATTCTCCACCCAGTTCTCTACCAAGAAGAACAGGAACAAGCTCGGGGGTCCTGAGGAAGCGTTGTCTGAGCACTCTCCAGGAGTTTGGTTGGGAGGAACAACCTCCTTAAGGTGTTGTCATCTTATCATTGACATGTTCTATTTGTCTTTATGTTATTATATTTGTTTACTGTCTTCAGTAAATTGTTTATTAGTTTCTAACTACAGGCATCTTAGTATTTTAGGGTTTATGAAGAAAGGTGTATCTGTGTAATGTTAGACTTGGTAAATTACAGATTATGTTAGAAATAGAAATGAATATGCAAAATGAGAAACATATAGACTTAGAATTTCCAAACTGTATTTTTCCACGACTGACTCAGGGAGTACTCTAGTACAGCTGGGTGTTTAGGTGAATAAGATTATTCTTTTACTTGAATGGAAACTGTAAATACATTTTACTTAGTTTTCTTATGATTTCTATTGTAAATAAGTATTAAATATTGTCTCTATTTATTTACTTCAGTTATAAACTAAAAGATAGGTATGTAAAACAATAGTAATAATATTATTTATAGAAATAATTCTAGTATTAGTATTATTATAAAATATAGAGATTACAGTTTAATAATTAAACATAAGTATAGTAATTAGGCTAACATCTAAAAACCAGGTAAAAATAAATTGTAAAACATTTTTATAACATTGAATTCCAGACACTGCGTGTCTCTGTCTAAGATAGAAGGATGCTACTATAATCCTTTTAAAACCACACAAGTTAATGAAAGATAAATATATTCTATTTACAAGTATGGGGCATTAAACCCTAATCTTTCTTAGCTGAAATTTATAAACAAAACTATAAAAATCATTAAGGAAATTATTAAATAAATGGAGCTATTATCGAACTGTAGGGTTTATATAATAATTAACCCTTTAAAAGCCAAAACCAGAGTAAAATATTACTCATAAACACAGTAATTTTTCCCATAAACTGTGCATTGGAAATCATTATAAATACGGGTAATAAATTAAATTATCACTTAAACAAATTATTGAAAACAAAAAATTAAAAAAATTAAATATTACTTAAACCATTTGCAAATACAGAATCCATTAATAAGGAATGGCTTACAGCCTTTAGAGTCAAAGAGTCGAGGCTCAGGCCTGTTAATAAAACCAAATTGTGCAAAATCTATATATATATATATTAAATAGTATCAAAATATTTTACTGAGAGGAGAAAAATCCTGTTCACATTTACAATTCTGACTGTTTCATAGTCCTCCTTCACCAACTAAAATCTACTGTAAAAATTGAATTAGACTAGACAGAGGTTGACAAGCCTCTTTGAGTTCAGAGTTGGGATCTTTAAAAAAAAATGAAAGCATTTACATTGTTCAGGTCGTGAGGCTAAAAACAACTTTTAAAAACCATTTTACATCACGGCTTCTAGAGCCTTCTTCACCCTGTACGAAGTAACCATAAGGGTTTCTAAAAACATTGACAAGAAATAAACAAGCTTTAAAACATAACTAATAGGTAACTCAGGGCGTTCATTTCAACCACAAGAACCACTTCCAACAACCATAACCTCATGCAGGAAGAACCCTCGATGGAACTGAGGCTTACCAGTTGGAATCCCATGAAAGGACTGAAGTGTGAGCTCATTTCCACCTGCAGTAAAATGGAACCGAAGCTAGAACCTGCAAGCTCCAAACCTAAACCTTTTAAATACTTGTTTGCATAAAATGGTAAAAAACCTTGTAAGTTTAAACAAATGAAAAAGAAAATCGAGTTAGGGTATGTATTACCTGTTAACTTGGAGTCGAAACTGAGAAGATATGGCCACACCAAGTCACGTTGGCATCGAATTGAAAGGAAAGAAACCTTGGACTAACCTCTGTGAAGGAGAAAGAAAGAAAAACGACTCAAGTATACAATGAAAAAGCTATGTGTGAGCAGTTGCAGGATTGAGACAAGTACAGTTTTCAGGCCACAATGAAAAGCCAACAACCACACTCGCCCTGTAACTTTCAACACTCAGATAAGACCAAACCACAAACGACTTCATGCAATAGTCACGGCATAGTAATTGCAAGTGAAATGCCAAAGGTTTGAAGGTAGTTACAGGCCTCTCATGGCCGCAAGCTTTCACCTTGGTCAACACAAGGAGGAACCCACAGTTGCAATGCAAATGAACAAGGGTTTTGAAGTTTTAATTCAACAGTTGAGTGGATGCAAACAATCCACATGCCCTTCCAAAAATTTCAACAAGTGTGGGTCGAAACCTTAAGTCAGTGAGCTGCACAAAACAATTTACAATCTATCATTTCAAATAACCATATGACCTATGATTGCTAATGATAAGAAACATGCCAACAATATATATTATGCCTTGGAAATTAACAAAGTATAGGTTTAAACTATATAAGATTTGCTTGCCATCATTCGATTTCATCATAGTAGTTGTTTGGTAGGTAATTCTACCTTAGGTTATAACTTAATACAATTGTTAAAACTTAAAATACTATTGTTATAACATAAATACTAAAGTTATAAATTAAATACGATGGTTACAACTTGGATACTATTTTATCCTAGAAGATCTTCATACTTGCAAACAAGTCGAATATGTATGGTGTAGTTTTAGAACTCGTAAAAGGAGTTATGAGGTGGTTATAAAATAGCTTAGAACTGTATTAAAAAGGAAAAGCCATAAAACTTCCACAAACATAACCTTTATACTATTTTGATGAAGGAAGTGATCAAGAAACTAAAGACTAATAATAATGGAGAATTTCTCATAAAGATTGTAATAACTCATTGTTAAATTTATAATTGAAAACATAGGAACTTGTTCATGATTTAAGAGTAGGACCTCTTTTGTGTATTGAAGTGATATTATATGTGAGATCACTAAACAATTTGAAGCGAACTTAAAAAGTTTGAAGTCGACTTAAGCCCCAAAAATCATGAGCTCTATTTTCTCTTTCTGGAAATTTATAAATAACCTTGGTTGTAAACATAAGATGATAAACAATGTCTTAAGTTTTTAAACGATTGAAGAAACTTTGGTTAGTACTTGTTCCAGCCAATTTAAACCCCTGTTTAGGTTTGATAAAAGGTCATCATGGTGTTAGCCATAAATACAACTATGAATTTATAACAACGAAAAAAGAATTGACTTTAACTTCTTGTAGACAAGTAGCTTATTTAACCTTTTCTTTAACTAGCATCGTAACCTGCTAGGAAAGTAATTTTATTGACGTAATTAAAATAATGCCTATTGGATCTTATGCTCACCTGCTAAACCTGTAAGAACCAGCAGTCCAATTGAGTTAGCAGAATGCTAAGTAAGCCCCGATCAAACAAGAATTCTTACCTACTTGACAAAAGTAAATCATCAGTATATCTAGTAGCAGCTTAATGCAAGTCGTTTTCTAACTCTGATAAAATTAAAGTTGTTAATTCATTAATAGCACTAACACAGGTGTTTAAGAATACATCCATTAGTTTAAAGATTCTTTTAATGAAACAATCCCAGGATCTCTTATAAACTGTTTCATTTTCCACTAACCATTAGCAGTTACTTAGCTGCGACTTTAGACATTCTATGTCATTCGAATTTTTTTTAATTTTTACGAAATTTTGGGTTATTACATGTGGTATCAGAGCACAAGGTTCAAACACTCTGTCTTAATGAAAATCAAATTGCTTATATGGAAAAGTAAATTTACATAATTATGCTGATGTTGTTTTCTTTGAATCATACACAAAGAGAAATTTGTTTTTGAATTAATGACAGGTATGGAAAGATTGGAAGAATATGCAGATGAGGAATCTCCTTACACTGAACGAGATAATCTACAAAAAGAACCTATACAAGAAGATATAACTAATAATTCTTTTGAACTACTACAAACAATTAAAGAATTAAAATCAGAGATGGAATCAGTTAAGAAAGAAAATGAGAGGATTTTGAGAGCTCAAGAGGAGCTGAATCAGATCTTAATAGAAATATTTCATATTGAGGGAAAGGGTAAAAGAACTAATTCTGAAGATATAGGTTATCAACATAAGTATAAAAAGACTAAAAAAGTTAAAAATGAAAGTTGCTCATCTTCCAAAGTATATGGTGATAAACACAAATCTCATTATACTAGTGGCAATAGTGAAGATAACCACCATACTAGGAAAAGAAAATATAAACCTTATGAATAAATCTCTGGGGAGTTCAAGAAGATCAAGTCGCCAAAATTTAATGGAGAAACTGAAAAGGGGGAAGAAACGGAATCCTGGCTATCTAGGATGAAGAAATAATTCCAAATTTATAACTATTCTAATCAACTAAAGGCTAGGATGGCTATTTATAATTTTATGGGGAAAGCTGATATATGGCAGCAGGACTTAAAAAGAGTGAAAGGTATAAGAGAGAAAAACATAAATTGGAGCACATTCAAGAAATACTTCAAAAATAATTTTTTATCTGAACAATACTATGAGGAAAGGGCTAAAGCATTGTATGATTTAAAGCTGGGTACAATGAATATGAAAGAACTAAATAGTAAATTTCTAAGTTTGCTCAGGTATGTGCCATACATTGTGGATGAGAAACCTAAGGTACAATGGTTTCTCGGCTATTTACCTTATCATATAAAGGACACGATTGAGTATGACAATCCGAAAACTCTAGAATAAGCCATGTGAAAAGTGAATTTATGTTATGAACAAAATCGTAAAAATGAGAGTATGGCCAACTGGAATGCCAAAAGGAATAATAAATTTGATCAAAAGAAGAAAGAGTTTGTACCTAATCGAAATTCTAAAAATAATAACACCAGAAATTTTTCAAATAAGAATTTCCATGGGAATAAAAGTAATTCACAGACCAATTAGAATAATCAAAAGAATAAAGAATCTGCTAATAACCACAGTAACTACACACAGAACTTTGAACGAAAAGAATCCATAAAGTGTTGGGAATGCAATGGTCTGCATTATGTATCAGTCTGTCCCAATCGAAAGAAGACTGTCACCAACATCCACACAATACAAGAGGAGATGAATATTGGTGATATAGTAAGGACAATGCCTAAGATCAATGCAGCATTAGAGAATCAGCAAGCAGACTATCAAACATCCATGGTGGAAGTGGAAGGTAAGATAAATCAAATACCTATATCTATTTTAATTGATCCAAGAGCTAGTTTAAGCTATATTTATCCTAAATTGGTAGAAAAGTGTAAACTTCCAGTTGAAAAGTTTGCAAGTTCTTGGTTAGTTTAGTTAGCTACTGGTGCAAAGAGAAAAATAATTAGCTTTGTAAAGAATTGTGCAATAACTATGGACCATTTTGAAACTTTTGTTAAACTCAATGTATTACCTTTAGGTTCATATGATATATTAATAGGTATGGATTGGTTGGAGTAGCATAGGTTGGTATTGAATTGCTTCAATAAAACCTTTACTTGCATAAATAATGATGGAAAATTAATAAGTGTAAAGGGAATCCCTAGGAAAATTGTCGTAAGGCAGATCTCTGCTCTGCAACTTAAGAGAGCTATTAGGAAGGGTTGTAAGGCTTATGCAGTAACAGTAACCAATGAATAAAACATGAACAACATAGATAAATTAAAATTGGAGGATATATTGGTTCTAAAGGAATATTCAGATGTATTTCTAGAAGAAATTATGGGACTACCTCCGAAACGGGAATTAGATTTTACTATTGAGCTGATACCTGGTGTAGTGCCTAGCTCAAAATCCCCTTATCGGATGAAGATACTTGAACTAAATGAAATTAAGTCACAGTTAAAAGAACCTATTGATAAGAACTATATTAGACCCAGTCACGTCTCCCTCGAGGGCACCTATCATTTTTATTAAGAAGAAGGATGGAACTCTACGAGTATGCATAGATTATCGCCAATTAAATAAAATGACTATCAAGAATAGATCCCCATTACCTCACATAGATGATATATTTAATCAACTATGTGAATCCACAGTGTTTTCAAAGATTGACTTACGGTCTGGATATCGCTAGGTTTGAATTGATGATGAAGACATCTTTAAAACAACCTTTAGAACTTGATACAGACATTACGAGTTTGTCGTTATGCCTTTCGGGCTTACTAACGCTGTAGCTATTTTTTTGTGTCTAATGAATAATGTAATGCACAAATATCTGGATAAATTTGTGGTCGTATTTATTGACGACATATTAATTAATTCGAAATCTGAAGAAGAACATAAAGAACACTTAAAAATTGTCTTGCAAGAGTTATGAGAGCATCAACGTTTTGTGAAATTTAGTAAATGTGATTTATTTAAAGATAAAATCTAGTACTTAGGTCATGTGGTGACTAAATAAGGAATTTCGGTGGATCTCGAAAAGATAAAGGCAATCGAATATTGTCCAGTCCCAAAAGGTGTAACTGACGTCCGATCATTCATGGGGATTACTGGTTATTATCGGAGGTTCATCGAAGGGTTTCCAAGAATTGCAAATCTGATAACCTGTTTGCAGAAAAAAGGGGAAGAAATTTGATTGGAATCAGAAGTGCGAAGACAATTTTAAAAAGTTAAAAACCTTATTAACCACCACATTAATTTTAAGAATTACTGACCCTAATAAAGATTTTATAGTATGTACTGACGCATGCAATGACGGTTTAGGTGGAGGATTGACTCGGGAAGGACATGTCATTGCTTATGAGTCTAGGAAATTGAAGATTCTTGAAAAAAAGTATGCAACCTATGAATTAGAATTAGTTGCTGTCAGACATGCTTTAAATATGTGGTGTCATCATTTAATTGGAAGGAATTTTATATTAATGACGGATAATAAATGATTGAAATATCTATTAGATCAACCTAACTTGAATGCTAGGCAAGCTAGGTGGCTAGCTTTTCTAAGTGAATACAATTTTGAAATTCAACACATCAAAGGAAAGGAGAATAAAGTTGTTGATGCATTAAAAAGAAATGCAAAGCTGAATTTTATAGCAGCTATCAGCACTTATACAAAAGACTTGGAAGAACAACTTAAAGCTGGAATAGAACATGATAAAAACTACCGAAAATTACAAGCAAACGTAAAAACAATCTAATAGAAATTATAAGTACAGGGTACATCTTGAATAAAAAATTACTATTACTGTATAAAGATAGATTATACGTACCTAATGTACCTAAAATTAAGCTATTAATTTTAAACTAAATTCATAAAACTCCTTATTCAAGGCATCTAGGTTATCAGAAAACTATAACCATGCTAAGAAAAGATTATTTCTGGCCAAACATGAAAATTGAACTGGTAGAATATATTGCTAGATGCTTTGAATGTCAACAAGTAAAAATTGAACATTAGCATCCGGCTGCACTACTTCAGCCTTTTCCTATCCCTAGCTTGAAATGGGAGATAATTAGCCTTGATTTTGTTACTGGACTGCATAAAAATCAAAATTTAAATGACTCAAGAATGGTAGTGGTTGACAAATTGAGTAAAGCAACCCATTTTATACCTATAAAAACTACTTATAAAGCTACAAATATTGCTGATATTTTCTTAAAACAATTTTTTCGGTTGCATGGAATACCAAAGGTGATAATTTCAGACCGAGACCCTAAATTTACAGGTAATTTTTGGAGATCCTTATTTAAAGGATCAAATGCCACGTTAAATTTTAGTACCTATTTCCATCCTCAAACTGATGGATAGAATGAAAGAGTAAATCAGGTATTGGAATATCTACTTAGAATTTATGTAAAAGAGCAGCGAGGTAAATGGGAAGATTATTTACACCTGGTAGAATTCGCTTACAATAATCATTATCAAGCTGCAACTAGGTATAGTCCTTTCAAAATTATGTATGGAAGGAAATGCAATAATCCTATTTCTTGGAGTAATCCAGTGGACAGGTTCGTATTAGGACTTGAATTATTGAATGAAATGGAATTAATTGTAAAATAGGTACAAGGTAATCTGAAAATTGCGCAAGATCGATAGAAAAGTCAAGCAGACCTTAAACGAACTCCAAAGGAGTTCCAAGTAGGTGAACATGTTTTCATTAAGGTGAGACCCAAAAAGAGTTCTCTAAGGCTGGGTAGTTTTTCCAAACTAGCACCTCGATATTGTGGTCCTTTTGAAATACTATCCAGGAATGAACAGGTAGCCCATCAGTTAGCTTTACCACTGAATTTAAGAGTTCACATTGTTTTTCACATTTCTGTATTAAAAAAATATGTACATGATGCTACTCATGTTATTAATTGGAATGATGTGCAGGTGGAACCCGAAGGAGATTTTTCGGTGGAACTGGATTGTATCCTTGAGCGGAGGGAGATCTCGCTTCAGAGCTGCACCATTGGTCAAGTGAAGGTGCAATGGAAGCAGCTTGGTCCAGAGGAAGCCACCTAGGAATTGGAATGTCATATGTGGGATGCATATCCAATTCTATTTCAGCGTAACTCTGAGGATGAGGAATAAATAACATCGAGGATGATGTTATAATTTAAGGGGGTGTGTATGTCAGATGCCCAAATTTGCAAAAACAATCTAATTTTATTTGAGGAACATTGGGGTCAAGAATAATTACTGTAATTCAGAATATTTTATTTATAAATAAATAAATGATGATATAACAAATTAGGGAAGCTGTTAAAAGAGTGTTTACTAGTTAATTGGTGAAGGAGAATGGGTGGAGAGTAAAATGACAAGTTGCAGCATCCTCAAACCACTTCCAACTATTGCAGGTGGAAACATCCCTATATTTTTTGTCATGATTCCCCAAGAAAGTGGAGTTAGAGCAAGTGGCTCATTAAATGAAAACTGACCTAGAAGACCTAGGAATCTCTATAAAATTTCCCATTGAAGATAGCTCAGGCTGATCATGCCGAGGGGATTACTGAAGTGAGTTTGAGGGGTTAAATGCTGAGACTAAACTTGTTACAACTTTTAGGATGAAGTGCATATTGCTGCGAGTAGATTTTAATTACTGAGGTAATTGGACCAGTCAGGTGACAGAGGTCTTGAGGTTATATTCTCCACCCAGTTCTCTACTCAGAAGACTAGGAACAAGCTCAAGGGTCCTGAGGAAGCGTTGTCTGAGCTCTCTCCAGGATTTTGGCTGGGAGGAAAAACCTCCTTAAGCTATTGTTATCTTATCATTGTCAGGTTCTATTTGTCTTTATGTTATTATATTTGTTTATTTCCTTTAGTAAAATGTTTATTAATTTCTAACTACAGGCATGTTAGTATTTTAGGGTTTATGAATAAATGTGTATCTGTGTAATGTTAGACTTGGAAAATTACAGATTATGTTAGAAATAGAAATGAATATGCAAAATAAGAAACATATAGAATTAGAATTTCCAAACTGTATTTTTTCACACCTGACTCAGGTAGTACTCTAGTACAACTCGGTGTTTAGGTGAATAAGATGAATCTTTTACTTGAATGAAAACTGTAAATAGATTTTACTTAGTTTGCTTATGATTTTTTCTATAAAAAAGTATTAAATATTGTCTTTATTTATTTACTTCAGTTATAAACTAAAAGATAGGTATGTAAAAGAATAGTAATAATATTATTTAAAGAAATAATTCTAGTATTAGTATTATTATAAAATATAGAGATTACAGTTTAATAATTAAACATAAGTATAGTAAGTAGGCTAACATCTAAAAACCAGGTAAGAAGAAATTGTAAAATATTTTTATGACATTGAATTCCAGACAGAGTGTGTCTATGTCTAAGAAAGACTGATGCTACTATAATCCTTTTAAAACCACAGAAGTTACTGAAAGGTAAATATATTCTATTGACAAGTATGCAGCATTAGACCCTAATATTTATTAGATAAAATTTATAAACAAAAATGTAAAAATCATTAAGGAAATTATTAAATAAATAGAGCTATTATCAAACTATAGGGTTTATATAATAATTAACCCTTTAAAAGACAAAACCAGAGTAAAATATTACTCTTAAAAACACAGTAATTTTCCCATAAACTTTGCATTGAAAATCATCATAAATATAGGGTAATAATGAAAAATATTACATATACAAATTATTGAAATCAGAAATTAAAATAATCCAATATTAATTAAACCATTTGCAAATATAGAATCCATTATTAAAGAATGGATTACAACCTTTAGAGTCAAAGGGTTGAGGCTCAGGCCTATTAATAAAACCAAAATGCACAAAATCTATATATATTAAACACTATCAAAATATTTTACTGATAGGAGAAAATTCATGTTCACATTTACAATTCTGACTGTTTCACAGTCTTCCTTCACCAACTAAAATCGACTGTAAAAACTTAAGTAGACTAGATAGAGGTCGAAAAGCCTCTTTGAGTACAGAGTTGGGCTCTTTAAAAAACAAAAAATGAAATCATTTACATTGTTTAGGCCGTAAGGCTAAAAACATCTTTTAAAAAACATTTTACATCACGGCTTCGAGATCCTTCTTCACCCTGCACGAAGTACCCATAGGGGTTTCTAAAAACATTGACAAGCAATAAAAAGATTTAAAACATAACTAACAGAGAACCGAGGCCATGCATTTCAACCACAGGAACCACTTCCAACAACCATAACCTCATGCAGGAATAACCCTCGATGGAATCGAGGCTTACCAGTTGGAAACCCATGAAAGGGTTGAAGTGTGAGCCCATTTCTGTTGGGAACCCTATATGTAAGTTAATTAAAGCTAACATACAGAGTGTTCAATATAAATTATCAACACAGGGAAGTCTCTTATTTCAAGGATAACATGAACTATATATGCTTTAAACACTAAGTAGCTGATGCTATAAGTAAATGACCCTATTTTTTTGTTCAGCCACACTCATCCCATAATCCACTTAATCTAATTTACTTTCTCTAGAATGAAATCACAAGTACCTTCTTACAATCCTTAATCTAAAATTAAAAGATTCAAGAAACAACATCTAGATTACTTTTGCAGAAAGTAAAATCCCTAATTACCAAACCATCTAAAGATCCATTCAACTATCCTGATTCAGTTATTCTAGAAATTCGAAGTACAGAAATTAAATTCAGCTATTCTAGAAATTCAAAGTACAAGAATTAAATTATGCAATTATAATTGTGAGGGAACAATCTGCAAATATCTAAATAAAACAACAATTGAAAGAACTAGGGATGAATAGAGTTGTTACAACTATCACATAGTTGCATAAAAGACAGTTAACCTAACAGTCAAATGACACACCACACCACTGCAATGTTGCAAAATATGTAATTACTGATCATTCAAATGACACACAACAATCGATAATTGTTGCACCTGACTGTAAATAAAGAGAGTTATCACAAAAGAACACAATAGAATAAATGAAATACCTAATTAACTCAGCAATCCATGTGGGAAGGTGGGCCCAACATTCACATAGAGATGCTGGAAGCAACACACGTTAAAATGCCGAGATTTGAAGAATCAAACTCCTTGTAATAAAAAATGGCAGATGAACACGCAACCTCACAGTTGATAAATAATTTGGTTAAAATTTCAACCCCTCTCTTAGAATAGTTCCCAGTATTTATATAATTACAATCATAACATCTTCCTACTATCATCGGGCAGCCATGAAGATCTATGATCTTCAGGCTGCCCTAATTACAATGAGTTGTTACAGTCATGGAAAGATGAGAGCAGAAAATATAGGGAAGCTATTATTTGAGCTAGAAATAATCATCAAGGTTAATTGAGAAGATATTCTGCGGATTGTAGCTACTTTCTGGGCAGCAGTGCACTATTGTCTCCAAATCTGTTGCAGTCTATTGCAACTACCCTTGTACAACTCACATGGAATAATACCTTTGGACCGCGTTCTTTGAGCAATGATGGAATGAATGGCGATCAAATCAGCAATGAATGTCCATCCCTCCTTTAGCATGTTTGGCCTGCTTCACCTGTATTATCTACATCTTGAATTATCTTTATAAAACCACCATATATTAGCATAATTTAAGATGTAAATCTCTGATTACCACAATCCGAAGCATTAATAAAATAAAACAATGATTAACCATACCTGCATGACTTGAGAGACCACGTTAAGGAAAAACATATGTTTAGCATGCATGATAGAGTAGGATGAGGCAAAAAGAGGTATATAAAGGTGTTAAAAAAGGGGTCATTTCTCACCCCAACTTTCCTATTGCATGTCCTCATGCAACAACCTTCATTATTCTGAATTTGAATCTGGCGTTGTGCTTTGTTCCTGGAGAGAAGAAAAGTTGTATGGGAATTCAGGTGTTCCCTATTTTTCTACAAATCCCTTATGGACAACCCAATATATCCAACACTTCTGATCCTTTGACCTTGTTAATGAGAAATATTCTCTATACAGTTTTGCTAGCCACCAGATGAGAGGAAATTTAAATTTGAGTCCCGGCCAATTAACCCCACATTCCCTCATGCATCCAACATAACCCTCAATCCTCAAAAGTTCTTGTTCAAAATTCATGTAATAGTAAGGGTCCTTATTTCTAAGGTTTGGAGAGGCAACCTGCCATCTGTGCTAACTACCTTCAAAAGCCACCTGTTGATGCATGGAAATTTGGTTGGTACAAGTAGAAATAACCTTTTCTTGAGGTTCCATTATATGCCGAGTTTGGATGGGACACGAGAGTAAACTCTGATGTCGAGCAAGGAGAAGACCAAGATTCTAAGGTTCACTTCAAATCCAAATATTAGAGTGGACCTCATTGTGAGAGAAGGTTTGGTAAGACCTTTCCCATTGAACATGATTGCTCACAGAGGAGGAAAAATACCTCTGTTGAACATCACCTGAGAAAGGGACAGGATTCAAATGGCGGTCCAAAGGGTAAGCCAACTCATGCAAATAAAGCTCACACAAAAAATTTTGGTCCTCAAAATCACTTCCCAGAAATGTTTCCAGGAACTTAGCCGAGGTTGCTATTTCATATGGCCTCCCTTCTTTTATAGCCCTCAATTTAAACCAAATCAGCTGCTCAAATAAAAATACAGGGTAAGAGGAAGATGGTATTCTAGTACTCGACAATTCCTAAGAAAGAGTATACAGCTGATCTTTTTCCACCTGCATGGATTTAAACTTTTTCAGCTCCTTTAGCTCCTTCTGTAACTCCTCCCCACAGAGTTTTTGGGTCATGATTTCTTCTACCCATTTTTTCTTCAATCCCCTGATGGTCTTTCTATGTTTAGGGAGGGAAACCATCCCTTCTTGATATCTCTCCACATGACTCCTCCACTTCCTCACTTCTATTCTCAGGATCGAGAGTTCTTTTGTAAGCTTTAGGATTTCTTGTTCTTCAGGATGTCTTTCATTATCGAAATCCAAATTGATAAAATTTTGAGGAAATTGAGTCCATACCTTATCACCTGATGTACCAAATTGAACATCCTGTACTTCTGAGATCACTTCTGGGGGTGCTAGTTCTTGTGTAAGAGTGTCCCTTCCTAGAATTTCTTCTGCAACAGCTTCAACCATAGGTGGTTTTGAAACAAATTCTAGAGATGCTGGTTCTTGTGTAACATCATTCTCTTTTTGAAGTTCTCCTATAAAAACTTTAGTAGCTTCTTGTAAGGATGTTGGTTCTTGTGGGACAACCTCCTCTTGAATTTTAATCTCCTTATCTACCTGATTATCAGCTACAACTTCAACAGTGGGATGCAAGGCCGCTCTTTCTTGTGTAACAAAGCCCTACCCTTCTCTTTATTTATGCTGATGGGATTGTAGAATTGATTTCATGTCTTCTGCAATATGGAGCTGTTCCGCAAGGATTTCAGTGTCTGCCGAGGACTGTAATTACATTTGGTCATCCTCTCTTAAATCCAAATCATGAATGATGGCCATCCCAGGTTTGAATTCTTGTTGCATCCTGAGAGTCCCCAAAGAAATTTCTAGGGATGTTGGTTCTTGTGTAGCAACATCCTGGTTAACTTCCACATTTTCCTGTTGTTGGGATTCCATTTCTATTATCTCTGTGTCTTGAGATGGCTCAAGAGTCACAGTGAAAACTTCTTCATTAAATTCCAGGATATTTTCAATCCCTGGTTCTTCTTCTTCCCTCATCTGGGTGGCAACTTCAACAAGAATATTCAAGGATGCTGGTTCTTGTGTATCAGTGTCCTGTTCAACCTCATCATCATTCTGCTACTGGAGTTCCATATCTATTATTTCTGTGTCCTGAGAAGGTTCAGTAGTCACAACACAGACTTCTTCAACAAAATCAGGAATAACCTTGATCTCTGGTCCATCTATCCCAACTTGGGTGGAAACTTCATCATGAATATTCAAAGATGTTGGTTCTTGTGTACTAGCACCCTGTTTCTCTGCTACTTCCCTTTATTGGAGTTTCTCTTGTGGAGCTTCACCATTCTTCCAGTTGGGTTGTCCTTGTTCTTCCACAACTATAGGTACGGGTTGCTGTGTCACAAAGGCACGAACTATGACTCTGTAAACTGACTCATTAAATATTTCTCCACACACAGGAAAAACCACTCTTTCTTCCTCATCACTAGCCTCACCAGGAGTTGATCCTTCTACTTGGTCTGCAGCATCAACCAGTGTGGGAAGCTTCCTTTCCACCTGTTTCTTGCATGCTTCCTTCTATTTTTCTATTTCTTTTCATAGTGATTATACTTCCTCCTTTAATAACCCACTTTCATATAGGATTCCTTTAATTTGAGGTTGTTCTGTAGACGGTTCCTATGGGGCATCATTTTCTTTGGGTCTTAGAGTGGGGAATTCAATATGTGCTTCTATGGTTGCCCATCTTGCCCTTGATACGTCTTCTACTGTAACTAACATGGTTCTTTTTCGTCTTATTGGTGGTGATGCTCGTATTACATATTTTGATTTCCTCCTTTTTCTCCATGGTGCTGGAATTTATAGATTTGCAGCTGATGTGGAAGGGATATCCTCTGTTTCAACATTTTCTTGTTCTTCCTTGATCAAAGTCCCTCCCCATTCAGAGGAATATTCAATGGTCAATACCTTCGTGTTTTCTTCTATTATCATGTCTCTAATATCGTCGGCTTCAGCTGTCGCAACATCTAATGCTACTCCAGTTTCAGCCTCTACTATTAGAGCTGCCATATTATTTAATCTCTCTATAGGGTTTTCTTGTGCATTTTCCTCCAATTGTGCTACTTGGTCTTCTGACTGATCCTGCAATCCAATCTCATTTCCCCCCCAACTAAATTGGAGGGACTCTGAACCTCCTGTTTCTATTCATTCCCCCCCAAATGTTGATTGGCAGGCTCTTCTTGGTTTTGAACAGGATCTAGGAGTACAGGTACTTCTACCTCCTCTTCTATTGGAACACCGGGAAAAAGGGTGGGTTCCTGAATTTGACCTGTAAATTTCTCCTAGGTTTGGTTTCGTTGAGCCAAGGCCCATGAAATTATTAATTTAATTAGGCCATGGTGGGTAAGGGAGGAGTTTGGATGCTGGGATGTTGTAACAAACCCCGCCATATGGTGTAAATCATTTAATAGGTAAAATGGAATGTTCAGTAAGTCCTTATGATGGAGATGAGATAATAAAGGAAATTAAGAGTAATAAACCATTTTATACCTACCTTCACAGGTGATATACTTTTTGAGGAAAATTGCTACTTGATCCCATGGCTGAGGCAATGACTGTAATTCTATCCCTCTTCGTGAGTGTCGAATGTGCTCCCCCTCTCTTAGAAAATCTTGTACTACAACAACATTGGGGGTTCTTCGACCAAACCAGGCTCTTCCCACCTGAGGAAGGCCAGTGACCTCGGCCACTATCGCTTCAGAGACTTCAATACATAACCCCCACACCTATGAGTGGGTTTCTGTAAGATTTAAGAAGAGAATTGTAGAGATGTCTCATGATGAAACCCATTCAGGCGTTGGAAGAACTCAGTCCAGCCCGCAGCTTCAAAAATAGAAAACACTTCGGCATTTCTTATCAGTTCTTGCGTATTCGGAGGTTCATGCTGAGCTGGGACACCCATGTTTGTTTGAATTCAAAAGTGTGTCTCAATCAGACATATTACAGGTCTCGAAAATGGAGGTTAGAGGACAAAGTATGCATGAACAGCTGAGAGTGGAGTTGGGTAAATTTGGAAAGTTTCAGAGCATATAAATGTTTGATTTTTTATTCCAAATTAGGAAAGGTGGTGGTTATCAGGTATCATAAATAGCCATTAAGTCGTACAAGTGGACAATTAATGATATGCGGGTGTAATAATGGTCACGGAGAGGAAGGTATGATTAATGCTGTCATATCTAATTAAGGCTTAATTAAGTAAATAATCTGAACCATACCTTTGAAAATATGCGATGAAGGGTGACATTTGGAAAATAGTAGCGCATGTGAAGTGTAGCCATTTAAAGTTAATCATTATTGAAGGTATTCTAGAATGAATTTTTCTGCCGACGAGCCAAACCAGCGTGTAAATTTTGTCGAAATCATGATGAATACTGAAAAATATATCAGGATCGCCACCATAAAAAATTGGAGCCCGATATGGAGGAGTCGTTAAACAAGGTTTCTAAGAATCCTGCCAAGAATGGAGGAGTCGCAGCTGTAGCCCATAGAAAAATCAAGCAGTTTAGTAGAGTCATGGATGGGATTTATAGAAAAATCAGCCATTTTTGGTGGATTCGCAGTTGCCGAAAAAGGTGAAAATGGACCAAAGTGAAACGGTGTCACAGCTGCCGAAAAGATGAAAATGGACCAAAGTGAAATGGTGTTGCAACTACCGGAATAGGTGAAAATGGACCAAAGTGAAACGGTGTCGCAGCTTCCGAAAAAGGTCAAAATGGACCAAAGTGAAACAGTTTCACACCTCCTGAAAAATGGGGTAAAGGGCGGGAATTTATGATGTTGCAGCTGCACAGAACGGGGTAAAGGGTAGGAATTTATGGTGTTGCAGCTACGTTGAAAGAGGGTAAAGGGTGGGAATTTACAATGTTGGAGCTTGCAGAATGAAGTACAGCGCAGGAATTTACGGTGTTGCAGGTGCGTAGAATGGAGTAAAGGGTAGGAATTTACGGTGTTGCAGCTATGCAGAAATGGGGTAAAGGGAAGGAATTTACAGTGTTGCAGCTGGGCGGAATGGGATAAAGGAATGTGTTGCGGCTGCAACAGATTTGTTCAAAGAAGTTTATTCTGATGTAAGAAGTTACAGAAGGACGACCCTGGTCAATAGGCCCGATAATGACCACCGCTCCTTAGGCGCTTCCCTGCACATTTTATTCTAAAACAAAAAACAAATTAAGTGTAAAAGGGAAAAAAACTAAAAAAAATCAATTTATTTATTTATAGAAAATTTATGTGAGATTTTGCAATGATTATTTAAGGATTAATAGGGGCAGAGAAATATTCATGCCCTTGTTCTAACTGGTATTCTGGATCAGCTGCAATCTGTGAAGTAAATGCATCTTTTGAAATGGGTTTATGGTACAGTCACAGCCTGTGACCATTAGCAAATAATGGTACATGATTCTCATCAATGGTTAGCAGGTGGAATGTACCATTATTAAATACTCTGTCTACCAGGTATGGTCCCAACCATCTTGTACGTAATTTACCCTTGAAGTCCCTTTTGAATCTTGAATTGTATAATAGTGCCCACTCTCCTTTGTAGAAGAGTTTCTTTTTGATGAATCGGTCATTGCAATTAGATCTCTTTTACTGGATTAATATTGTCTGATCCACAGTAGCTAAATGGTTTTGGTCAAGTTCATTCAATTGATTCAATCTTCTCTTCTGGGCTTCGGTCACATCTAAGTTTACCTCCATAGCTGTCTTCAAAGTTTTAATTTCAAATTCAATCAGGAAGACAACAATTTTCCCATACACCAAGTCATAAGGAGAGAAACCTGTAGTATTTCACCAAGTAGTACAATATCCCCACAATGCTTCTAGAAGTCTATCAGCCCAATCTTGATGATGGCTCTTGACCGTTTTGGTAAGGATGGCTTCAATAATTTTATTAATGCTTTCTACCTGGCCATTATCTTGGGGATGGTATGGTGAATCTATCCGGTGTTGAATATGGTACTTTCATAGCAGAGCTTCAAATTGATGTGACACAGACTGAGGTCCTCCATTGGTAACCACTTCCTTGGGTACTTTGAAATGGGTAAATATTTCACCATATAGGAAATCGATCACAACCTGGTAATTGGATTTCACCAAAGCCATGGCTTCCACCCATTTCGTCATATAGTTGGTACAGACCAAGATGTAGGATTTCTTCCTGGAATGAGGACTGATAGGACCAACAAAATCTAAGGCCCATTTGTCAAAGGGTTCAACCGCCAGTTGTGGTTGAAGAGGCATTTGATCTAATCTATTGGGTTGGCCCATCCTATGGCAGCTATTGCAGTACGGGACATATCTTTCTACATCCATAAAAAGGGTCGGCCAATAGTATCCCATTCTGAGTGCTTTGTGTCCTATCCTCCTGTCTACAAAATTTTCCTCAAAAGGCTCATCATGACAAGCCTTCAAAATATGGAATATTTCATCTTCTCTTACACATCTTCTGATCTCAAGATCAGGGCCTGTGTAGAAGAGATGACCGTCTATCCAACAATATCTAGCACTTTGTTGAATAATTTTCCTCTTTTCTCTTTTGGAAAAATGTGTTGGAAGATTTCTTGCAGCCAAGTAGGTAGCGACATATGCATACCAAGGGGAGTGAACTGAAACTGTAAATAAGTGTTCATCTAGAAAAGAGTCCTCAACAGGTAAATTATCATCATTGTTAGTAAAACAAGATAAAAAATCAGCGACAACATTTTTTTTCCAGGTTTGTCTATAATGGCGATATCAAATTCCTATAATAATAATAGCCACCTAGTTACCCTAGCATTGGTAAAAGGTTTATTTATTAGATATTTGATGGCCGAGTGGTCAGTGTGCACAAATGTAGGATATCCAATGATATAATGTCGAAATTTGTTAATGGAGTAAACAATGGCTAAAAAATCCTTCTTGGTAACAGTGTAATTAAGTTCAGCAGGGGAAAGGTTTTTACTAATATAATAAACTGCATAAGGTGCTTGACCATCCTGCTATCCTAAAACTGCTCCAATGGCGATATCAGAAGCATCTGAAGAAATGTGAAAAGGTAGGGTCGAATTGGGCCCTCTTAAGATAGGAGTTGTGGACAGCTTCTCCTTAAGTTTAACAAACGCTGTCTTGCATGCCTCATTCCAAATAAATTGCACATCCTTCATTAATAGTGAAAACAAAGGAGAGGCAAGTTTCAAAAAGTTTTCTATAAATATTCTGTAGCATCCAGCATGCCCTAAGAAACTTCGCACTTATTTTTGAGTTACAGGAGTAGGTATATCTTTTATTACCTTGATTTTAGAGGGGTCCACCTGGATGCCATCAGCATAGATAAAATTCCCCAACACCACTCCTTCACTCATCATGATATGGCACTTTTTAGTGCTTAAAGATAGTTGGGTTTGTTTGTAGCGAGTTAAAACATTTTCCAAGTTTTTCAAGGCTTCTTCAAAATCTTTGCCTTAGGGAGTAAAATCATCCATAAAAATTTCAATACTATAATTAACTAATTCTGAAAAAATGCCAATCACAGCTATTTGAAATGTGGCTCGTGCATTGCACAAACCAAAGGGAAGCACTCTGTATGAAAAAGTTCCCCAGGGACAGGTGAAGTTAGTTTTATCATGATCTTTAGGAGCAATCTGGATTTGATTGTACCCGCTAAACACATCTAGGAAGGAGAAGAACTTCTTCCTGGATAAGGTGTCAAGTACTTGATCGATGAAAGGCAGGGGAAAGTGATCTTTCTGTGTTTCCTTTTTCATCTCTCTATAATCAACACAGACTATCCATTTTCCATTCTTCTTGGGTACTATTACAAGTGGAGACACCCACTCACTATCTGAAATGGGATATATAAATCTTGCTTCCAAGAGTTTCTGAATTTCTTCCTTCACTATGTCCCTAATATTGGGGTTCATTCGTCGTTAGGGCTGGCACATAGGCCGTGAGTCACTTTTGATATAAATGTGATCGGTGTATATATTATAGGGGATTCCCCTCATGTCTGTGTACTCCCAGGAAAATGCCCCCTTACGTTTTTTTTAAGAGAGTGATCAGGCGCTTATGTTCATCCGGGTAAAGGTTGGGATTAATATTCAGGGTTTTTCCAAACTCTACCTTGATAGGAACACTTTTCAAATTTTTCAACACTAGAACTATGTGAGTGTCACTAACTAATGCCTCTTCTATGATATTTTCTTGTTCCTCTTCTCCTAGAGTAGCATTCAGGATCTGATAAATTTTCTTATTGACAAAAGTGGATTCACTGATGAAATTATTAATGACATCATCTTCAGTTTCATCTTTAAAATTTAAGGCCTTCCCTATCGTTAATAATGGATCAACACCTTATTCTTCCTATGAATGCATCCATAACAGAGTTTCAGCTTCTAATTTCAGATGAGCTGGAGGATAGAGAGTGAGGTTCTTTATCTCGGTTCCATCTGATATGGTCATAGAACCAGATCAACAACTGATGCAAGCATCAGCTGTAGCTAACCAGGGCCTTCCTAGGATAAATGGGTGTCCACCTAGCTGTGACTTAGGTTGTAAAACCAAGAAGTTAGTAGGATACTCCCAAGAATCAACTGAGATAATGAGATCATCCAAGATTCCTTTAGGTTTAATAGTGGATCTATCTCCCAGTTCTAAAATAGTAGGAGTTGGCCTGAGATTAGTGAGCCCAAGTTTCCTTACAGTTTCAATAGTCATAACGTTAATTGCTACTCCTAATTCTACCAGTATGTTGGGTATTTGTGTGCACCCAATCTGCATAGTGACAGTGGGATTCCCAAGGTCATCATATTTGGCTAAGAGGGTTTTTCCCATTATTAATGCATATAATTTCCCTATGACATGAACAGTGGGAGGATCCCTAGGTTTCCTTCCTGGTTTCCTTATACACAAATCCTGAATAGTTTTGGCATAGATAGGTATGTCTTGAAGGGCCTGAAGGAAGGGAATTTTAACATAAATATTTTTTAACTCTTCTAAGAGGTTAAACTACGGTTGTCCCACTACCTTTGGTAACATTAATATTTCAGGGTATGGTGGTTCCCTAATCAACTAGGTAGGTTGTATGTCGATAAATGTGTCATTGTATGTTTCATCTGGCATATTAGTAGGATGTTCAGTGTCTTCGATAATGGGGGTCATTGTATTAGATAAATACTATGGATTCATGCCTTCTTCATGCATAGATGATGGAACATCCTCAATGATCAAAGGCTCCACTACCTTTCCTGATCGTAAGCAGATATCGTTGCAGGTTATAGGAGTAATGGAGTAAGTAGGAACGTTGATAGATTCAAACTAATGGTCTACTTTATTATTTGGGTTAGGGTTAGGTTGAGCAGGTAGCTGAGGTCATATCAACATATTATGGACAACATTATTCTAGAGTTGCAGATGTGACTGCTAGTAAGGCTGAGGATATTGTTGAGGAGGATATGGTTGTTAAGGAAAAATTTGATGTGGAAGCTATTGAGAGGGTTGGTTATGGGGAAACTGGTTCCCTGGATGGAAATTCCTCCATCCAGGAGACCAAGAATTATGTTGGTTTGGTGGTTGTGGTGGTTGTGCCCAAGGGTTCCAGTAGTTAAAATTTTGCATTGAAGGTTGAGAAGGGTACCATTGAGTATTAGAATAAGATGAAGAGAATTGTGTATTCATATGCTGCATATTATTCCAATTATTCATGTTATTAAAAAATGGAAACAATTATGGAGTCATACCTTGATTTTGAGGCTGCCAAGGCTTTTTCTGTGTAATAAAGTAAGTTGGTTCCACCTTTGGAGTTGATACCTGTGGAACAACATTCACTTGAGGTAGTGATGGGCATTATTTTGTATCATGGTTCAGCTTACACAACTGACACACTTATACCTTGTCGAGTGGGCACTCCTTCAGAGGGTGGTTCTTGCTACATCTAGGGCATAATACACCTAGTGTGAGATCCTCTAATGCTTGTTTCTGCTTTTCCCTTAGGACATCGATATCCAAGGAGATGGAGCTCATCATTTCTATTTTGAAATTTTCAAGGAGATTGCCTATCTCTGCATGGGTGGCTCCTCCATTAGATTACTTCTGCATTCTGTCGAAGACATCACGCTCTAATTTGTCTCATTTGTCCTGTGTATTATTCCTGGAAGACCCCCTAGAATACATTTTGCATAGTTCCATGATCTTTTTAGAGGATTCCCTGGAGATATCCCCATTTCCTAACAGTTTTAACATGTCTAGGAAATCATCCTTAATCCCATGAAGTAGGATTATTTTGAGCACATATAACCCCATATTAGTCTGTCTAGCTCTCTGCACATTATATAAAATCCTTTCAACAAAATCTTCCATACTTTCATCATCCTTCTGTACCATGTTAAATAGTTCTTCTCTCTTATCCTTTGTATTGCAATACTCCTGATATTTCCCCAGGAACACCTATTTCATCCCAGTTAGTGACAGTTTTTCCTCCTAGACTCATAAACCAACGTAATGCATTGTCCTTCAGAGTGGCAGGGAAGAGTTTGAGCTTCTATGCATTGGTGGTGTAGTCATAGCTGCAACAGAGGATGTTGAATTCGAAAAGAAATTCATCCGGATCCTTTACCACTTTTCCATAAAAGTGAGGAAACATCAATGGCAATATATTTTTCATGGGGGCTATCCCTTCTAGTTGTTGAATCAGGAACTGAAGTGTAGCCACTGTCCCTTTAGGTAGAGAATTACCCTCCTGATGATGATTTTCACCCATGTCTTCTTCCTCTTCGGGATCGTGTTTGTTACTCATATTTTCTTTTGTTTTATCCTCTTCGTCCTTCCATTGGTCATTGAATTTCTGATGGAACTATGTCCACTCCTCTTCAGTCACAACCTTCCTGTTAATGTGATAGATTAAATCTCAATCAGCCGATCCTGCAGTACTAACTCTGTCTTCCTCTGCAGGGGTATCCGAGGCTAATGCAGGTCCTCGCTTGTTCTCCATTGTAGAGACCGATGCTTTCACTCCAGGGGTGACAGGGATTCTTTTGATGGGTGTTTCCTGATAGCGAACCCCAATAGAAGAATTAGTTCTATCAACCAGATCATCAATGAATGCTCTTCTCCCCAATGTTGGATTTCTCCCTCATCCTCGACCACTTGAAACATTAGTATTCTGTGGGGTTCTAGGATTTATAAGATGATCACACTGTATCATTCTTGTATTCATGCAACCCAAAACATGTAAACCAGAAAGAACTAAAGAGGAATGAATAAAAATAATTACCGGATGCAACTACAATAGTGTCTAATACTTATCCTTCCCCGTCAACGGCACCAAAATGTTGGGCACCCTATATGCAAGTTAATTAAAGCCAACATATAGATTGTTCAATATAAATTATCAACCTAGGGAAGTCTCTTATTTCAAGGATAATATGCACTATATATGCTTTAAACACCAAGTAGCTGACGCTGTAAGTAAATGACCCTATTTTTCTGTTCAGCCACATTCATCCCATAATCCACTTAATCTAATTTACTTTCTCAAGAATGAAATCACAAGTACCTTCTTACAATCCTTAATCTAAAATTAAAAGATTCAGGAAACAACATCTAGATTAATTTTGCAGAAAGTAAAATCCCTAATTGCCAAACCATCTAAAGATCCATTCAACTATCCTGATTAAGTTATTCTAGAAATTTGAAGTACATAAATTAAATTCAGCTATTCTAGAAATTCAAAGTACATGAATTAAATTCTACAATTATAATTGCGAAGGAACAAAGAACAAATATCTAAAGAAAACAACAATTGAAATAACTAGGGATGAACAGGGCTGTTACAACTATCACATACTACATAGTTGCATAAAATACAGTTAACCTAACAGTCGAATGACACACCAAACCACTGTAGTTTTGTAAAATATGTAATTACTGATCATTCAAATGACACACAACAATTGATGACTGTTGCAGCTGACTGTAAATAAAGAGAGTTATCACAAAATCACACAACATAATAAATGAAATACCTAATTAACTTAGTAATCCCTATGGGAAGGCAGGCCTAGCCTGCACACAGATATACTGGAAGCAACACACGTTAAAACACCGAGATCTAAAGAATAAAACTCCTTGTATTAAAAAGTGGCAGATGAACACGCAACCTCACAACTGATACAATAATTTGGTTGAAAGTTCAACCCCTGGCTCAGAATAGTTCCAAGTATTTATACAATTACAATCATAACATCTTCCTACTATTATTGGGCATCCATGAGATCTCTGATCTTCAGGCTTCCCTAATTACAATGAGTTGTTACAATCGTGGCAAGATGAGAGAAGAAAATATAGGGAAGCGGTTATTCAAGCTAGAAATAATGATCATGGTTAACTAAGAATATATTCCATGGATTGTAGCTACTTTTGGGCATCGGTGCACTATTGTCTCCAAATCTGTCGCAATATGTTGCAGCTACCCTTGTACAGCTCGCATGGAATAATACCTTTGGACCGCATTCTTTGAGCAATGATGGAATGGATGGAGATTAACTCAGCAATGAATGTCCATCCCTCCTTTGGCATGTTCGGCCTGCTTCACCTGTATTCTTTACATCTTGAATTATCTTTATAAAACCACCATATATTAGCATAATTTAAGATGTAAAGCCCTGATTACCACAATCCTAAGCATTAATAAAATAAGACAATGATTAACCATACATGCATGACTTGAGGGACCACGTGAAGGAAAAACATCTGTTTAGCATGCATAATAGAGTAGGATGAGGCAAAAATAGGTAGATAAAGGTGGTAAAAAAGGGGTCATTTATGGGTCGAACAGTTTCCACCTACAATAAAATGGAGGCAAAGCTGGAACCTGCAAGCACCAAACCAAAACATTTTAAAAACTTGTTTGCATAAAATGGTAAAAAACCTCGTAAGGTTAAACAAATGAAAAAGAAAACCGAGTTAGGGTAAGTATTACCTATTAACTTGGATTCAAAACTAAGAAGATATGGCCACACCAGGTCATGTTGGCACCGAACTGAAAGGCAAGAAACCTTGAAGTCACCTCTGCGAAGGAGAAAGCAAGAAAATCGACTCAAGTATACAATGCAGAAGCTATGTGTGAGCAGTTGTAGGATTGAGAGAACTACAATTTTTGGGCCACAATGAAAATCCAACAACCACACTCGCGCAGTAAATTTGAACACTCAGAGAACACCAAACCATAAACGACTTCACCCAATAGTCAGGGCATAGTAATTGCAAGCAAAATGCCAAACGTTTGAAGGTAGTTACAGGCCTCTCATGGCCGTGAGATTTCGTGTCGGCCATCAAAAGGAGGAACCCATAATTGCAATGCAAATGAACAAGGGTTTCGAGGTTTTAAGTCAACAGTTGAGTGGATGCAAACAATCCACATGCCCTTCCAAAAATTTCAACAAGTGTGGGTTGAAACCTTAAGTCAGCGCTGCACAAAACATTTTACAATCTATCATTTCAAATAACCATATGACCTATGATTTCTAATGATAAGCAACATGCCAACGATATATATTATGCCTTGGAAATTAACAAAGTATAGGTTTAAACTATATAAGATTTGCTTTCCATCATTCCATTTCATCATAGCAATTGTTTGGTAGGTAATTCTACCTTAGGTTATAACTTAATACAATTGTTATAACTTAAAATACTATTGTTATAACATAAATACTATAGTTATAACTTGAATACTATGGTTACAACTTGGATACTATTTTATCCTAGAAGATCTTCATACTTGCAAACAAGTCGAATATGTATGGTGTAGTTTTAGAACTAGTAAGAGGAGATATGAGGTGGTTATAAAATAGCTTAGAACTATGGTAAAAAGGAAAAGCCATAAAACTTCCACAAACATAACCTTTATACTATTTTGATCAAGGAAGTGATCAAGAAACTAAAGACTAACAAGAATGGAGAATTTCTCATAACGATTCTAATAACTCATTGTTAAATTTCTAATTGAAAACATAGGAACTTGTTTATGCTTTAAGAGTAGGACCTATTTTGTGTATTGAAGTGAGATTAGATGTGATATCACTAAACAGTTCCAAGCAAACTTAAATAGTTCGAAGTGGACTTAAGCCCCAAAAATCATGAGCCCTATTTTCTCTTTCTCGACATTTATAAATAACCTTTGTTGTAAACATAATATGATAAATAGTGTCTTAAGTTTTTAAACATTTGAAGGAACTTTGGTTAGTACTTCTTCCAGCCAATTTAAACCCTTGTTTAGGTTTAATAAAAATTCATCATGGTGTTATCCATAAATACAACTATGAATTTATAACAACGGAAAAAGAATTGACTCTACCTTCTTTTAGACAAGCAACTTATTTAACCGTTTTCTTAAACTAGCATCTTAACATGATAGGAAAGTAATTTTCTCGACGTAATTTAAAATAACACCTACTGGATCTTATGCTTACGTGCTAAACCTGTAAGAACCAGCAGTCCAATTGAGTTAGCAGAATGCTAAGTAAACAAGAATTCTTACCTACTTGACAAAAGTAAATCATCAGTATATCTAGCAGTAGCTTAATGCAAGTCCTTTTCTAACTCTAATAAAATTAAAGTTGTTAAGTCACTAATATCACTAACACAGGTGTTTAAGAATACATCCATTAGTTTACAGATTCTCTCAATGAAACAATCCTAGGATTTCTTATAAACTGTTTCATTTTCTGCTAACTCTTAGTACATTAGAGGAATTTTGAGGTCTAAAATGGGCCTCCTAAGGAAAATAATAAAATAATAATTAAAATAATTGTTAAAATAATAAATGAATATTTATTAATTTTGGAGGAAGAAAGAAAAAAACTACTTTTTGTGTTCGCATTTTCGACATATCTCCTTGTGTTTTTAGTCAAATTTCAATAGGGAGAGCTTGTTGGATGCAAAATTCGATTCTGCATCCAACGCGTACCCACACTACATACTTTTGATGGACCCTGCTACCCCAAAAACAAGAAATACCTGAAACAAACGTAATGATGACATCGCCATCACTTTTTTTTAGGTATTTCTTGTTTTTGGGATAGTGGGGTCCATCGAAAGTATGCAATGTGGGTATTCGTTGGATGCAAAATCAAATTACACATCCAATGAGCGCACGGAGATATGTCAAAAACATGAACAAAAAAAGTAGTTTTTTTTTATGACAATTATGTCAATTCAACCATTATGGTTGACTCGTTTTATTGAAATTCTATTGGTTCTTGGATTCGAACTCATAAGAAATTATTGTTGGAATGTTTTCTTATAAGGCCCATTTTAGACCCCAAATTTCCTCTAATTATTTACTTAGATGTGACTTTAGACATTTTATGTCACTTTAAAAAATTTTAATTTTTACGAAATTCTGGGTTATTACACCTAGTTAATTGGGGGGCAAAGTCCCCACAGTTGAGGAGCACTAGGGTTATTAGAATCTCCTAGTGAATTCGTCCCTGGTAAGTAATTGACAATTCAAAAACTAGTATAAATAGAGAGTGAGACTCTCTATTTGAAACACACACTCACTCATCTAGGGCTCATGAGTGAGAGAGGAAGAGCTGGCACAAGTGAGAAAGATCAGTTGTTGGAGATCATCTTTATGTTTTCGGATTTACTTTTTCTACTGGAGATCATTCTATCTATGAGGAAGCTGCATGGTTTTTCCTTTACGGTTTCCCGGAGGATAAATCTTTGTGTCTATCGTCTCTTCTGATTGATTGTTGTGCATGTTATTCTCTCACATAAGATCCTAAGATCATATTTCTTAAATGATAAAAATATAAGATGATATCAGAGCTAACCTGAGAAGAAGACACTGTGTAGATATAGAAACTAGGGATTCTTACTTTTTGGGTATCTCTCCAAAAACCATCAATAAAAGGAGGCTAGGCTAACTCTCCATTGAAGGGCGCATCTTTGTGTCAAAGCGAAATTTCATTCCAAGCATTTTCAGTCTTTGCTATGAGAAACTAGGGATTTTAACAGAAGAGGAATTTTTGAGTGAGCCAAGCATGGGATTGCTCTCCTCATCAAAATCAAAGTTTAGAGACCACGGTCAAATTTTTTGGTTGAGTAAAACTCTGGGAAAGTCAAACCCTAGTTTGACCCGAGGCCTGAAAAACCCTAAAATATTAAAACTTGTAGTTTTGGTACATTCACTATATCTTGAGATTGAAGAAGTATCAGGAGCCAAAATTTTCACAGGATGTATATAAAATTCCATTGTACCCTGCGTAAAAAATTAAACCTTATATTATATTCTGGGAGATATGATTCCTCCAAATCAGGGTTCTAGCCTCTTCCAAGATTCATCCCTAAACATGACACCTAGGGATAATTTCTATATCTCGGGCTACGAAGGTCCAAATGAATTTTTGCAAGATTTTCTAGATAGGACACAGATTGTACTCTCTATGGTAAAATTTTCAGACCCCGAAGGTGAAAAATGGACACGTGGAAGTCGTTAGAATTTTGTTATGTTGAAGAGTCCTAAAAGAAGTCACCTTGGGAAAAATTTCATAAGTCCCAATTGGTGAAACCAATTATTCTCAAACTTGTGGTGTTTGAAAGTGAATAGATGAGGATACCCTAGTATGAATTTTTAGACATAGAGAAGCAGTAATTTTGGAGATACCACAAAAATAATATTAAGCATTTTTGCAGAGGAATTTGGAAAACTAGGGCTTCCTATTCCAGGAGCTTCCCTCCACTGTTTTCAGAAAAGGAGTACATTGGACAACTTACCTTGAAGAGGCCCATCTTTATATCCAATCAGATCTAAAATATTCCAAGTTTTGAAAATTAGGGTTTCTCTGACAAACCCTAGATCAATGAGATCTGAAACTAGGATAGACACAAATCGGTAAGATCTAATCTTTTGCTATTTACATTTGAGGTTCTTATTTCAAAATGACTTATCACACCAGCGTGATGAAAATATTGGTGAAGCTGAAAAATTATGATCATGGAAGTATAGGATTTCACTGGTTCTTGAAGAAAATAAATTGGACACCTACATAAGTGGAGAGGTTCTAGTTCTAGAGGGAGATGAGGTTAAATCCTTACAAAAGAAGAAATTGGTCAAGGCAAAGAATATCATTTCTGATTCAATCAAGGATCACCTTATACCACAAGTGTATTACCTAAATACACCTAAAGAGATGTTTGATTCCTTGAAAAAACTATTTGAATGAAACATAAATTGGAAGATGACTTTGAGAAACTAGTTGAAGAATGTAAAGATCCAGAATGTAGAGACCATACAATCATACTTTACAAGGGTCTCTCAAATCAAAGAACAACTTGAAGCAGTGGATGAAGAAGTAGAGAATGCAGAAGTTGTGATAACCACAGTGAATGTCCTCCCATGATCATCGGATTCATTCATTCGAGGAATTTATGCCAGAAGGAAGTGAGTAATTTCAGCAGAATATGGGAAGAGCACACAAAAGATGAAGCTCGACTCAGAATAAGAGAAGAGAAGATGGGAGCAACTGAAGATCAAGCGATGAGGAATATGAAAGACTCAATTCTTAAAGAACATGTTATCCATCTTAGCATTTGGATAAGAAATGGTACTATTATGAATGAAAAAGACGATGAAGCTAAAAGAAGGAGTCTACCTACGAAACAAATAAAGATAAGTATTCAATTTTCATTTCATGATATTGTTTTATTCAGTTGATGTGTTATGCATGATAGAATGTTTGCATTAAGGACAATATACTACTAATATGCATGTGATGGGTAAGTAGCCCATGGTGTTATATAAATATCCATTGCTAGTTATCTAGAATGAAACCTCTTTGTTGACATATTTGATTAGTGCACAATCTCATTGATGTCATGGTAGAGATAGAAGGAATCTAGAAAGTTTCAATGAGATATGGATGAATGTTGTATTGGCTAAAGTAGTTGCATGATCATATATTTATGCATAAGAATTTTCCATTATGAATATTCCTTATGATATGTTTCTAACCATACAACTAATGCATTTGAATTGTCACGTACAATCTCCTACAAGAAAATAAGAATGAGACTTGTTTTGAAGAACAAGTGATGACAATTCAAGAAACAATACAAGGTGAAGAATAATATGATGATGCATTCAAAGAAGGAAAGAGGTCTCAGACATAGTGCATTTACATGACATTGTTGAGTGACATCATTGATGCATATCCTTCCAAGCTATGAAGAAGTGGCCAAGAAGAAAGGGAAGGAGAGTATGAGTTCAAGAAGAATGATGTCTAGGATGGGGTATCGAGACCTAAAGGGAAGAAAATAGTGTCTTCCATATCGATCTAAAAGAGCCAACATGCAGTAGATGGAAACATCATGGATACAAGGAAATATTCGTAGCACAAAGCTTCTCGTGGAAATAAGGCATAGACTACGAAGAGACATTTACATCCACTGGAAGTTAAGACACATGACAGGAAGACTCATGTGTGCAAATTAAATAAGGCCTTGTATGAGCTTTGAAGACACCCATGGGATAACACATATATGAGGATCTTGTAGATCACCTAGAGTGATGAAGATATTAACCTTTGATACAAGGTTGAAGATGAAAGCCTATAGAGGATGACAAGATCACATATGGGTGCGAGAAGGATGTTTTCAAGATAGAGGATCTTGGTATCCAATTACCCTAGATGGATACATAGACTATTAGTAGAAGAGGAAGCTACTTGTCAGTCCAGTAGAGAATTTTTCAATGCATAGAGTATGAAAGGAAGAGGGAGAATGATGCTCCACTTCAGAGGGAGTGTCTGCAAAAGATCCTGAGGTTCATCATGGTACGACAGGATGGAAAGTTTACTAATGGCTCTAGTAATTTACTGAGAGTAAAGAGGAGTCCAAACTTTACTTCAATGTTGAAGATGGAAGACCCCTGATTCTCTTGTTATATGTCAATGAATTGTTCATAATAGGAAAAGAGGAACTCATTAGAGATGCAAGAAGGATACTTTCTACTCAGTTCAAGATGAAAGACTTGGATATGATGCCCTACTTTCTAGGCATGAAGGTGTCACAAAATGCAGATGAAATATCCCTGGGACAAGGTAAGTATGAAGTAGAGATCCTGAAGAGGTTTAGGATGATGGGATACAAGACCATGGCCACACCTATGGAATCGAAAGTGGAGCTATTGAGTGTTGCTTCATCAAAATCAGTTGATTCTACGATGTATCATTACATGATTGAGTCAATGATGTACCTAACGAATATAAGACCATATATTTGCTTTGTTGTGAACACATTGAGCTAGTTCCTAACATATCCGAGGCATGTTCACCTGATTGCTGTAAAGCATATTCTGAGGTACCTTAAGGGTATAGTTTATTATGGGTTCAAGTATGAGGAAAATCAGAAGATTAACCTGGAAGGTTATGTTGATTCAGATTGGGCAGGAAGTGTCAAGTTTGATTTCTTGGTTTAGCAGGAAGAGGTCCTGCATGGCGCTGAGTACAATCAAGGAAAAATATGTTTCCACTTTCTTGACTATTTGGGAGAGAGGAGAAATGAAGCTCCAATATGTGATCCAGATCGATATCTCTTGAAAGAGAAAGTTCTAGCATAGCCGGTGAGACAGGTTGTCTGAGCATAAAATCCTAGCAAAGGTCGTAGGTTGCTGATATGTAAATAGTCCTCTAGGTTGTCCTCGGATGTAATCGATCACGGTGAAGCTTGCAGGTTATATTTGGATGTAATTATCTCTGATGTGATTCTATGCTAGAAATGGATAGAGTGAAGTTTGAGTACTTCAGGGAGAAGCTTGATGTTCTCAAGATCGAAGTTCCTTCCAAGGGGAAGTGATGTGTCTGTGAGCCTTTCTGACATGGTGGTAGGATTGGTTCCTCCCATGGTTAGATGTAAGTGTTGTGCCCTTCTAACATGGTGGTAGGATTGGTTCCTCCCATGGTCAGATATAAGTGTTGTTCCCTTTTGACATGGTGGTAGGATTGGTTCCTCCCATGGTGAGATGTAAGTGATGTGCCCTTCTGACATGGTGGTAGGTGTAATGTCCCCAAAATTTGAAAAAAAAATTGTATAGGCTAGTAGAAAACTACCTAAGAGGATCATTATTACTCTTGCAGAATTATATGCGCTACTTAACTTTTGATCTCTTAAGAAACTGCTCATACTGTCTTGTCAATCTATTATCCAATCAGTGATTATTACTTTGCTTACTTCCTATGTATTAATTCTATTATTTAAAATGTTTGTACATTTAGTTATTACTGTCGATGAGTTAGTGATTTGTATAGTTCATTGATTTACTTCTGCACATGTTTACTCTATTTATTTAAGTATAACTAACTTAACTTTGTTGATGGAGATAAAGTGGTGGAGTGGCGGAACTAGTTCTCCCATGACGATATGAGAGGCAAGGCATTACTTGGTTACGCAGTCTTACTTAGTTCAATCGAATTAAGGCACCTCTCCCTTTTGCTTACATAGTTTATTACTTGCGATGGGATTGGATGTAAATTGTGTTGATAGCCTTGGTCATTGATAACCTGCTACTAGTTATTACGTTGCCTACCGACTTGATTTTCATACTTGGTAAGTGTTTTTATTGTCAATTTAGCCATTACATATCAATTTCCTGTATATTAATTATTCTCCATTGTGGTTTTACTTTCATCATTGTTCAATGTCATTTATATCTTTTCCTGCTAGGTATATTTTTACTATAAGCTCTGTTAACAAATCCTATGTTCCTTCATTGGCAGGTTAATTAAAGGTTCAATAGCAGACTTGAATTTTGATAAAGCGAGAGATTTACATGGCATAATTTGTATGCCATGGTGCTTAAGCCTAAACACCTTAAGATTATGGTACTAAGCCCTATGCTCTAACCTATGTACTAAACCTCATCTACAATCCTAAACAAGGGTATTAATCCTTTGACCAGCGCATCATATGACTAAGTATTAGGATAATACTAGCGTAGTGCAAACCTAGCATTATGGTAACCTTGATGTTCAAATTTTGGGGCGTTGATATTTATATGGTATAAACCATACGATATAGGGTTTAAGCAAAGGTATGGAGGGTGGCATAAAACATTACCATCGAGCAAGTCGTGACTTTGGAAGTGGGTTTATGGGAATGTTAATGGGTTCTGTTAAGTCAGTAAATTTTTTCTTCAATTTTGGTTTGACTTCTTCAATTTTTGGGTTTGTTTTCATTTTATTTGAAGTAAGTTTGTTTTAAGTCTCATTTTTAGTTTGCTTTAGCAACTTTTTGGTTGATTAGATGGTTTTTTTTTAGCTTTCTTTTTATAGATTTGTTTTAATTTTTGGTCCTTTGTATTTTAAAGGGGTTAAAGAAAAGGTCATTATATCAAATATTTGATTCATAAATGTTTATTTGGAGAACACCTAAACATGATTTTCACCTTAGAAGCTTTTAAACCTCCTACAAATTAGCAAAACGTTGAAAAATAGCGGAGAATTAGCATTGGAGATATTCTTGTAGCGCTGGAGTGAAAATTTACAAAGGGCGCGCTACAAGAATATCGCGGCCCTTTTATTTTTCGATTTTCAAGCAGGTTTTTATCATGATTTCAGTTTGTGAATGACTAATCGCATATGGTGAGCTGTTTAATATGTGTAAGCTGCAGTTTCAACATGATTCCAGGTGGTTTTGAGATTCGAAACAAATCATGGCCATCATTGCCCATAATGCGGGATTTGTTTGACAGTTATCAATAAATTTCGGTCTAAGGTGGAATAATTTTCTTTTCACACACACTATAAGAGGAAAGGAAGGCTCATGAAGTAAAGTTAACTGCTAGAAAGGTGGATTACGTTGTTGCAGAGTAGAGATAGAGTTATGAAAGCTAGAGAAAATTAGGGCTTTTCAATCCCGTTACCTGCAGTCAAAGTGATCACATAAAGAAATCTGTATACTCAAGGAAAGGCATTTAACAGCTCAAGACATAGGTTTAAACCATTGCAGTTGAACAATTGGCAGGTATTTCACTATTAAACCCGTATAATTGAAAATTTGGGAATTTTCTCGCTGGAGGTCATTCTGGAGAAATTGGTTGATGCAGAGGTTAAAATAGGTTCCAAAATGAAATGTTAGCCTAAGAAATAACTTCCTGGAGCTGTTCTGAAGAATTTCATTGAACAGAGCACCAAAATAGCCCTAAGTTTAAACCTTGCAGTTTTTGGAACTTTGAAACAGTTTGAGGAAAAGTTGTTTATATTTTGGTTCTCTGATACACTCAAACAGCTCTGATATGGATATACTATGAGTTCAATGAGTTGATTGGTTAAGATTGCTGACAGACCTAATGCCAATTGGATTCATAGTCTACAGGATGCAGCCTTGGAATGAATTGTAGACTGTTTTATTATGCTCATCCCTTACACAGGAAGTATTCAGTTTTGCTTGAGAAGCAAGTGAATTGTTGTCACATATGCAAAGTTAATGGTTTTGAAGAATGAGGTTGGCATTGATACACAGGGTTCGAGGAGAATCCCTTGGCTGATTGAATAATGTGTAGAATACCTAATTTCATTAACAATACAGAAGGAACCGAATACCAATTTGCAGTAGTACCTAGATTGATATGTGTGGAAGTTCTTTTTTTGTTTTGGAAACTGATGGAAGTTGCAGGGATTTGATGAGCTAAAAGAGATAGGTGTGGGATGAACAGTCTGCAATAAATTCTAAAGTGACAACAGAGTTCATTTATGAAAAACCTTTTTTATGCAGAGATGTTCATGAATCATGCTGACAGGGTGTAGATACTGATACATAGTTTGCTTGACAGGTTGAAGATGGTCTTTTGTTTAAAAAAACAGTCTAATTGGTGATTAAGTTTCAAATCTTTTGCAGTTAGCCTATATACAGACCTAATTTGCATTGTTAGGACAAAGCAAAATGGAAGCCCTCGGTGATGTTAATTTGTCCTCTTATTGAGAAGTTTTACTTCACCTTTTAAAATATACAGGTCTGTTCAGAAATGTGCAGGAATTGTGAAGAAATTTGAAGGAGCAGGAAACCACTTTATAAAGCATTTTTTGAACCCTAAAACCAGACAGCTTCTAGTTTCTGAAGGGAAAAGATGGGCAAGAGTGGCAAAAGTGGTAAAATCAATAGGGCTGAGCCCACTGACTTAACTTGGATTGAGAAGCTCCCTGATTGTGCTGAATTGTTCGAACAGGCAGGTTGGTTGAATTTCTTCAGGAAGATAGATGGCTACAATGCACAAGTGTCTTGTAAGTTTGCTCAGGGTCTGAAAGATGATATGGTTATTTTTTATGCTCTCAAATTCAAATTGACTGTAGGAATAATTGCAGAGGCTACTGGGATCAGTAATGAGGGTGATCATTGGTTCAAGAAATTACCTTTTGACTTTGAACCTCACAGATACCTGTTACCCAATGTGAATCCTGATTGGAATAAAGGTATTCTTATCCAGAATTTCAGAAAAGAGTGGATTGAGCCAATTAGAATATTGCAAAGCTATGTGACTTGTGAGGGCAGGTATTCATATGTATTTAAATATAATTTTAGATTCCTTCAACATATGGTGGGAGTCTCAAAAATGAACCTTCCTTTGTTCTTTTTAAAGAGCCTGCAGAAAATGTCTAGTAGGGTTAAACAGCATGAAGATCACACATCCCAATCTAGTTTTCATCATGGGTTGATCAAGATAATCATCAGTACTGTGTTGCAGCATGAGGGAAGAACTTGGGACTTTTTTCTGTTTTGGTCTGGTATTCATGTCAAAAATGAAGAACAACAGCCAACGAGGCAAACTGATAAAGGAGCTGTGATGATGAAGAAGCTAGGTCATAAACCTAAGCTTGAGGTCAAAACTGAGAAAAGAGCTGAGCATATGGAAGAAGAGATTAGATCTAAAATATTTTCAGCAAGTAGTAAAGGCAAGTATTCACTCTTTGGAGACCCAAAGCAGCTGCTATAGCCCACAGTACCAGCAGAAGATTCTGAAGAAACTAAAACTGTTGTTGAAGAAAAAGATGCTATACCTGAAGATGAAGTTCAAACTAAACCAAGAAGTCCATTCACCATCCTCTCAGATGATGAGAAATATATACTAAAAGAAGAGCAGTCACAGCCCATTGATTAACGAGAAGGCAGGCACGGAGCTTGTGAAGAATTCCTCACCTCAGACATCAAAGAAGCTAAGCCTCATAAGAAGAAAAAGAAGGCTGTAACTTCATATTGGAGGCCTAAAACTAGGCCAACATATAAATTGAGATGGATTATGAATAATATACTTAACCCTAAACTGGATTCCAAACAAAAGACTCTTGTAATTGATAGTACTTCAAGTGAAGAAACAGAAGTTGGTAAAATAGACATCAAAAACAAAGGAAAATCAGTGGTTAGACCTTCTTCTCATCAACCTGCTGTGTTAAAAAGATTGCCATAGTCTGCAAAAGAAACAAGTCATCCTGCTTCTAAATTATCTAAAGTAATTTTTAAGATAAAAGATAAACTCTTAAAACAGCAAGAAGAAGAAAAGGAAAAAGCATGTCCTCTTGAAAATCAGGAATGGGATGAAGAAGATGAAGCTATACTCAGGCAAGCAGGAATTATAGAAGAGTCTATTATTCCTATTGATTTCTCATATTTTTTAATGCAGGATGCAAATGTACTGGAAAACCCTAGTTTTGATGATGAAAGCTTGCAGGAAAGTGTTCAGAAATACAAGCAATAGGTAAAACAATTACAAGAGAATAATGATAGTTTATTTAAAGTCAACAAGGGGGTTTATAGAGGAGTTGCAAGATGTCCATCATCATTTCCTACAGCTATCAGAAGTGTCTAAAGAAGTGCTAAAAACGAAGAAAGCTACTGACAGGTATTCTACAAAGCTAGAGAAGACAGTTGAAAGTTTATAGCAGGAGAATGAAGACCTTCAGAAAAAGATAGCTGATATGGAAAAGAAACATAAAAGAGCAAAGAGGAGGTCTCAAAGCCTAGATGGTTTAGCACTACTTGCTGAAGTAGCGAAGGAGCTTTGAATCATCTATGCTTTAATTAGTGTATCTGTTTAATAAACATTTCTTGTTAATGATTTCCTATTTTTAGCAATTTTGTAATTTTGTAAAAATGTACTTTTTACTTTACCTTAGTAAGTCGATGGAGACAGTTAAGGTTAGTGACCTAACTGATTTTGTAGAAGATTACTATTTAGAGGAGTTAGAAAGACATTTTGAGGGTTCTGATTTTTGGGAGCATCAGGAGGTTTACAAGACTGTTTTGTCTGTAAACTTGTTCAGAGATAAGTACTGAGACTCTTATAAGCATTTGCTGATAAAATAATGAGATATATGACTTTTTTCGCTTCAGTTTGTCTATGTTGGCTTTGTTATTGAACTTGTTTAGTTTCTTAAATGATAAATTCATTGCTAGTTAATGTGTATTTTCTGGTAATGCTTATCCTTTATGTATGAACCTCAGTGTAGTCTTTCTGCTGGATCTTATGTGATATATTATGCATATTTATCAGTTTCTGTTTATGATTTAGTTGTTACTTTTCTTTTGAATGTATTCCCTGATTGTTCTTGAAGCTTACAACCATTTAAATCATACCAAAAACCCTAAACTTTTCTTTATTTGTTGAGTTTTACTCTTGAGATTGTGTTGGATTGTTTCTCTGGCCTTAGAAACAATTTCTGACACAAACATATTTGGCGCCATTACCAGGGACGAAGCTGAAGCATATCTTCCCTGGGATACTTATGATTTTTCCTGGTTTGAGAGGTGGACTTGAACCAGTATCTTTGAAGGCTATTTTCACGAAATTTTGACACACTTGGTTCTAGAGGAGTGGGAACCCGGAGAAAACCTATTTCACCGTTGCATTTAGGGGTTTTAGACCCTGAACAGATCTTAAAAACAATAAGAAAACTCAGAAGTTCCCAATCTTTATCACCCTTGTGTGATCCTGAACAGTTGGGTGTTTCATTACATTCAGCTGAAACCTCACCTTAGATAAAACCTACCATTCCTGAGAGCACTTTTCGAGTTTTTACCAATCCTGAAACCTTTCTGAAAGCCAAGACTGCTTCTCCTGGTAAAATACCCCTTTTCCAGCTGAAAGTAGGAAAGAGCCCTTTCCTAGCAAGTTCTAGTCAAACTTTCTCATCTTCAAAACCACAGTCCAAAATGGCAGCTCAAAACCCACCCATGGATATGATGGACAGGATGGTTGCAGCAAGGTATGCACCATTAGTTTTACCCCAACCTTTACATGCTTTGCCTGGAGGAGATTATCAGAAGTATATGCCTAGGTTCAATGGGCAGGGGGAAACCACTGCTGAGGAACATTGGGAGGCTTTCCTGAGTTATGCAGACAATCAGAACATTGAGATCAAAGATGTATGGATGAGGGTATTTGTTCAGAGCCTTGATGGAGATGTAAGAAAGTGGTTCAGAGAGTTGCCTTCCAACTCAATCGCTATAATTGAAGAGCTCCGTGATATTTTCATGAGGCAATGGGGAGACACAAAGGACCATACCTATTATATAACTGAGTTTGGAGCTCTCAGAAGAAATAAGGAGGAGACTGTTGCTAATTTTTCTAAAAGATTTAACAAAATGTATAGTAGGATTCCAGCAGAAATTAATCCTACTGAAACATCAGCTAAACTCACCTATGCCAATGCCTTTGACCATAAATTTTCTCTATTGCTGAGAGAAAGAAGGCCTATCACCCTGTTGAACATGCAAGATGCAGCATTGAAGGTAGAGTTTAATTTGTTGGCTTCAAATAGACTTAAGAATGAAACTCCTCAGCAGCTTTATGAGAGAAAAGGGAAAAAGGAGGCTGTTTCAACAAGTGTTGCTCCTCAGTATGCTGAAGCCAAGATAGATGAGATGGCAAAGCTGGTAAATATTCTCACTACCAAACTGAATAAACTAGAGCTTGAAAAGAATTCTGCTAAACCTGCTCCAGAAGCTGAAAGGAATCCAAATAACCAGAATCAGTTCATGAGGCAGTTTGCTCCTAGATTTATACCAAGAGAGCGCAGAAATAATGACATTCAGCGAGAAAGGAGAGAGAATGAGGAGCAGAGAGTACCTCCACCTTTTCAAAATAATGTGGCTGATGAAGAAGAAGTTGATGGACAGCTGCTCTTTGAAGAGACTGAGACTGATCAGGATATGAATCACTTTGGAGATGGTTTATCAACAGGTTTTGTTACTAAAGAAGATTTTCTGAACGCTGAGTATTATGATGCTGACATGTATGAAGTTGAATATGATTTGGAATTTGAGAAAACTGCTGTAAATGCTACTGCTCAACAGAATGAACATAAGAAGACCATCAATCTCAGATCAGTTCCAAAGCAAGTGGTCCAAATTCCAAAGAAGAAAGCACCAGTTCCAGCTGCACCTGTTCCTACTGTACCTGTTCCTGCTGCACTTGTTCTTGCTAAACAAGTACCTGATCCTGTCATACAGAAGAAGCAATCTGCAGAAAAATCTAAGAAGAATGCTGAAATTGAAGAGGTAAATAAATCTGCTCAAAGTTTTAGTTTGGAGAATGAACTAGGGAAGCTGAAAATTCATGTTCCTTTCACTGAATTAATAAAGAATCCCGCATATAAACAGATAGTCCTGAAAGTGATGAATTCAGCCAATAATCAGCCTGTTTCAGACACTGTTAATTTGCAAGAAGAAAGTCCAAAAATATTCATCGGATCAGCCCTAGCTGAAAAAACTGAAAATGAGGCTAGTGCTTCACCTCCTTTTTATGTCACCTTGACTGTCCATGACCAAATGATTCACAATTGTCTATTAGACTCAGGAGCCTCTCACAATTTGATGCTTAAAGCTGTTATGGAAGCCTTAGGTCTAAGTATTACTAAACCTTACCATGATTTATATGCCTTTGACTCCCGAGCTGTGAAGTGTCTAGGAGTGATTAAAGAAATGGTTGTTAGCCTTGCTCAGTGGCCTATGAAGAGTGTAATAATGGATGTTGTGGTAGCTAACATCACTCCAAAGTTTGGCTTGCTGCTTTCTAGGTCATGGGCTAAGAAGGTTGGGGGAACCTTACAGATGGACCTTTCATATGCCACCATCCCTGTTTTTGGTGGAGAAACTAGAAGACTATACAGAGAGATACAGTTTGCTTACATAGTCACAGATGACAAAAACCCCACTAATCACCCCTATATGCTGTTGACAAAGATCTAGGGACTTGCATGTTGAATTTCAGTGATGATGATAATTATGTTGGTCTCTTACAAGTTGAAAAAGAAAAACCAGTGAGACATTGTAGAGAAGAAGAAGATCAGCTATGGGAATTGTATTTTGATGGATCCTCATGCAAAGAGGGTGCTGGAGCTGGGGTCTTACTCATTTCTCCTGGAGGTGAGATAGTGAAACTCATGTATAAGCTGGAGTTTATTACCACTAACAATACTGCTGAGTATGAAGCTATGATACTAGGACTGAAAGCTGCTAAAGACTTAGGCATTCAGCAAAGTACTGCATATGGCGACTCCGAGTTGGTTGTTCGACAGGTGAAGAACAACTATCAAGTAAAGCAGGATTTGTTGAAGGTCTATAGGAATGAGGTATGGGATATGCTTGACAATTATTTCATAGCATTTAATATCACTCATATTCCAAGAAATCACAATGAGACTGCAGACTCTTTAGCTTTGGATGCCTCATACTTCAGAATTCCTAAAACTACTCAGCTAAGGTATCCCATAGAGGTGAGGTACAGACCATGTGTACCTGACAATGTGAAGCACTGGAGGGTATTTGAAGATGACATTGAAATAAAAAAAATTCTTGAGCTTACAAATGAGTTTACTAATTCCCAAATTGATCAAGATGAGGATGAGGAAGAAGGAGAGGATAATAAGTCTGCTGAAGATGAGTCTGCTGAAAATGTATTTGCTGAAAATGAGTTCCCTGAAGGTGAGATTGCAGGTCATAAGATCATTGAGTTCAAGAGTAACTTTATCCCTAAAGGTTTAGTGCCTTTAGAAAGAATTTTTACCAAAGATGATACACCTTCTAAACCAGTAGTCCAATCTTTAGAAGACAATGTAGAAGACTACAATATTGGTTCAGTAGACCACCCAAAAATGGTAAAAATTTCTAAATCTCTGACAGCTGAACAAAGAAGTAAATATATCAAGATTCTGAAGGAACATGTTGATGTGTTTTCCTGGTCTTATGAGGAGCTAAGAACCTATGATACAACAATTATTCAGCACAAGGTCCCTTTGAAGCCCAATGTCAAGCCTTTCCGACAGAAACTGAGAAGGATCAATCCAGCTTTGTTTCCTGTGATTGAAAAGGAAGTAAAGAAGCTGTTGGATGCTAAGATAATAGTACCTCTCAGGTACTCTTCCTGGGTTTCAAATCTTGTACCTGTCAGAAAAAAGAATGGGGAGATAAGACTGTGTGTTGACTTCAGGAATCTTAATAGATCTTCATTAAAGGATAACTATCCTCTTCCGAAGATTGAACAGGTATTACAGTAGGTGGTTGGATCTCAGAGGATATCTATGGTGGATGGATTCTCAAGGTATAATCAGATTTCCATGCACCCTGATGATAAGGAAAAGACGGCCTTTACAACCCCCTGGGGGACCTTCATGTATGACAAGATCCCTTTTGGCCTGATGAATGCTGGAGCAACCTTTCAGAGAGCAATGGACATTGCCTTTGTTGGGGAAAAAGATAAGTTTGTGGTTTTCTATCTTGATGATATTACTGTATTCTCAAAATATGATGATGAACACTTGAAACACTTGAGGCAAACCTTTCAAAAATGCAGAAAATTTGGTCTGTCCCTTAACCCCAAAAAGTCACATTTTGTTGTGCAAGAAGGTAGACTACTTGGTCACCTGGCGTCTGCTGATGGCATCAGAATAGATCCTGAGAGAGTCAAAGCAATACTGAAGATTAGTTTTCCTAGGAGTAAGAAAGATGCTCAGTCATTCATTGGCAAGATAAATTTTCTGCGGTGGTTTATTCCAAATTTTGCCGAAACTATCAAGCAAATCACAGCCATGTTGAAGAAAGATCAGGAAGTCAGGTGGATTGTTGAAGCAAAGGCTGCATTTGAGAAAATCAAGGTAGCTCTTACCGAGGCACTAGTCTTGGTAAGTCCTGATTTTACGAAATAATTCCTTACTTTTTCATTTGCTTCAGAAGATACAATTGCAGCTGTCTTACTTCAGAAAAACAAGGAAGGTTTGGAACAGCCTATTGCCTTTTTCAGCAAAACCCTCAGGGATTCTGAGCTAAAATACAGTATACTGGAGAAACAAGCTTATGCTCTGGTAAAGGCTTCGAAATTTTTCAGAATTTATGTCTTGCATTCAAAGGTTGTTTCATTTGTTCCAAATGCTGTAGTGAAAGATGTCTTGACACAACCCAACAGTGAAGGAAAGAGAGGAAAATGGATTGCAAAGATTATGGAGTACGATGTGGAAATCAGACCTACTAAGCTTGTCAAGGGACAAGGTTTGGCCAGGCTATTGGCCGACTCAAATTGTCAAGATTTAGGACTGCATGTCATGGCTGAAGAATTAGTGCCTAAAGAAGACCAAGCACTTCAGGAGAAAGAAAGGATCATGGATTTTTATTCATCTTCAGTTTGGTATGCTGATATTGTTCATTTTCTGTTATTTCTGCAATGTCTCGATCATTTAGAAAAGAAGGCTGCCAGATCTCTGAAACTTAAAGCCACTAAGTACTGTTTGATAGAGGATCAATTGTTCTGGAAAGATCCAGGAGGTATCTTGCTCAGGTGTTTGGATCAATCTGAAATAGGAGAGGTGATTTCAAAGTCTCATGAAGGAGCCTGTGGAGGGCATAAATATTGGAAAGCAACAGCTTACAAAATTTTGAGAGCTGGATACTATTGGCCCACCTTGTTTTCAGATGTGTATCAGCAAGTAAGAGCCTGCATACCCTGTCAGAAATTTGCAGGAAAACAGAAATTATTATCCTTGCCTCTAAATCCTATTGCAGTCAATGCTCCTTTTCAGCAATGGGGTCTGGATTTTACTGGAGAAATAAATCCAGCATCTTCAGGATAGCATCATTGGATTTTGACTGCTGCATATTTCTTCACAAAATGGGTGGAAGCCATTCCTACAAGGAATGCTACAGATAAGGTGATTATGGAGTTTATAGAAGACAATATCTTGAGGAGGTTTGGCTGTCCACATAGATTAATAACAGACAATGCCAAGGCATTCAAATCCAAGGAAATGGTAGCCTTCTGTGAGAAACATGGCATCATTCTGAAGCACTCAACTCCCTAAAATCCTCAGGGAAATGGTCAGGCTGAATCATCTAACAAGAATATCATTCAAAGCATCAAAAAACTGCTGAAGCATAATAAAAAATCTTGGGATTCAATGCTGAAATATGCATTGTGGGCAGATAGAATCACAGTGAAGCAGGCTATTGGCACTTCTCCTTTTCAGTTGGTTTATGGAACATAAGCAGTGTTCCCTGTTCAGTTGGGGATTCCAGTAATGAAATTCCTCCAGAACTCTCAAGAGGAACCGGATGATATGCAAAGGAGAATCTTTGAAATGATAGAGTTACAGCAAAATAGAGAGAAGGTGGGCAAAGAAGCTTAGCTGTACAGAGCCAAGGTAAAAAACAGGTTTGACAGAAACATTAAAGAAAATACTTTCATAGAAGGTGAGTTGGTTTTAAGATGGGATGAAAGAAAGGAACAGAAGGGTAAGCATGGAAAATTTGATAATCTTTGGTTTGACCATTTTCTGATATCAAAAGTTTTGGAAAATAATACATTTATCTTGCAGTCCTTGGAAGGTGAGGAGTTACCCAGCCCTGTTAATGGGCGATTCCTCAAGCATTTCTACAGTCTATGAGATCATTTTCACTTGTCATTGTACATACCGGTGTGAGTGAGGTTTAATAAAGACTCCATAGCCCAATGGAAGTTTGCAGAAAGGTATATAGAAGACGGAAGGCACTAGTCTACAGGTTCTTGAAGCCTCGCAGGGAGGACTTCATCCCACAGCTAGAGCCAGATGTTAAGTTAGTAAATTTTTTCTTCAATTTTGGTTTGACTTCTTCAATTTTGGGTTTGTTTTCATTTTATTTGAGGTAAGTTTGTTTTAAGTCTCATTTTTAGTTTCCTTTAGGAACTTTTTGGTTGATTAGATGGTTTTTTTTTAGCTTTCTTTTTATAGATTTGTTTTAATTTTTGGTCCTTTGTATTTTAAAGGGGTTAAAGAAAAGGTCATTATATCAAATATTTGATTCATAAATGTTTATTTGGAGAACACCTAAACATGATTTTCACCTTAGCAGCTTTTAAACCTCCTACAAATTAGCAAAAAGCTGAAAATAGCGGAGAATTAGCATTGGAGATATTCTTGTAGCGCTGGAGTGAAAATTTACAAAGGGCGCGCTACAAGAATATCGCGGCCCTTTTATTTTTCGATTTTCAAGCAGGTTTTTATCATGATTTCAGTTTGTGAATGACTAATCGCATATGGTGAGCTGTTTAATACGTGTAAGCTGCAGTTTCAACACGATTCCAGGTGGTTTTGAGTTTCGAAACAAATCATGGCCATCATTGCCCATAATGCGGGATTTGTTTGACAGTTATCAATAAATTTCTGTCTAAGGTGGCATAATTTTCTTTTCACACACACTATCAGAGGAAAGGAAGGCTCGTGAAGTAAAGTTAACTGCTAGAAAGGTGGATTATGTTGCTGCAGAGCAGAGAAAGAGTTATGAAGGCTAGAGAAAATTAGGGCTTTTCATCAATCCCATTACCTGCAGTCAAAGTGATCACATAAAGACATCTGTATACTCAAGGAAAGGCAGTTAACAGGTCAAGACATAGGTTTAAACCATTGCAGTTGAACAATTGGCAGGTATTTCACTATAAACCCCTATAATTGAAAATTTGGGAATTTTCTCGTTGGAGGTCGTTCTGGAGAAATTGGTTGATGCAGAGGTTAAAATAAGTTCCAAAATGAAATGTTAGCCTAAGAAATAATTGCCTGGAGATGTTCTGAAGAATTTCATTGAACAGAGCACCAAAATAGCCCTAAGTTTAAACCTTGCAGTTTTTGGAACTTCGAAACAGTTTGAGGAAAATTTGTTTATATTTTGGTTCTCTGATACACTCAAACAGCTCTGGTATGGATATACTATGAGTTCAATGAGTTTATTGGTTAAGATTGTTAACAGACCTAATGCCAATTGGAGTCATAGTCTACAGGAAGCAGCCTTGGAATGAATTGTAGACTGTTTTATTATGCTCATCCCTTACACAGGAAGTCTTCAGTTTGCTTGAGAAGCAAGTGAATTGTTGTCACATATGAAAAGTTAATGGTTTTGAAGAATGAGGTTGGCATTGATACACAGGGTTCGAGGAGAATCCCTTGGCTGATTGAATAATGTGCAGAATACCTAATTTCTTTAACAATACAGAAGGAACCGAATACCAATTTGCAGCAGCACCTAGATTGATATGTGTGGAAGTTTTTTTGTTTTGTTTTGGAAACTGATGGAAGTTGCAGGGATTTGATGAGCTAAAAGAGATAGGTGTGGGATGAACAGTCTGCAATAAATTCTAAAGTGAAAACAGAGTTCATTTATGAAAAACCTTTTTTATACAGAGATGTTCATGAATCATGCTGACAGGGTGTAGATACTGATACACAGTTTGCTTGATAGGTTGAAGATGGTATTTTGTTTAAAAAAATAGTCTGATTGGTGATTAAGTTTCAAATCTTTTGCAGTTAGCCTATATACAGACCTAATTTGCATTGTTAGGACAAAGCAACATGGAATCCCTCGGTGATGTTAATTTGTCCTCTTATTGAGAAGTTTTACTTCACCTTTTAAAAGAGTGGATTGAGCCAATTAGAATATTGCAAAGCTATGTGACTTGTGAGGGCAGGTATTCATATGTATTTAAATATCATTTTAGATTCCTTCAACATATGGTGGGAGTCTCAAAAATGAACCTTCCTTTCTTCTTTTTAAAGAGCCTGCAGAAAATGTCCAGTAGGGTTAAACATCATGAAGATCACACATCCCAATCTATTTTTCATCATGGGTTGATCAAGGTAATCATCAGTACTATGTTGCAGCATGAGGGAAGAACTTGGGACTTTTTTCTGTTTTGGTCAGGTATTCATGTCAAAAAGGAAGAACAACAGCCAAAGGGGCAAAATGATAAAGGAACTGTGATGATGAAGAAGCTAGGTCATAAACCTAAGCTTGAGGTCAAAACTGAGAAAAGAGCTGAGCAGATGGAAGAAGAGATTAAATCTAAAATATTTTCAGCAAGTAGTAAAGGTAGGTATTCACTCTTTGGAGACCCAAAGCAGCTGCTACAGCCCATAGTACTAGCAGCAGATTCTGAAGAAACTAAAACTGTTGTTGAAGAAAAAGCTGCTATACCTGAAGATGAATTTCAAAATAAACCAAGAAGTCCACTCACCATCCTCTCAGATGACGAGGGATATCTACTAGAAGAAGAGCAGTCATAGCCCATTAATGAACCAGAAGGCAGGCATGGAGCTTGTGAGGAATTCCTCACCTCAGACATCAAAGAATCTAAGCCTCATAAGAAGAAAAAGAAGGATGTAACTTCATATTGGAGGCCTAAAACTAGGCCAACCAATAAATTGAGATGGAGTATGAAGAAGATACTTAACCATAAACTGGATTCCAAACAAAAGACTGTTGTAATTGATACTACTTCAAGTGAAGAAACAGAAGTTGGTAAAATAGACATCAAAAACAAAGGAAAATCAGTGATTAGACCTTCTTCTCCTCAACCTGCTGTGTTAAAAAGATTGCCACAGTCTGCAAAAGAAACAAGTCAGCCTCCTTCTAAATTATCTGAAATAATTTTTGAGATAAAAGATAAACTCTTAAAACAGCAAGGAGAAGAAAAGGCAAAAGCATGTCCTCTTGAAAGTCAGGAATGGGATGAAGAAGATGAATCTATACTCAGGCAAGCAGGAATTATAGAAGAGTCTATTATTCCTGTTGATTTCTCAGATTTTTTAATGCATGATGCAAATGTACTGGAAAACCCTAGTTTTGATGATGAAAGCTTGCAGGAAAGTGTTCACAAATACAAGCAATAGGTAAAACAATTACAAGAGACTAATGATAGTTTATTTAAAGTCAACAAGGGGCTTGTAGAGGAGTTGCAAGATGTCCATCATCATTTCCTACAGATATCAGAAGTGTCTAAAGGAGTGCTAAAAAGGAAGAAAGCTACTGACAGGTATTCTACAAAGCTAGAGAAGACAGTTGAAAGTTTACAGCAGGAGAATGAAGACCTTCAGAAAAAGATAGCTGATATGGAAAAGAAACATAAAACAGCAAAGAGGATGTCTCAAATCCTAGATGGTTTAGCACTACTTGCTGAAGCAGCGAAGGAGCTTTGAATCAGTTATGCTTTAATTAGTGTATCTGTTTAATAAACATTTTTTGTTAATGATTTGCTATTTTTAGCAATTTTGTAATTTTGTAAAAATGTACTTTTTAATTTACCTTAGTAAGTTGATGGAGACAGTTAGGGTTAGTGACCTAACTGATTTTGTAGAAGATTACTATTTAGAGGAGTTAGAAAGACATTTTGAGGGTTATGATTTTTGGGAGCATCAGGAGGTTTACAAGACTGTTTTGTCTGCAAACTTGTTCAGAGATAAGTACTGAGACTCTTATAAGCATTTGCTGATAAAATAATGAGATATATGACTTTTTCCCCTTCAGTTTGTCTATGTTGGCTTTGTTATTGAACTTGTTTAGTTTCTTAAATGATAAATTCATTGCTAGTTAATGTGTATTTTCTGGTAATGCTTATCCTTTATGTATGAACCTCAGCATAGTCTTTCTGCTGGATCTTATGTGATATGTTATGCATCTTTATCAGTTTCTGTTTATGATTTATTTGTTACTTTTATTTTGAATGTATTCCCTGACTGTTCTTGAAGCTTACAACCATTTCAATCATACCAAAAACCCTAAACTTTGCTTTATTTGTTGAGTTTTACTCTTGAGATTGTGTTGGCTTGTTTCTCTGGCCTTAGAAACAATTTTTGGCACAAACAGGTTCTAACCTGGTGCATTTAATGCTTGTGGAAAAACGTGACAGCCTTCCCCTTAGGCTTGGCAGACGATGGATGTGTAATGCATTTGACATTTGGGGTTTCGTTGTTTGGCTCTGTGCAGAGGTATGGCCATGGAGGTGACCCAAAGCTTGTGAAGGTAAGCCTATGAACTCATCAGCCTATACATTAGTTTGGTTTTCAGTTTTGATGGGATGGCATACTTCTCATCCCTATTTTGTGTTGACTTGTAGGTACTAAAGGGGATGGGGGGAAGTGTGGTTACAACACAGTTGGATCACACCATTGCATTCACAGCCATGGTAAGCCTACTTGTCAATCTTATGGTTGTCCTCATTCGATCCTGTGGTAGGGTTACATTTCGCATGGTTGCATGGTTGGGTTTTAATACTGTAGTGAATTCTATTTCGCCTTTGGCCTTGAATACAGACTTAGTTTATTTTTAAAGGGGAGGCGTTTATGTTGTAACTTAACGCTTAGTCCATTCAGCTCTGTGCAAGGTTTATTTTGGTTATGTAACTCGTTAGTCTTGGTTTTGGGCTTTTAAAATCCATGGGCTGCACCATTGCAAGCAATGGTGCCATAGCCCATTGGCACCCAGTATAAAACCTTTCGCTTGGCCTTCAATCATGATTATGTACAGACATTTGGGAAAAACTGTGTAAATCGATATATGGTTTTGATAAAATGTAATGTTTAAACTTGACATGTGATTTATGAGATTTTACTCCTACGTTTTTTATTGGGAACTATTTATAAATGAGTTGGGGTTTTGAATTGGACAGAGCCATACCCTTACCGGTTTCTCTGTGCGCAAATGCTATTGATTAGCTTGGTTAAAGGAATAATTTTGATGTCTTCACAGCGTGGTAAAAAGGTCATGCCGTCAATGGCATGAGCCTTCCCACATTGTTGCGATAGGTTTTATTTAAAATGTTTGTGGTAATTGTTTTCTGTGTAATACGACATGTAGAGTATGAATTTGTAGACATCATGGGTATGGGCCATGCTATCAATGGCATGTGCTTTCCCATAGGCTGTAATAGTGTAGCGTAGGGTTTATATTGGTAGTAACTATGTAATGTAAATTAAATATTACTTGGCCTAGGTCATGCTATAGCTGGAGTCCCATGACCTCTTTGCTAGCGTAGGCATTTTAATTAACTCTGTAATTATCTTTAAGGGTTTTAATATTAAACCACAACCCACATACGAATTTGTATTAGCATGGCCTGTGTGAGAACGATTAAGGGGTTTGATTGTGTTAAGTATATATAATAGGTATGGGTTGTTTATTTATAACATTACCTTGGGTCTTGACATCCATGGGAATCGATGTTGCGACCTGTATTGGCAACGATGTAATGTATTGAAAAGCAATGTAATGTATTTTGTTTATTTTACTGTTCTTATTGTGGATTTTAATTTTGTTTAAACAATGGAGTTGTAACTTCTAAGGATCAATACCACGACCTCTGTTTATTAAATAGAACCTCTATATCTTAATACATAGTTATAAGAAATGTTACTTGAAGAAGTTTTTAGATGGATTTATGTTGTGATAATGAATTGTGTGACTTGGTTTATGGTTATGTAAAAAGAATGGATACTAAATGGATTTGTTTCTGATATATAATGCATGTACTTAAGGTATTTTTATTGTAGATTTTTTAAATGCTTACAAACCTTGAAAGGTCTTGGATGGACTATTTGAATTTAGAAATAAATGCATAGATAGTTTTATAAAGGTTTCTACCTGATAGTTTTATTTATATGTATGTATAGTTATTTTATAAAAGAATAACTCGTTGTAAATGATACCCTAGAGTAAGTATAAATTATATTTATTCATTTAACCTACTCCTATGGTTAAATCTACTATAATTTGAAACACATGTCTCTACTGACAAATGTAATATGTCAGGAGAGATATAAGTAATAGATGAACAATTAAAAGAAAGTGTTATCTCCTAAATACAATTTTCAATAAGTTCACTCAAAACAATTTATTTTTTGATCACTCATGAAGGTTTCAGGCCATATTATGAAAGATATTGGGATGACTAACAAGGTTGGGATATCTAGTGTTCTGTTTTTTAAGAAAATTTGAATGTTTTAGCTTTCGGTGGATTAGGAAAGTTTTCAACAACTCATTAGCCACCAAAAAGATCACCTTTCGACATCTAACCGTTTTAAAGCAGGACCATGTTAACCACCGAAACCTTGTTGATCGCATTTTTTATGAAATTTTGGGAAAAGAAATTTCAGTGGCTTAGGCGAGCTTTCCAACATCTCATTAGCCACTAAAAAGTCTTTGTTTCGGTATCTTAGCGGGTGATTGAAGGTGGGTATTAACCACCGAAAGAAAGTGAAATGCGTTGGGGAAAAAGCCCGCTCAAAAAACTCAAAACACAGGTTTCTGTGGCTAATCATGGTTTCAAAACATTCTCTATGCCACCGAAAGTAGACTTTCAATAGCTAAGACCGAAATTTCAGGACTCTCTAAGCCGCCGAAAGGGGCGTTTTTATGTGAAAATGAATCATTTTAAAATGGTGATTATGAGCGATTGGAGAATTAGTTTGCAAAACGCTCGGAGAGTTTTGTTTCCAACAAGTCAAAGAACAATAAACTCTCTCAGTTTTCCTATAGGTGTTGCATATTGGGAGAATCAAATCCATCTCTGATCCCTAATTTTTGGATCTTAGAATTTCCCTATTTTACACATGTTTTTGAAATACAGGTCTCGGGAAGATGAAAACGAATTTCCAAAAACTGAGAGGTTTTTGCTCACAACAAACCAGTGTACAAAAAAATATTTCAGTTTATACATAGGTGTCACATATTGGAAGGACCAAATCCATCTCTAAGCCCCAGTTTTTCAGCAGTTTGGCCAAATTTTTAGGGCAAAAGTTGACCTAGCAAGGAAGGTGTGCTTCGGTTTTACTGTGACGTAATAGTAGAAAAGGTCACCAATACTTAATTGTCAAAGTGAAACATTGAATTAACCAGCAGAGGACCAGTGGCAGTGATTGCTAGTACTTACTTCAGTTATCAGAAAGTTCAAACAGTGAAATAATTCTTCAAATAGTTAGACTAATAGTTAATTAGGTTTTCATGACCTAATTATGCAAAAAACAATTATTTTGTTTAATTTTATTAAATCAGATTGAAGTTTTTAGGATCTAAGTATTTTTGTAAAGGCTATAAAGCCTAAGACTTATTTTATTTAAAAGGTTTGACTTTGGGGACTTGTAGACCATAATATTGTCAGCTTCTCATTTTTTTCATGATTTAATATAATCTCTTTTGTTATCATTTGTTCATCTTCCATTTCTATCTTTTCTGTACTTATGCTTGAATGTGTATTCATGTTAAATTCAAGTTAATTAATGACTAATAGTTTTCACCCTATTCGAATGTTGATGTGATTTGAATTATAAGTACCATCCTTATCATGATTTAGCCATTTATATGCATTTGTTTTGTGTGTAAATATGCCAATGTGATGAGTTCTCCATCCCTGCACCTTATTGTCAGCCTATGAACAGTGGTAACTAAAAGCCTTATACCTGATTGAGTTTCATGCATGTATCAAGAGTGGAAGGTCATATAGGTCACCTGACTTGATCCATATTATAAAACCCTAAAAATATTTAAGTTACCATGCATTCTTGAGCTACAACCTAGAGGGGTTTTCTGGAGTGATAACAAATCGCCGCCGTTGCCGGGGAGAGGAGACTGAAGCTCAAATTCCCTGGGAGACAACAAATATACTTGCTTTGATGATAGACAAAGATTGGACACTATTCTGGTTGTAATAATATATCTAGTGACTCCATTGAAATAAGGTGGCTTCAAGAAGACCAAGTACCAGAGAAAACCCTAAAGGGCCACCAACAACACATGTTTAAGATCCAGAAGAGATTCTGAGAAGAGTTAGGGCTTCACTAAAGCTGACCAACAGTGCTGCAAAGGAAGCTACATCAGGTATTTCAAGAAATATTTTTGCTATTATTTCTTTTTCTGAAACATACAATCTCAATAATTTATAAATACATCAGAAAATTTTAGGGTTGAGGAATCTCAAAGCAGTGTTTCTTGTGAAGATCTCATCCGTGATGACTCCATGAAGGACGAATTCAGTGGCGACTCCATAATATAAAAATGTTAAAATAATTTGCTGCTCTTTTGGCTCATAGGTTTGCACCTCTTGACTTCTCTTTCATTCCTGGTTTCCCACATCCAGTACCTAATATGTCTGAATGGGGAGATTTTCTACCTGTCTTCAAAGAGGAGGAAGAAGACAGTCCTGCAGAACACCTCCTCAAGTTTCACGAATGCATGGATCTATTAGATCAGCAACATGAACATGTTCATGTATTCATTATATGGTGATGCACATCAGTAGTATTTTTCTTTACCTCCTTCCAGTATTTCATCATTGAAGGATTTTCACAAAGCATTCACTGAGCACTATAAAAGGTACTATTCAAGTGAGTTTGCATTTGATAATTGTTGTGAAGAATATAACTTGCATTCTTAGGATGGAAAGCCTGCCAATGATGAATAAGAAGATTTTAAGTTTTGTGAGGATTTGTCCACTTCTGGAATTTATTTTAGTTCTACTTTTCAGCAAAGAGATGATCAGAGACATATGCATGCTATGGTTAATGATAGCTATGAAGAGTATGCTGCAATAGGGGACACCTCTGATTGTGATCGAGATATTAATGATATTCAGAATGTTAACCATAATATAGATGCTTTTGACTTTGTACCAAATGCATCTGCTGACTTAGGGTGTCAAGAAGATTAGTTTGTCCCCTTTGGAAACCCAAAAGATAATGAGCAGATTGAAGGAACAACATGTAACAAATTTGGATCTGCAACAAATACTAATGTCAACCCTTAGTTTTCTGATTTGCAGACAAAGGAAGAATGCAACAGATATGAAGAGGAAGATGATGATCTGAAAATTCAAGAACAGTAGGGCATAACTCATCCTTCCCAGTCAGAGGTTGAAGAATCTACAGTTAACGTAGTGATCACTGAAAGCAGCCAACAACAACATTTAATTAAGTCGGAACAGTAGCATAAAAAGGTATTTTTTGTTGGATTTTACGACCCTATTGCTGACTATCTGGAACTTATGAGCCGCATAGATATCAAAATATTTTTGTCAGATGATAGCTGGTTCTGTCACCCTTCAAAACTACATTATTGCATGCTAGGGTTTCATTTATTTTTCAGGTCAAGATCAAGGATAAGTTCAGCAAATCAACTTCTGACCTGGCTTCACTGGAAGAATGATGTCATGTGATAAAAAGACTCTACTGATTAGAATTAGGATTAGGACTAGATAGGAAAATAAGCTCATAATATTAGCAGCTAGGTCATTTTTAGTTGTTTTCATGAATAAGCAAAGAGGGCTACAGGAAGATTGCAGGGGATTAGTTATAAAATACAAATGACACCATGCCCAATGGAACACTAGAAGATAGCTTTAATTATTCTTTTTCAGGAAAGGCATTTTTGTCTGGGGTTCTTGGGATCTCACAGGGAGGTTCCCATCCCCGAGTAGGAGCTAGATGCTATCTCCTAAATAAAATTTTCAATAAGTTCACTCAAAAGAATTTATTTTCTGATCACTGATGAAGGTTTTAGGCCATATTATGAAAGATATTGGGATGACTAACAAGGTTGGGATATTTGATGTTCTGTTTTTTAAGAAAATTTGAAATTTTTAGCTTTCAGTGGCTTAGGCAAGTTTTTCAACAACTCATTAGCCACTGAAAAGCTCACCTTTCGGCAGGTAACAGTTTTAATGCAGGACCATGTTAAACACTGAAATCTTGATGATCACATCTTTTATGATTTTTTGGGAAAAGGAATTTCAGTAGCTTAGGCGAGCTTGCCAACAACTCATTAGCCACCGAAAAGCCTTAGTTTTGACAACTTAGCAGGTGATTGAAGGAGGGTATTAACCACCGAAAGCAAGTGAAATGCGTTGGGGGAAAAAGCCTGCTAAAAAAACTCAAAACACAGGTTTTCGTGGCTAAGCGTGGTTTGAAAACGGTCTCTAATCCACCGAAAGCATATTTTCGATAGCTAAGACCGAAATTTCAGGACGCTCTAAGCCACTGAAGGGGCGTTTTTCTATGAAAAGGCATCATTTTAAAATGGTGATTATGAGCGACTGGATAATCATTTTTCAAAATTCTTGGAGGTTTTTGTTTCCAGCAAGTCAGAGAATGATAACCTCTCTTAGTTTTCCTACAAGTGTTGCATATTGGGAGAATCGAATCCATATCTGAGCCCTAATTTTGAGATCTCAGAATTTCCCTATTTTACACATGTTTTGCACATGTGTACTCTATTTATTTAAATATAACTAACTTAACTTTGTTGATGGGGATAAAGTGGTGGATTGGTAAAACTAATTCTCCCATGATGATTTGAGAGGTAAGGTATTACTTGGTTACAAAGGCTTACTTAGTTCAATCGAACTAAGGCACCTCTCTTTTTTGCTTACGCAATATATTACTTGCAATGGGGTTGGATGTAAAGTGTGTTGACAGTCTTGGTCGTCGATAACCTGCTACTAGTTGTTACGTTTCCTATCGGCTTGATTTTCAGACTTGGTAGGAGTTGTTATTGTCAATTTAGCCATTATGGCTAAATTTCCTGTATATTAATTATTTTCAATTATGGTTTTACTTTCATCATTGTTAAATGTCATTTATATCTTTTCATGCTAGGTATATTTTTACTATAAGCTATGTTAACAAATCCTATGTTATTTTATTGGCAGGTTAATTAAAGCTTCGAGAACATACTTGAATTTTGATAAAGAGAGAGATTTACATGGCATACTTTGTATGCCATTGTGCTTAAGCCTAAACACCTTAACAGTATGGTTCTAAATTCTAAGCTCTAACCTATGTTCTAAAACTCACCTACAATCCTAAACAAGGGTATTAATCCTTTGACCAACGCATCATATGACTAAGTATTATGATAATACTAGCATAGTGCAAACCTAGCATTATGGTAACGTTGATGTTCAAAGTTTGTGGCGTTGATGTTTATATGGTATGAACCATACGATACAAGGTTTAAGAAAAGGTATGGAGGGTGGCATAAAAAATTACCATGTAGCAAGTCATGACTATGGGAGTGGGTTTATGGGAACATTAATGGGTTCCAACCTGGTGCATTTAATGCTTGTGGGAAAATGTGAGAGTCTTCCCCTTACACTTGGATCACGATGGATGTGTAATGCATTTGATATTTAGGTCTTCATTTTTTGGCTCTACGCAGAGGTATGGCCATGGAGGTGACCCGCAGCTTGTGAAGGTAAGCCTGTGTGAACTCATAATCCTGTACATTAGTTTGGTTTTCAGTTTGGAAGGGATGGCATACTTCTCATCCCCGTTTGGTGTTGACTTGTAGGTGCCGAAGGGGACAGAGGGCAATGTGGTTACAACACAGTGGGCTCATAGTGTTGCATTTGTGGCCATGGTAAGCCTACTCGTCAAGCTTATGCTTGTACTCCTTTGATCCTATGAAAGGGTTACATTTCACATGGTTGCTTGGTTGGGTTTTAATACTGTAGTGAATTCTATTTCACTTTCGGGCTTAAATAGAGACTTAGTTTATTTTTAAAGGGGAGGCGTTTATGTCGTGACTTGATGTTAGTAACTGGTTAGTCCTGGTTTTGGTCTCTGTGCAAGGTTTATTTTGGTTATGTAATTGGTTAGTCCTGGTTTTGGGATTTTAAAAGCCATGGGCTGTAGCATTGCAAGAAATGGTGCCAAATCCCATTGGCACCTAGAATAAAACCTTTCGCTTGGCCTTCAATTGCGATTATGTACAAAAATTTGGGAAACACTATGTAAATCGATATATGGTTTTGATAAAATGTAATGTTTAAACTTGATATGTGATTTATGAAATTTTACTGCTGCTTTTTTTATTGGGCCCTGTTTGTAAATGAGTTGGGGTTTTGAATAGGACAGAGACATACCCTTACTAGTTGCTCTATGCGCAAATAATAGTGATTAGCTTGGTTAAAGGAATAATTTCGATGTCTTGACAGCGTGGGAAAAAGGTCATGCCGTCAATGGCATGAGCCTTCCCACAGTGCTGTGATAGCTTTTATTTAAAATGTTTGTGGTAATTGTTTTCTATGTAATACGACATGTAGAGTATGAATTTGTAGACAACATGGGTATGGACCATGCCATCAATGGCATGTTCCTTCCCACAGGCTGTGATAATGTAGCGTAGGGTTTAGATTGGTAGTGACTATTTAATGTACAAATTAAATATTAATTGGCTGATGCCATACTGTAGCTGGAGTCCCATGACCTCTCTGCTAGCGTAGGTATTTTAATTAACTCTGTAATTATCTTTAAGGGTTTTAATATTAAACCACAACCCACATACGAATTTGTATTAGCATGGCCTGTGTGAGAATGATTAAGGGGTTTGATTGTGGTAAGTATAAATAATAGGTATGGGTTTTTTATTTATAACATTATCTTGGGTCTTGACATCCATGGGAATCATTTTCGTGACCCCTATTGGCAATGGTGTAATGTAATGTAATGAATTGAAAAGTAATGTAATGTATTTTGTTTATTTTACTGTTCTTATTGTGGATTTTAATTTTGTTTAAAGAATGGACTTGTAACTTGCGAGGATCGATACCATGACCTCTGTTTATTAAATAGAACCTCTGTATGTTAATATAGAGTTATAATAAATGTTACTTGAAGAAGTTTTTAGAAGGATTTATGTTGTGATAATGAATTATGTGACTTGGTTTATGGTTGTGTAAAAAGAATGGATATTAAATGGATTTCTTTGTAAGATATAATGCATGTACTTAAGGTATTTTTAATATAGATTGTTTAAATGCTTATAGACCTTGAAAGGTCTTGGATGGATTATTTGAATTTAGAAATAAATGCAGAGATAGTTTTATAAAGGTTTATACCTTATAGTTTTATGTATATGTATTTATAGTTATTTTATAAAAGAATAACTCTGGTTCTAAATGATACCCTAGAGTAACTATAAATTATATTTATTCCTTTAACCTACTCCTATGGTTAAATCTACTATAATTTAAAACAGATGTCTCTACTGAAAAACACAATATGTCAGTAGAGATATAAGTAATAGATGAACAATTAAAATACAGGACTAGAATTACCTATTCTATAGTATTAATTTCTGAATATGAAATGAATATAGAAAATAAATTTTAAATATGGGAGCCTAGCTCTATACAGCTTATGAAAATGTTTCCAATACTATGAATATTGAGGAGAAATAAGGATCCTTGCAAAATCTAGGCATCACTTTAATTACCTAGGGTTAGTAAAATATATAGAAGTTTTTACATAAAGCAGCCTGCATTTACCCTAGAAATTCCTTTTGACATTCTAAGAACTCGTACCTGTGATTTATCTTCCTGAAGCTCCTTTAATGGTTGAACCTGCACACTGTGATTTATTTCCCTAAATCTTCTTTAATGGTTGAACCTGCGCACTTTTCAAACAACTAGCATTATTAATTTAAGATAGATCAAACCTCTGATTTTGATGACCATATCACTTAGGGACTACCACGTTCCTCCCAACCATGATTCTGAACCATTCATGGATCTAATCTGAATCCACCTGAGATGGACTCCAACATGGAAGTAGCTTAGAGATCCTAAGGTAGGGTTTCATATCGATCTTGTATTCAGATTATGAATCAGTCCTCTTTTCTTTGTAGTAGAAAATTCTCCAAGAAAACACTTGAGAGCAAAAACAGGCAGAATAATAATTATCCAAGAGAAAAATCAGAAGCCCCAAGCCTGTGCTTGGCTTGAGTCTTTATAGGGATAATTTTAAGTCAAAGGGGTAGTTAAATCAAGAAATCCTTGATTTCTTGATTTAACCCTTTATAAATTTACTGGGGCAATTTTTAATTCTTAACCTAGGAACTTTTAACTAGTTCCTAGTTAGTTTTCATAGATATTTCCACTATTTATAAATCCTTTAATAATAAATAGTAATTGGTGGAGCTTCTCTTCTTCCTTTATTAAATTATATAATTAATCATAATTAATTCTTTATACATACTATGTATAAAATACATAGTATTAAAATACTTGTTAGCATTTGTCTTCAAGCATCATGCGTCATGATCCCTGGAGTTAATGACACTTCTTCATGAAGGTCAATAAGAAATATGGCTTAGGTCTACTTAGGCTAGGAAACTCTAAACATCCTTGCATGTTGGATTTCCCTCGTATAACATGGTAGCTCTTCAATACTTTTGATGAGAATACAGAAATTCAAAAGTTCATTTAATCACTTATAAATAAGTATGATGATGATTAATATTCTTCTCGAGCTATTTTCACTCGAGAGTTTATTAAATTCTTTTCAGTAACCCCTGCGCTTACCACAACCCATACTCAATACCTATAGCAGGGAGTTACAAACATAGTGCAATTCCATAGATTTCTCTCAACACTAAATGCTAGGATGTACTTGTACGATACACCTAGGGATATAATGGCCAGTGATCCGATGCTCCAGAGCTTATGCTCAACATCAACATGGAATACTTCAGAGCTTATGCCCAACATTTCCAATTATATTTTCATATGTTCCAGAGCTTTATGCTCAACACAATTATAAGTACTCATGTGTGTTGAATTTTCATATGCTAAGCTAGATCATTAGTATTTCATTTCAATTTCATAACAAAAGCATGTAAACAAGATCAATGAAAGATAGACAAGCACAACCATACAAAAAGAACACAAAGATTTATCCTAGGAAAACCCTAAAGGGAAAAACCCAACAAAATATTCCTCAGTATATATGCCCCAAAATATAAAACATAAAACCAAAAAGGATATCAAAGACTAATCCTCCTCCTTCTCCAGCTACTCCTCTCTCCTCCACTAATGCTCTACACAAGTGAGTGTGTGTGCTTGAAATGAGGAGCGCCACACCTCTATTTATATTCATCCATTCACTTTAATTATTAATTTCGACAGGTAGGATCGAGTTAATCATGTAGGCTCGAGTTACACATGTAGGATCAAGTAACCACACTAGGGTGCTAATGACCCACCTTTACAATTAGAGGGGACTACCTCATGACTCTTATTAGTTATTTCGATTAGAAGCATCGAGGTACAAAGTAATACAAGTGGTTCTCCCAGAAGGACTATCGGGGACCACAAAAAGATACATATAGAATATTCTTCAAAGTTATAATATTTCAACACTCCCCCTTACTGAGAAGGGTATTCTACAACAACATCAACAAAAACAATAGTAGGAGAGAGATAGAGGACATCATCAACATCATCAGGGTAACACATCTATAAATCATTGGACGATTTTCAACATCATATACCATTCATATTCAATCTTCAATGAAAACAACTCTTTGATCAGCATCAACATCTTCAGAACTTTGACCTTTCGATCAGCAACAACATCTTCAGTACTTTGACCTTTCGATCATCAACATTTTCATCACTTTGACATTTTCGATTAGAAACATCTTCAACACTTTGACCTTTCGATCAGCAACAACATCTTTAATATTTTGACCTTTTGATCAGCATAATCATCATCATCATACTTTGATCTTTTGATCAGAAACATCATCATCATCATCAAAACAACATTATCATCAAAACATAATCGTCATCAAAACATCATCATCATAAAACTCTAATCTTTTGATCAAGAAAATCATCATCACACTCTGATCTTTCGATCAGGAATAGCATCATCATCACACTCTGATATTTTGATCACAAACATAATCATCATCACAGTCTGATCTTTTGATCAGAAACATCATCATCATCACACCCTGATATTTCGATCATAAAAATCATCATCATCACATTCTGATCTTTCGATCAAGAAACATCATCATCGTCACATTCTGATCTTTCGATCAGAAACATCATCATCATCACATTCTGATCTTTCGATCAGAAACATCATCATCATCACAACAACCTGCAATCCATAGTACAAAGACAAAGAAGTCTTTGGATCACTTTTGGACTTAAAGTCCAGGGATGATAAAATCCCACCACATTCTCAACAACCAAAGTCACCGGATTGATTATGGGATAATCAATACCTATCACTTTCGGACTAAGTCCAAGGATGATGCAATCCTACCACGTTCTCGAGTACCGAAGTGAATGGATCCATTGTGAACCGAGGTTCACAGATGATACAATCCTACCACCATCTCGATGAACGATGTCACCGGATCCATTCTGAACCGAGGTTCACAAATGATACAATCCTACCACCATCTCGATGACTGAAGTCACGAGATCCATTCTGAACCGAGGTTCACGGATGATACAATCCTACCACGTTCTCAAGTATCGAAGTCACCGGATCCATTCTAAACCAGGGTTCACAGATGATAAAATCCTACCACATTTTCGATGACCAAAGTCACCAGATCCATTCTGAACCGAGGTTCACAGATGATACAATCCTACAACATTCTCGATGATTGAAGTCACTGGATCCATTCTGAACTGAGGTTCAAGGATGATACAATCCTACCACATTCTCTAGGACCAAGGTCACTGGATCTATTATGGACATATGTCCCGGGATGATATAATCCCTCTTCATTCTCAAGGACCAGGGTCACTAGATCAATTTAGAGCAAATGCCCAGGGATGATACAATCCCACTGCAACACCACTACTCCCCCTTTCTAGGAAGGTCTTCTCGAATAACACCAAGATTGTCTCGAAAGTGTTCACTTTACCCAAGACAAAGGCTTTGTCAACACATCATCATCTACATCTTCAGTATGTGAATACTGAACTATCACCATTTGTATCTCTAGTATGTGAATACTTAAAGCATCATCACCTCTATATTCAGTATAGAAATACGGAATCACCATCATCTACATCTACAGTATGTAAATACTGAAATATCATCTATATCTTCACTATGGGAATACTGAAATCATCATCATCTATATCTTCAATATGTGAATACTGAAACATCATCATCTCTATATTCAGTATAGAAATATTGAATCACCATCATCTGCATCTACAATATGTAAATACTAAAACATCATCATCTGCATCTTATATCATATGTAGAAATACAGGATTTCTATGTGTTACGACGAGACACAGGGTTCTCTGTCATCACAAATCTGGTTATCACATAGAATCATTGTAGTATCCATCTTCAGGTCAAAGAGACCTGATATCAGCTTTCGAAGCCATATGGCTTCACAACTTAGCAGAGCAATCTGCTATGTATTTTGCTTCAGTCGTGCTAAGAGAAACACTGAACTATTTCCTGCTAAACCATGAACTCATAGCAGACCCAAAACAAAAGAATCTACCTGATGTGCTTTTCCTATCTGAGATACATCCACCCTAATCTGCATCTGTATAGCCATACAATCTGTAGTCATGGTTTCTATCATAGTATAGACCAAATTCTATAGTCCCTTTCAGATATCTCATCACATGTTTTGCAGCTATTTGGTGAACACGTTTGGTTGAAGTAGATACTGACTCAAGGTGTTCACAGCAAAACAAATTTCTGGTCTGGTATTTGTTAGATACATTTAACGACCCAATAATATGTCTATATTGAGTCACATCCACTAACACTTATGAGTCATCAGCTAACAACTTCAAGTTGGAATCCATGGGTGAGGCCATGGATTTGTATTCCAACATATCGAATCTTTTCAATATCTCTACTGCATAATTTCCCTAGTTAAGAAAGATTCCTTCTGAATTTTTCCATACTTCCAGACCTAGGAAATAATGCATTAACCCAAGGTCTTTCATCTAAACTTCTTCAGCAAGATTCTTCTTGCACTCTACAATCTGTTTCTCATTCCCTGTCACGAATAGATTATCCACATACAGTAATAGTATGACATGTTCATATTCTACAACCTTGAGATAAAGGTTAGGATCAGCTTTACTCTTGGTAAAGCCCATGTTCGAGAGGAAACTATATATCCTTTCATTCCAATCTCGAGGAGCTTGCTTAAGGCCATACAAGGCCTTCTTCAACTTGCATACGTGAGTATGTCTATCTTCAACTTCAAATCCTTGTGGTTGTTCTATGTATACTTCTTCTTCGATCACATCATTCAGAAAATATATTTTCACATCCATCTGGTGTAAGTCCCACTTCATCATGGATGCAAATTCCATGATAGCTCTAATCAAAGTATACCGTGCTACTGGTGCAAATGCCTCTTCATAATTAATTCCCTCTTTCTGATAGAAACCTCTAGCCACAAGTATTTCCTTACTTCTATCTACAACATATTTTATCTTGCAAATACATTTGGAAGATAACACATTCTTACTTTTTGGTTTGAGTACTATATCCCAAACATCATTCTGGTATTATTTCATCATAACATCTTCCATGAGTTCATCTTGTTAGTTCATCAACATATCCTAGTCTTCTACATTCAACTTTGAAGGTTGGAACCCACTTTACTCTTGGTAAAGTCTTGATCCATCAGGAATTTGTACATCATGTCGTACCATTTCGAACTCAGATATCTTCTGTAGTCACTCCCCCTGAAGTGGAGTATAATATTCCCTCTCCATTCTATACAGGTGGTTCTATGCTTGATATATACTTGTCAATAGATTATGTCATGTGATAGTCTATTATTTCTGAGGAAAATCATGAACCTTGCTTTGTACACTTATTCTTGTAGATCCATATGGAAGATACTACGTACTTCTCTTTATGTCTTGAAACCATATCGAATACATCATTCCTCATGATCAATTGTTACTCTTTGATCATAGCTTCTTTCATAGCCATGGTGGTCTTCATCCTTTGAGGTGGATCTACCACTATCTGAAGATCTTTCCTTCATCATGATGTCTCTGACCCTGGGAGCTTCATATTCATATTTGTTGAATTGTCATCACTTGTTCTTTAGAACAAGCCTCATCCTTCTTTTCTTGTAGGTGGTTGTACAGGACCTTTCCTACAATTCAAATGCACTAGTTGCATGGTTAGAACTATTTCATAAAACATATGCAGAATGACAAATTCTTATGCATCATGCAACTTTTTAGCCAACATAACATTCATCCATATCTCACTAGTGTCATTAATGCAACCAGTCTATCATCCATAACACATCAACTAACTATAATCAAATGTATAACAAAATAATATCATGACAATTGAATGCTTATATTTTATTCATTTCATGGGTAGAATCCTTCTTGATCCTTCTACTTCATCATCTTCTTCATTCAAGACATCATAATTTATTATCCAAATGATAAGATGGATAAGAGGTTCTTCAAGAATTGAGTTCTTCATATTCCTCATCGCTTGAGGGATCTTCTTTGAATGGTGAGAGATTGATCTTCAATTGCTCCCATATTATTCTTCGCTTCTTATGAGTGAAGCTTATTCTTCTTCCCAGAGTCAATTGAAAGTAATCACTTCCTTTTGGTAGACATTCCTCGCATGAATGAATCCTATGATCCCGGGAGGCCATTCAAGGTGGCTATCACCACTTCTGCATTCTTCACTTCTTCTTTTACCTCTTCAATTTGTTTCTTAAGGTCATCTTCTGATGTACGTTCTTTCCTTCAAATAGCTTGGTCAAGGAATCAAACAACTCTTTCGGTGTATTTATGGAATACACTTGTGGTGCAAGTTGATCCGTGACTGAATCAACAATGATCTTCTTGCCCTTAACCAAGTTCTTTTGGTGTAAGGCTTTGAGCCTCATCTCCTTCTAGAACTGGAACCTCTCTACTCATGTAGGTTTCCAATTCGTTTTCTTCAGAGAGATCAAATACTTCCATTCTTGGAAGTTGTTGATTTCACCAAGCTTATCATCAAGCTGATGAGAACCTCAAATGGAAATAGAAAAAGATTAGATCTTACCAATTTGAGGTGTCCGTCTTGGTTCCAGAGCTAGCTGATATAGGGTTTGTCAGAGAAACCCTAATTTTCAAAACTTGGAATATTTCATATATTATTGGATAGAAATATATATCTCTTTAAGATGAGCTTTCCAATGTACTCCTTTTCTGAAAACTGTCAAGGGAAGCTCCCGGAATAGGTAGCCCTAGTTTTCCAATTTATGTAGCAGAAATACCTGATAATGTTTCCACAATATCTCCCACATTAGTACTCCTTTGTGTCTAATACTTTGTAGTGAGGTACCCTCACATGTCTCGGTTCCAAAACCACATGTTTCATAATAACTGGTTTCATTAATTGGGACTTATGATCATTTTCCCAAGGTGACCTATTTCAGGACTGTTCAGAACAGCAAAGTTGTATGGACTACCACGTGTCACTGTTTCATCTTCTAAGTCCAAAACGTGGACCACAGAACGTAAATTCAGTTCCCTTTCTGTAACATCTTCCATAATTTCATTTGGACCTTTGTATACCAAGATATAGCAATTCTCCCCAGGTGTCCTATTTAGGGATGAATCTTGGAAGAAGTTGGAACCCTATTTTGGAGGGATCATATCTCCCAGAATATAGTGAATAGGAGGCTGAATTTTGGATACAGTGTACATCATGATTTTATCTACGACCTTTGAAATTTTCAGCTCTTGATATTGCTCTGATATTGAGATATAGTAAATGTACCAAACCTTATCGGTTTTAGTATTTAGGGTTTGTCAAGCTCAGGGTCAAACTAAGGTTTGACTTTATTGGAGTTTCACCCAACCAAAAATATTGATCCAGGTCTCTAAAATTCGATTTTGATGAGGAGAGAAATCTTATGCTAGGCTCACTCAAAAATTCTTCTTCCGTAGAAATCCCTAATTTCTCGCACCGAAAATTGAAAATGCTCGGAATCTAATTCTGCTTCGACAGAAAGATGCGCCCTTCAATGGAGAGTCATCCTAGCCTTATTTTGCTGATCTATTGTGGAGAGAGACCTAAAAATTAAGAAGCACTAGCTTTTGTAGCTGGATAATGTCTCCTTTGAAGGTGGCTCTGATACCATGTTCAATTTTCATATGCTAAGCTAGCTCATTAGTACTTCATTTCAATTTTATAAAAAAAGCATAGAAACAGGATCACTGAAAGATAGACAAGCACAAACATACAAAAAGAACACAAATATTTATCCTGGGAAAAACCTAACGTGAAAAACCCAGTAAAAGCTTCCTCAATATAGATGCCCCAAAAGATAAAAGATAAAACCAAAAAGGAGATCAAAGACTGATCCTCCTCCTTCTCCGGCTACTCCTCTCTCCTCCACTAATGCGCTACACAAGTGAGTGTGTGTGCTTCAAATGAGGAGAGCCACACCTCTATTTATATTCATCCATTCACTTTAATTATTAATTCTGACATGTAGGCTCAAGTTAATCATGTAGGCTCAAGTTACACATGTAGGCTCAAGTAACCACACTGGGGTGCTAATGACCCACCTTTACAATTAGAGGGGACTACCTCATCACTCTTATTAGTTCTTCCGATTAGAAGCATCGGGGTACAAAGTAATATAAGTGGTTCTCCTAGAAGGACCATTGGGGACCACAAAAAGATAGATACAAAATATTCTTCGAAGTTACAATATTTCAATAATGTGCTCCAGAGCCTCTTGCTCAACACAAAAAATCTTATTGATCATGTGCTTCAAGGTCCACTCCCAACACAAACATTACATAAATCATGTTCTTCAGGGCCCATGCCCAACATAAAACTTTCATCAATCATGTGATTCAGGGTCCACGCCCAACACAAACATATATATACATATATATCATTAACAATCGGCTTATGTCCTATATACAAAACAAATCATCATGTTTATATGCAGTGGAGTCCTTGATCCAATATAGAATAAAACATCAATATAATTACCATGATCAATAGGCCTATGCTATAAATGGCAGGTCCAAAATTCAGGACATTACATAGGATTGGTTCCTCCCATGGTCAGATGTAAGTGTTGTTCCCTTTTGACATGGTGGTAGGTGGGGCCTCCCATGGTGATATATAAGTGCAATGGCATACATCCAATATGAAAAAGGATTGTATCTGTAGAGACCCACATCCAATATGAAAAATGAATGGCTATGTGGAATTACATCCAGCATGAAAAAGGGATGGCTCTGTAATGGCCTACATCTAGCATGAAAAAAGACTGGCTCTATAGAGACCCACATCCAGTATGAAAAAGGACTAGCTCTGTGGAGGTACATCCATCATGAAAAAGTGTTGGATTTGTAGTGGCCTACATCTAGTATGAAAAAGGACTGGGTCCATGGAGGTACATCTAGTATGAAAAATTATTGGCTCTGTAGAGGAATACCTACATGGAGGCTAGGTCTACAACCAACATGAAAAAGGGTTGGATCTGTAGAGCTTCATGTGATGAGAAGAATTGAGAGATGGCACCATTTGATTGAGATAGTGGAAGCAGTGATGGTGATGATGATCCAATGATGATATAACTTTGATGATGATCCATAGAAGAAGACTTGTGGTAATGGATTGTGTCAAGAGAATACCTTCCTAGTTAATAGGGAGTGTTGATGTATTTGTAACTTCAGAATGTATTCACTTGTATATCTTATATTGTCCCTCGATCTTCCTACTAGGAGAATCATTTGTATTTCATTTTACCTCGGTATTCCTATTGGTAGAGTCATTAATACAATAAATTCATGTAAAGTAATTGAGGTTAACACTCTGTTGTAAGTCGGGGCAATAGTCCCTACAATTGAGTTGAGGTTAACCCTGCTAGTTGATTGGGGGGGAAAGTCCCCATACTTGAGGGGCTGTAGGGTTATTACACTCTCCTAGTGAAGTTGGCCCTGGTAAGTAATTGACAAGTTGGAAACTAGTATAAATAGAGAGTGAGACTCTCTATTTGAAACACACACTCACTCAACTGGGGAGCATGAGTGAGAGAGGAAGTGCTAGCACAAGTGAGAGAGACCAGCTGTCAGAGATCATATTTATGTTTTTGGGTTTACTTTTGCTACTGGTGCTAATTCTATCTCTGAGGAAGTTGTGCGGTTTTTCCTTTATGGTTTCCCCGAGGATAAATATTTGTGTCTATTGTCTCTTGTGATTGATTGTTGTGTATGTTATTCTCTTAGATAAGATCCTAACATCATATTGCATAAATGATAAAAATATAACACATCCAACATGAAAAAGGGTTGGCTTTGTTGATGAAGACCTAGCTGGAGGATAGGCCTACAAACAACATGAAAAAGGGCTAGCTTTGTAGAACTTGCTGTGACGAATAGAATTGAGAGATAGCACCTTTGATCGAGATAGCGGAAGCAGTGATCATGTTGATCTAGTGATGATCCATCTTTGATGTTGATACAATGATGATCTAGCTTTGATGTTGATCCAGTGATGATCCAGATTTGATGTTTGTTGGGTGTTATAACGTCTAGATTAATTTACCTAATATTTAATTATCAACTGGGTTTGGTAGGATTAGAGTTGACAAAAAATATATGCAAAGGTAGAGCAATTCCTATGGTGTCATGGAAATATTTTAACAAACAAAAGATCGAAAGATATTTCAAAATGAAAAACCGATTCAAACTCCTAATAATTCAACTATTAAAGTAATTGAACCGAAAGAAAATATTAAACTAAATAATTGATAATTTATTTTATAAGTAAATAACTTTAAACTGAAAAAAAAAATACTATCAACAACTAGCATTTTAAATGGAAAACTAAGATGCAAGGAAGACCTAACTTATAAGAAAGTAGAAAAATTAATAAAGAAAACTTAATAAAAAGAAACAAGTAGAAAACATAATAGGCATATCTTTGAATTCTGTCCTACAAGTCTCTTTCAGTAATCACACAATGTAAAAGGAACAACCTACAAGGTACTAATAAGAATAACACATATAATACTAAGTTTTACATGAAAATGAACAAATTAATCCAAATGCATTAGCAAAAAATAATACAACAGTAAAAATGAGTCAGAAATAAGCTTAAGAAACAAAACACAACATTGCTTAAAACATGCTCAAGGTGAAAGAGATAGGGAAACAGATAAAACTTTGATAAATAATCTAAAACAACCTAATTTTAAATGTAATGTTAAATAGAACTATAATTTACCTATTACAATCAAAGAATACTTCAAATACTAAAGAAACAAAACTTAAAACAATTTCAAAACACACAAATGAAATGATAGACTGAATGACAGACTAAACTCTAGGTTTGAAAAGGGTGACTGAGTGACAGTTTAAACTAGCGGTCCGAATGACAGGGTGCATAGTTAAAATAACAGAAAATAACCTAAATGATCTAATCTGCAACTAAATTTGTGCATATGAAAATCTAATGCAGAGAAGCAGTAAATAAACCTACTTAATGATCAAGTTCGATAGTGAAATAAACATAAACAAATTCATGAAAATAAATCATTGTGTATTAAGAAACAAACAAAAATTAAAATTGCATAAGATTAGAACAGAAAGGAAATAAACAGAATTTAATTTATTTAACTTGATCAAAGTAATATATTCTATCTATTTTCAAATAAAATTGAACAATAAACTGGAAATAAAATGACTGAAAGCAAATTTGAAAGCAAACTATGCACACAACTTAATTATTTAACTTCAGAAGTAAAAGGAATTATAGGAAATAAATGAAATAAACATTTACAACAATATAATGAATATAAACTGAACTAGCTAAAGCATAAAGAAGATAACAAAATTACACAAAAAGAATGAACCCTTGGTTGATGAGGGGTCCTCCCAGCAATCAGGGGTGGTTCCTGGCTAATGCTTACTCGAATGCTATCATAAATAGAAGAATGTCGAACTTATATTAAAAATAAGGAACAAAAGTACGGAGTTCTTCTCTTCAAAAATGACTGTCTAACCAATGAAATGATCAACTCTTTAGCTATACGCATGGAGGTGTTTATATACAAGGTTTACAGGGATGAGCAAGTCAACCCTTTAGTGGTCTACTGCTCTTAAATTTAGTCAACCATTATGGCATCTAAATAATAAAACTCCAACGCATAATCATTCTCCCTTCTTTAGCACGAATGGTTCTCTTCAGTGTGCATGACATGGCATATGGTTCCTTCTTTAGTGTGGTTGGTGGAGTTGTGGCAAGCAGAGGAAATGTACACAAGCGAGTCTTCTATAATGAGATTTGTTCCAGCATTCAAATGCATGGAGTGGTGGTGTGGTGTCAAACGAAGGAGGCTACAGCCGGCGAATCATCTAAAATGTGAGCTTCTTTACCCAGATGCATGGAAAGCAAGTAGTTTGCAGACTATTTCAACATATTAATGTCTGAAATCGATTTTCAACAGCACGCAGTTGGTTCAGTGAACTGAACGATGAGCTGGGCCATGAGTTGGATATGCTTTGCACATATATAGGATGAATGCAATGTCTCTTTGCTGGTGCACTAAGGACTAAGGTCTAAAATAACATCAGTTTAATATATGAAAACCTGCCAACGAGTATTGCGCAGTGAGCTGGATGAGGAGATTAACATGTTGTGCGCATAGCTAGATGAATGCATGTTTGTTGTTAATTCATCCCAAAAAGACTATATAACCTACAAACAAATATTAATATATCAAATGTGCTTCAAACAATGTCAATTTTAATCAATAAAATCGTAAAATGATAATAGCAAAAGGATTTTACATAAACCTTAATTACATTCATACCTGGGGCTGAATAATGATCTGCGTGACATAAAATATTCAAAAAGATAACAAAACATATGTTTAAATGAGTAATTTAACTACCAAAAATGATAACAAATCTAGGATCAACATTTCCCCATACCGGATAAATGCTAGGTCCCATTGAGCTAAAAGAAAAATAACTTAGGAAGAAGGCGGAGCTACGCTAGCAACTGCCTTCAACTTGGCAGATGAAGGAGGTGATTTAAACTTCAATATTTTAGCCCATGACTTAAAAAAAATAGCATGTATTTCATGTCAAACATTGTATGAAGATTAAAATGGTTTTGTTGAGTTCCTCAACATTCTTGATTTGATAGCTCTCAGGTTCAAAACAATTCGGCATTTTCAACAAGTTATGATATAGAGTCTTTTTGTAGAGAGTGTAAGAAGAAAATGGCTGAAACAACTCTACAGAAATAATGAAAATGAAAAACATTATAATAGCAAGAAGTTAGGCCTATTTAAGAGATCATGCTATCATAGAGAACTTTGAAATGTATGCAATTAACAAACATATGCATAAATGAATGAATTCATAAGGTTTGTAATTGGTTCAACCATGTCCAAAGTAAAACATATGACACGAAGGCATAAATCACATTTTCAATAACCTTGATTAATAGGAAGATTGGTCATTTGATAGTTTACATGCAAAATTGGGTAAGAGGATAGGGTTGCCAACAATGAAATGATGACTAAAAACTTTTAAGGTCAAAGCATCCACATGGAGGTAAAAACTATTTGCCAAAAAATAAAATTTGGTTAGCAAGTTTTAAAAATAAGTGTTGTAATATCACAATTTTTTATTCAGATTGCAATTTGGTATTTCATTGGGACCTTCATTTGATCCTTCATATAGTCCTCCATATTGATTTTTCTGTAAAAATATGCTTCATGCTATAACCAGTTTCCACTACTTACATTATCCTGAAAACACTTATCATTTGTTAGAGATAAATAGATATGTCATAAATAAATAATGAACAAATAAAAACAGTCTGATTTTTCCTAATTATTCCCGCAAACCAAAGATATGGCATGTCCTCAACCCATACAAGAGAGAAGAATTAATTGTTCCAAAAAAAAAAATTAAAGAGTTCTATCATGTTGTTTATTATTTTGTAAGAAAAAGAAAAAATAATTAGTAAATGGAAATGATTCAGATATGTATATTCATGAAAAATATAACAGTGCTTAGAAAGACCGCTTAAATGATAATAATATAACCAAAAGAATGCCACAGGAAAAACTAGTCATCCATGCCTCATTTTAAAGATATCCTGTCATCACAAAATATTTAAGTTTACCCCGGAGTATGTGAGATTTACAGCTATGGGTCCCATTTCTAGGATAATGACATCCTAGGTGTTTGTTGAATTATATGGCCATGATCAAGCCCAACTTACAATCATTCTCAAATGAAATTATAAACAATTGGCCGTGACATGTTTATTCCTAAATTCTAAAAAAAAATCTTTATATTATCATCGTTTTATGAACTATGTGCATAGTAGTGCATTAACCAAGTCTGTTTTACTCGGTATTGCCCCGCTGCCAGTAGCCATGTTCAGTACCCTAGCAGGTTTACCTTGGTACCATGCAAGCATAGTCCTACTTCCAGCGAGCCCGTTCAGTACCCCAACGGGTTTACTTGCATTTATAGAGCTTCTGTGTTTTAAGTTTTTACTTAGCATTGACCCGCTGCCAGCAGGCCTATTCAGTACCCCAATGGGTTTTCCTTGTATAATGATATTAAATTTGTGGAATTCGATTGGTACTAAAGCATGTTACGTCCTGCTAAACACATAGTTCAATTTTGTAAAATAAACTTATAAGTAATTTCATAATGGTCTTCACCATAAACAATGTCAAAAGAGAATAACTTAAAGCTGTTCTTTAACCTTATAGTCCCTCTTCTTCTTAAAGGATAATTAATGTTTTCCACAAGAAAAAATTCCACTTACTCTCTAGTTATCACCAAAATACATGAGAGACAAGTTTTGATAACAAGTATAGGATGAACTAGTAGTCCATAGGTGTAAGATGCGATTGTGAAAAATATGATAATGAAAGTAGGTTTGTCAAGCAACTGTTCAAAAGAGCAAATCAGAATGATATACAAAGGATTGTGATTTTTTTAATTTTCACTATAAGCTGCAAATTTCAAAAGTACCCAAAGAAAGGTTAAGATACCTGATGAGTGTTTTAACATACTTCCCTTTTCCAAGTAATACTCCATGAGCTCCTTATAGATGTAGAGTACTTGTAATAAAATTGCAAAACCACTTGTTATATAATTCTATTTATTCATGAAAACATATATAACATTATAAAAATAAAAAGAGTCCCTTTTAAGTAATTCATCAGAAATGACTCTTATTTATTAAGAAAAGAACACACATATTTACATATATACAAGTGATGACAACCCAAAATACCTTTTTAAGGATCAGGAGGAGGAGGGATAGCTTCCCCTTCAACTAATTCCATTTCCTTCTGCTACAAAACATTTTGTATGAAATCCCGTTTAAATGATAGTTGGTGATTGTTTATGCCATAAATTGTTTCCAAACTACAAAGAAACAAGCCAACACAATATCAAATATTCAATCAAACAAAAATAGGTTTTTAGGGTTTTTAAAAGGTTTTTCTGGTTGTGAAGTTTGGTGACAAGAGGGAATACATTCATAACCCAAATAGGGACTAAATCACAAGTAAAGAAGAACTGAGATGCATAATATAATAACCATGTATCCAACAGAAAATAACATTGAAGTTCATCCACAACAGGAAAGCACTACAAGTATAAAAACCATAAACCAGCAATGAAATTACCAATTATGTAGCTAAACAAGCTAAAAATGAAGCCAAAGAATAGACTGAAGGGTGAAATGGAGCATATATTTGATAATCATTTCATCAAATACACATGAGAGTCAATTACTTAGCTTATCAAGAAGTCAGGAGACCTCGTGTATCCATCCAAAAGTCGAACCCCTTGTTCTCTTTGTGATCTTCCTAAATACTATCTTTCAAAATTCAGTTAGAGTTTAAACCCTAACTACATTTCAGCCTACTCATTGAGAGGGTATTATCAAAATAGTAATTACAAAAGATAAAATATTTTTCAAAACATAACAAGTAATTGATTTCGATAACAATGCTCATAGATCTTTAGTAGCTTCTGCTAACAAAGCTATCCCCTCTAAGGCTTGGGCCTTTTTCCTAGCTTTTTGCTGCTCCGCTTCCATCTCTGTCATTCTTCTAGTAATCTCTTCATTCTGTTGCTGTAGATTTCTGATAGTCTATTTTAATCCTGCAAATTGTAAATCTATACTTCTTTTCCTTTTTAAGGCCTCTTTGGAGACTACAATTAGTTCTTGGTAGTGATCATTCACCTCTTCTAGGTCTTCCCTGAGTCTTTTATTAGCTATAATCAAACCATCATTTGTTTCTTACATATATTCTACTTGATATTTATACTGCTTGATTGTTCTCTGTAGATTCTCTTTCTCTGAGTCAAATGCCTTGCTTCCTGTTATATTTTGCAGTTCACTAGGAATCCATGGAATCTTAAGCTTTCTAAATATTTCCTCATCTTCAGGCAGTAGATATGTAGAAGTATCATGAAAAATTGGGTTTTCTTGATTATTATTTTCAGCAGGAGCATTTTAATCAATCAACAGTTTTTTTTCTGAATAAGAAACCTCGATTTCATCTTTTTGTTGCTCCTTTAACATTTGATCTCATATTTCCAAAAACACAACAGACAATTTGGTCTCGGTGAGGCTAGATTCTTCTCCTGTTTTCATTGGATTTTTTCCTTTGCTATCACCTTTGCCAACCTTCAGCTTTTCATCAGAGGAAGAAGTATCAATCACAATTATCCCTTCTGTATTCAACTTGGGGTTTAATAATTTCTTCATGTTTAGCCTCAATTTATTTTTGGGTCTAGTTTTGGGTCTCCAGCCTGGGGCAAGCTCTCCTATCATTTTTAAATTTTTTCCTTGATGGATGACTGTGGCAAACTCCATAGATTTAAGCTTCTTTTTCTTTGGTACTGCTGTCCTATCCTCATGATTGTAAAGCTCCTTTTTTGTGCCAACCGTAGTCTTATCACTGACAGTCAACCTATCCTCTTCCAACAAGTATGTTTCATCTTCAGACAAAACTGTAATTGAACTTTGCTTTTGGGATTTAGTGTTTTCTTCATCAACTGAAATATTCTCTGTAAGTATAATCTCTTCATCAACGAATGTTTCTGCTGGTGCTTCATTCTGAACAGGCTGAGTATCCTTGTGAATAGATTGTAGATTTTGGTTCTCACTGTCATCTAAATGCTGCTTAGATTCATAATCTTCTTTTGTAGGTTCTGCAACTTCCTCTAGCTTGACACATTCTTCACCTTCAACCTTCAATTTTTGTCTTTGTTTTTTGATTAGGGTTTCTCCCTTATCAGCTGGATTTCTGGTAGACTGTCCTTCTTGGCTGTTTTGAAACCCTAACCAAAAGAGAAAGTAGTCCCAAGTCTTTCCTTCTTTCTGCAGAACACTGTTAATAATAAGTTTAATTAGTCCATGGTGAAAGATGGACTGACTAGTTTGGTCTTGGTGTTCTTTGATCCTGCTGGACATTTTCTGCAAGCTCTTTAGCAGGAAGAAAGGCAGATTCATCCTTGATTTAGCACTAAGGTGTTGAAGGAACCTGAAATGATACTTGAAGACGATGGAATACCTTCCTTCACATGTAATGTAGCTTTGTAGAACCTTGATAGGCTCTACCCATTCAGCTCTGAAATTATGGATGGGAACTCCCTTGCCCCAATCTAGAACAATACCTGGCAATAGATACCTTTGGGCATTGAAAGTAAATGGCATTTTTTGAACCAAAGTTCTCCTTCATTATTGACCCCTGTTCCTTCAGCCACCAAATCTGTAGTCAATTTGAACTTCAAAGTATCAAATGATACTATATCTTTGTTATAACATTGAGCAAATTTCTGAGAAACTTCAATATTATATCCATCAATCTTTTTAAAGAAGTTCAACCATCTAGCATTCTCAAAGAGTTCAGCACATCCCAGAAATTTGTCTATCCAATTCAGCTCAGTGGGCTCGGCCCTATTAGCCTTCCCACTCCTCTTCATCTTCTGTGTGGTTTTCAAAACCTATTAGTGACTTCACAGCCTATTTTCCTCAAGTTTTCATAGTCTTGGCGGTCAATTCTCCCTTGAACTCTTACAAGCTGCTTGTCCTCGATTTTATACAGTCTATTCTATCATCAATTTAGGAAATGCTTTATGCCCAATTTGAATAATTTAGGTTAAATAGAGCACCAAACATATTTAACAAGGTTTTTGCTGAACTTTACTAACATAAAATGATGCTCATTTAGACCTTTGGACTAATATCTCACCTTTCGGAGTTTGTTAAATACATGAATTCATTTTTTCTTGTAAAAGTTTGACATTATAAGGCTTAGCAGAAAAAACCCCAATTTAACAGGTCATGACCAAGGTCATGTGAGATACCTCATTCCAAACTTGCTGCAGGTGTTAAAAATTGATTCCTGGACTAGCTAAATGTCGAATTGAACGCTCCAGTTGTCTTCAACTCTCCAGCTCACTTCTAACTGTCACGCTGTGAAACCCTAATTTCCTTCAACTGCCAATTTATGATTTTTTAGCAATGTGTCTCCCCCCAGCGTCTCCACCAGCTTCGTAATCTTTAGTTCGAGAACCTCTTTTCTGTCAATCTCGCCTTATTCCACTCTCTATCAAAATTTGCCATGCATTTACCTCTAACTGCCACGATCTCCCTCACGCAATGACCAACAGTTGTTTACATGATTATACTGATGAAACATGAATCAAACCTACTTATTGATGTGATTAGTCACCCCATGAATGAAATCATTGAAGAAATCGGTGTGAAAAATGACAAATTGAGCACCCACGACTTTCTTGTAGCGTGCTAGTGCATTATTTTTGCCCTTGTGCTACAAGAAAGTTCAAAAATCAAAATTTTGTGTTATTTGATCACTAATTCAACTTTAAATTAGGTTTATATGGTTAAACCTTGATCTTAGTGCTATTCATGAAACTGTTAATCAAAATATACCCTATAGAACCCTTCAGGACATAAGAAAACAAAAATAATGAAAACTTAATGGCATAAACTCAAAATTGAACTCTAAACCAAAATTTCCTAGAAGTAAGCAAATGAGCGAGCTTCAAAAAACACAAACAAAATATAAGAATGAAGAAAACAAATTCATGACTTAACACCTGGCTCTAGCTGGAGCATGAAGTCCTCCCTGTGAGGCTTCAAGAACCTGTAGACCAGTGCCTTCTTTTCTACTACCTACTAGTCTGCAAAATTTCCATTGGGTTATGGAGTCCTTATTGTGTTTTACTCACACCAGTATATACAATGAAAAAATAAAATTCCACTTAAAAACTGTAGAAATGCTTGAGGAATCGTCCATTGACTGGACTTGACAATTCCTCACCTTCCAAAGACTGTAAGACAAAAGTGTTATTTTCCAAAGTCTTAGACACTACGAAAGGGCCAAACCAGAGATTATCAAATTTACCATGTTTCCCTTTTTGCTCTTTCCTGGAATCCCACCTGAGAACCATATCAACAATTGAGAAAGTGTTATTTTTTATTTTCCTATCAAATCTGCTTTTAATCTTCAATCTGTATAACTGAGATTTTTCTTCCACTTTTTCCCTATTCTGCTGCAACTCTATCATCTCATAAATCCTTCTTTACATATCATTTGGTTCTTCTTGACAATTATGAAGAAACTTCATCACTGGGATGCCCAATTGAACAGGAAAAATTGCATCTGTTCCATACACTAATTGGAAAGGAGAAGTTCCAATTGCTTGTTTGATTGTTATTCTATCAGCCCATAATGCGTATTTCAGCATAGAATCCCGTGATCTCTTATTATGCTTAAGAAACTTTTTGATACTCTGAATGATGTTTTTATTTGAGGACTCGGCTAAACCATTACCTCGGGGATAGTAAGGAGTTGAATGTTTCAGCAAGATACCATTCTTTTCACAAAATGCTTCCATTGCCTTATACTTGAAAGCCTTTGCTTTATCTCTTACTATTTTCTTAGGACACCCAAACCTACTAAGGATATTTTATTCAATAAATTACACAATTACTTTGTCTGTGGCATTCCTGGTAGGGATAGCTTCCACCCATTTGGTAAAGAAGTCAGTTGCAGTTAGAATCCACCTGTGTTGTCCTAAGGAAGATGGACTTATCTCCCCTATAAAGTCCAAACCCCATTGCTGGAAAGGAGCACTTACTGCAATAGGTTTTAGGGGTAATGACAACAATTTTTGTTTGCTAGCAAACTTCTAACAAGGGATATAGGCTCTTACCTGCTGATATACATCTGCAAACAAAGAGGGCCAATAGTACCCAGCTCTTAGAATCTTGTATGTTGTTGCCTTCCAGTACTTGTGGCCTCCACAAACACCTTCGTGAGATTCATAAATCACTCCTTCAATTTCAGATTTATCCAAGCATCCGAGTAGAATACCACCTGGGTCCTTCCAGAATAACTGCTTTTCTACTAAACAATACTTAGTAGTTTTTAACTTCAAAGATCTAGTATCTTTCCTATCTAAATGCTCAGGACATTGCAAATACAATAGAAAATACACAATGTATGCATACCATGTGGATGTTGAATAATAATCCATAATCTCTTCTTTTTCCAACATTGCTTGATCTTCTTTCTAAGCTAGCTCTTCAGCCATCACATATAATACCAAAGCTTGGCAATTTGATTCAGCCAGCAGCTTGGCTAAACCTTGTCCCTTGACTAGTTTGGTAGGTCTGATATTTACATCATACTCCATGATTTTAGCAATCCACCTGCCTCTTTTCCCCTCACTATCAGGCTGTGTCAAAACATCTTTTACAACAGCATTAGGTACATATGAAATAAATTTAGAATGCAAAACATAGACTCTAAAAAACTTTAAAGCTTTTACCAAAGCATAGGCCTGCTTCTCTAAGATATTGTATTTTAATTCAGAATCTCTGAGAATTTTGCTAAAGAATGCAATAGGCTATTCCAGACCCTCCTTATTCTTCTGCAACAAAACAGTTGCTAGTGTATCCTCTGATGCAAATGAAAATGTTAGAAATTCTCTGGTAAAATCTAGACTTACTAATACAGGGTCTTCAATAAGAGCTATTTTGATTTTTTCAAATGCATTCTTTGCTTCAGTGGTCCACTTGACTTCCTGATCCTTTTTTAGCATGGCTGTAATCTGCTTGATAATCTCAGGAAAGTTTGGTGTAAACCAACGCAGAAAATTAATTTTACCAATGAAAGATTGGACATCCTTTTTACTTCTTGGTAGACTTATCTTCAATATTCCTTTCACCCTTTCAGGGCCAATCCTTATACCATCAGTAGAAACTAAATGACCCAGTAATTTACCTTCCTGTACAGCAAAGTGTGACTTCTTTGGATTCAAGGACAAGCCAAATTTTCTACATTTTAAGAAAGTATGCTTCAAATGCTTTAGATGTTCATCATCTGATTGTGAAAAAATAGTAATATCATCTAAGTAGATTACCACAAACTTGTCCTTTTCTCCGACAAAGGCTATATCCATAGCCCTCTGAAAAGTGACTCCAGCATTCATTAGACCGAAAGGCATCTTATCATACATGAAAGTTCCCCAAGGAGTGGTAAAGGCTATTTTCTCCTTATTATCAGGATGTATAGAAATCTGATTGTACCCTGAGAAACCATCAATCATTGAGATCCTCTGTGCTCCGACCACTTTCTGCAATATTTCCTCAATTTTAGGCAGAGGATAATTATCCTTTAGTGAAGATCTGTTCAAATTTATAAAGTCAACACACAGCCTGATTTCTCCATTCTTTTTCCTGACAGGAACTAGATTAGCCACCCATGAAGAGTATCTGAGGGGCACTATGATCATGGCATCCAATAACTTCTTCACTTCTTTTTCAATAACAGGGAACAAGGCTGGATTAATCCTCCTTAATTTCTGACGAAAAGGTTTAACGTTCAGTTTTAAAGGGAATTTATGTTGTATAATTCCATTTTCATACGTTCTCAATTCCTCATAAGACCATGCAAAAACATCAACATGTTCCTTTAACAATTTTATGTACCTATTTCTTTGTTCAACTGTAAGTGCTTTAGACATTTTTACCATTCTAGGCTGTTCTGCAGAGCCAATGTTACAATCCACCACATTCTCTTCTAAGGACTATACAACAGGTTTTAAGAGTGTATCATATTTTGAAAATATCCTTTCCAAAGGTACCAAACCTTTTGGGATGAAATTACTTTTTAATTCAATGATTTTGTGTCTAGTTATTTCATTTTCAGCAATCTCTTCCACCTCTCCATCCCCTTCATCTTCCTCTTGATCAATCAGGGAATTAGAGAACTCATGTGTAAGCTCTAAAAATCTTTTAATTTCAATGTCATATTCAAACACTCTCCACTTCTTTACATTATCAGGTACAGATGGTCTGTACCTAATTTCAATGGAATACCTCAACTGTGTAGTCTTGGGGATTCTAAAGTGTGTAGTAGCCAAGGCTAATGAAGCTGCAGTATGATTATGGTCTCTTGGAATATAGGTAGTGTTAAAGGCTACAAAATAATTTTCAATCATGTCCCATACCTCATTTTGATAGACTTTCAGCAAATCCTGTTTCACTTGATAGTTGTTCTTCACCCGCTGAACAACTAATTCGGAGTCGCCAAATGCAGAAATCTGTTGAATGCCCAAATATTTTGCAGCCTTCAATCCTAACAGCAAAGCTTCATATTCAGCAGTATTGTTTGTAGTAATGAACTCTAATTTATACATTAGCTTTATTGTTTCACCTCCAGGGGATATAAGAAGAACCCCTGCTCCAGCACCTTCTTTGCAACAGGATCCATCAAAGTATAATTGCCAAAGTTCATCCTCCTGTTCCCTACTGCATTTTACTGGTTGTTCCCTTTCAACCTGTAACAAACCAGCAATATTGTCATCATCACTAAAATGTAACATGCATGTACCCAGATCTTTATCAACTGCATACAGAGGATGGTTGGTAGGGTTCTTGTCATCTGTTACAATATAGGCAAACTGAAGCTCTCTGTACAGCCTTTTGTTTTCTCCTCCAAACACAAGAATAGTAGCATATGATAAATCAATTTGTAATGTCCCACTGAATTTATTTGCCCAAGATCTAGAGAGAGGTAACCCAAATTTAGGTGTAATATCAGCTACAACTACATCCATGATTACACTTTTCATAGGTAATTGAGCCAAACTGACAACCATGTCCTTTATTACCCCTAAACACTTCACAGCTCGTGAATGAGATGCATACAGATCATGATAGGGTTTGGTTACACTCAGACCTAAAGCCTCCATAATAGCCTTCGGCATTAAATTGTGTGATGCTTTTGAATCTAACAAACAATTATGTATCATTTGTTCATGAACTATCAGAGTAATGTAGAATGGAGATGAAACACCTGCTTCATTCTCAAATTCACTGTATCAAAAAGAGGCTGATTGTTCACTGAATTAATCATCTTGAGAACTGTCTCTTTATAGGAAGGATTTTTCATAAGTTCAGTTAAAGGCACATAAATATTTAACTTTCTTAATTCATTTTCCAGGCTGAAATTCTGTACAATTTTATTTGCCTCTTCAACCTCCATGTTCTTCTTTTGTTTTTCTAGAATATGTTGTTTCTCTGACACATGATCATATTGTTGTTTAGTAGGAACAACTACCTTCTTCTTTGGGCTTTGTACTACCTATTTTGGGCCTGAACTCAGATTCACAGTCTTCTTGAATTCATTTTGACAGACATCAGCAATTACAGCAGTCATTTTCAGACCTAAATCATCCTCTGTTTCGAACATATCAACATCATAGAATTCTGCATTTAGAAACTCCTCCTTAGTCACAAAACCATCAGACAATTTTTCTCCAAAATGGTTCACATCCTGATCTGTGTCTTCAAATATCACTTCATCATCAACCTCTTCTTCATAAGCAACATTGTTCTGAAGAGGTGGTGGTACTCTTTGGTCCTCAGTTTCTCTCCTTTCCCGCTGAATATCATTATTCCTTCATTCTCTAGGTATGAAATGTGCGGAAAATTGTATTCTAAATTGGTTTTGATTGTTATGGTTTCTTTCACCTTCTTGAATAGGCTTGCTGGAATTTTTCTCTAGTTCTAATTTGTTTAATTTTGCAGTCAAAATCTTCACCAACTTGGCCATCTCATCAATTTTCTCTTCTGCAGAATGAGAAGCTGAACCTCCTGGAGCTGCTTCTTTCTTTCCTTTTCTGTCATAGATTTGCTGAGCTATTTCCTTCTTCAATCTATTGGAAGCCAATATGTTAGATTCTACCTCCAATGTTGCATCCTGCATATTCAGTAAAGAAACAGGTCTCCTTTCTCTTAGTAGTAAGGAAAATTCATGGTCGAAAGAATTTGCATATGTAAGTTTTGTAGATGTTTCTAAAGGCTTTATTTATGTAGGAATTCTACTGTACATTTTGTTAAATCTCTTTGAAAAGTCTGCAATAGTTTAATCATTTTTCCTCCTAAGGGCTCCAAACTCAGTTATGTAGTATGTATGGTCTTTGGTGTCACCCCATTGTCTCATGAAGAGATCACGAAGCTCTTCAATGATAGTGATAGAGTTAGCAGGAAACTCCCTAATCCATTTCCTGACATCTCCATCAAGGCTCTGCACAAACATTCTCATCCATACATCCTTGGCTTCAATGTTTTGGTTATCAGCATAACTAAGAAAAGCTTCCCAGTGTTCTTTAGTTGTAGTTTCACCCTGTCCATTAAATCTAGGCAAATATTTTTGATAGTCACCTCTAGGTAGTGAATTTAAAGGATGAGCCAAAACCAATGGTGCATATCTAGCTGCAACCATTTGGTCCATCATGTCTATAGGTTGATTTTGAGCTGCCATTTTAAGGCTGACTGACTTTGGTGATGGACAGGTTAGGTTGGAACTTGGCTGAAAGGGTTTTTTACCTACTTTCAATTGAAATAGAGGTATCTTACCAGGAGATATTGTTTTAGCTTTTCTCAAAGATTGAGGATCAGTGAAAACTTGGAAGTTACTGTCAGGAATTATAGGCTTTAACCAAGGTGAAGTTTCTTCTTCTTTTCTCAACACAGATGAAGGTAATGAACCATCCAACTTGTTAGGGTCACATAGGTATGGTAATGAATGATACCTTCTAATATTCCTTGTTATCTTCAATCTCTGTTCAGGGTCTATAATGCCCAACTGTAATGGTGAAATAGGTCCATTTCTAGTTCCAATTCCCCTAGTAGCCAATGTAACAATCTGGTGAAAAGTAGTCTTAAGGATATGCTGGTTTAAGTTCACCTCTTAAATCTAGTGAAATGATAAGTATCCCAGGGATAAATATGTTTTCAACTTTGTTCCCTGGAAATGGCTCCAAATATGTTTATGCCAGAAATTGTTTCCAGACTACAAAGAAACAAGCCAACACAATCTCAAATATTCAATCAAACAAAACTAGGTTTTCAGGGTTTTTGAAAGGTTTTTCTGGTTGTGAAGTTTGGTGACAAGAGGGAATAAATTCATAACCCACATAGGGACTAAATCACAATTAAATAAGAACTAATATGCTTAATATAATAACCATGTATCCAATAGAAAATAACATTGAATTTCATCCACAACAGGCAAGAACTACAAGCATAAAAACCATAAACCAGCAATGAAATTACCAATTATGTAGCTAAACAAGCTAGAAATGAAGCCAAAGAACAGAATGAAGGGTAAAATGGAGCATATATTTCATAATCAGTTCATCAAATACACATGAGAGTCAAGTACTTAGCTTATCAACAAGTCAGGAGACCTCCTCTAGCCATCCAAAAGTCGAACCCCTTGTTCTCTTTGTGATATTCCTAAATACAATCTTTCAAAATTCAGTTCGAGTCTAAACCCTAAATACCTTTCAGCCTACTCATCGAGAGGGTATTATCAAAATAGTAATTACAAAAAATAAAATATTCTTCAAAACATAACAAGTAACTGATTTTTCTAACAATGATCATAGATATTTAGCAGCTTCTGCTAACAAAGCTATCCCCTCTAAGGCTTGGGCCTTTCTCCTAGCTTTCTACTGCTCTGCTTCCATCTCTGTCATTCTTCTAGTAAGCTCCTCATTCTGTTGCTATAGATTTCTGATAGTCTATTTTAATCCTGCAAATTGTAAATCTGTACTTCTTTTCCTTTTTAAGGCCTCTTTGGAGACTGCAATTTGTTCTTGGTAGTGATCATTCATCTCTTCTAGGTCTTCCCTGAGGCTTTTATTAGATATAATCAAACCATCATTTGTTTCTTGCATATATTCTACTTGATGTTTATACTACTTGATTGTTCTTTGTAGATTTTCTTTCTCTGAGTCAAATGCCTTGCTTCCTGTTATATTTTGCAGTTCACTAGGAAGCCATGGAATGTTAAGCTTTCTAAAGATTTCCTCATCTTCAGGGAGTAGATCTGTAGAAGTATCATGAAAACTTTGGTTTTCTTGATTATTAGTTTCAGCAGGAGCATTTTCATCAATCAACAATTTTTTTTCTGAATAAGAAACCTCGATTTCATTTTTTTGTTGCTCCTTTAACATTTGATCTCGTATTTCCAAAAACACAGCAGACAATTTGGTCTTGGTGAGGCTAGATTCTTCTTCTATTTTCAATGGATTTTTTCTTTGTTGTCACCTTTGCAACCTTAAGATTTTCATCAGAGGAAGAAGTATCAATCACAGTTATCTCTTCTGTATTCAACTTGGGGTTTAATAATTTCTTCATGTTTAGCCTCAATTTATTTTTGGGTCTAGTTTTGGGTCTCCATCCTAGGGCAAGCTCTCCTATCATTTTTAAAGTTTTTCCTTGATGTATGATTGTGGAAAACTCCATAGCTTTAAGATTCTTTTTCTTTGGTGCTGTTGTCCTATCCTCATGACTGTAAAAATCCTTTTTTGTGCCAACCCTAGTCTTATCACTGACAGTCAACCTATCCTCTTCCAACAAGTATGTTTCATCTTCAGAAAAAACTGTAATTGGACTTTGCTTTTGGGCTTTAGTGTTTTTTTCATCAACTGAAATATTCTCTCTAAGTATAATCTCTTCATCAACGAATGTTTCTGCTGGTGCTTCATTCTGAACAGGATGAGTATCCTTGTGAATAGATTGCAGATTTCGGTTCTCACTATCATCTGGATGGTGCTTAGATCCATAATCTTCTTTTGTAGGTTCTGCAACTTCCTCTAGCTTGACACATTCTTCACCTTCAACCTTCACTTTTTTTGTTAGTTTTTTTATTAGGGTTTGTCCCTTATTAGCTGGCTTTTTGGTAGACTATCCTTCTTGGCTGTTTTGAAACCCTGACCAAAAGAGAAAGTAGTCCCAAGTCTTTCCTTCTTTCTGCAGAACACTGTTAACAATAAGTTTAATTAGTCCATGGTGAAATATGGACTAAATAGTGTGGTCTTGGTGTTCTTTGATACTGCTGAACATTTTCTGCAAGCTCTTTAGCAGGAAGAAAGGCAGGTTCATCCTTGATTCACCACTAAGATGTTGAAGGAACCTGAAATGATACTTGAAGACGAAGGCATACCTTCCTTCACATGTAATGTAGCTTTGTAGAACCTTGATAGGCTCTACCCATTCAGCTCTGAAATTATGGATGGGCACTCCCTTGCCCCAATCTGGAACAATACCTGGCAATAGATACCTTTGGGCATTGAAAGTAAATGACAATTTTTTGAACCAAAGTTCTCCTTCTTTATTGACCCCTGTTGCTTCAGCCACCAAATCTGTAGTCAATTTGAACTTCAGAGTATCAAATGATACTATATCTTTGTTATAACATTGAGAAAATTTGTGAGAAACTTCAATATTATATCCATCAATCTTTTTTCAGAAGTTCAACCATCCAGCATTCTCAAAGAGTTCAACACATCCCAGAAATTTGTCTATCCAATTCAGCTCAGTGGGCTCGACCCTATTAGTATTCCCACTCCTCTTCATCTTCTGTGTGGTTTTCAGAACCTGTTAGTGACTTCATAGCCTATTTTCCTCAAGTTTTCACAGTCTTGGAAGTCAATTCTCCCTTGAACTGTTACAAGCTGCTTGTCCTCGATTTTATACAGTCTATTTTATCATCAATTCAGGAAATGCTTTATGCCCAATTTGAATAATTTAGGTTAAATAGAGCACCAAAGATCTTTAGCAGGGTTGTTGTTGAACTTTACTAACATCAAACGATGCTCATTTATACCTTTGTACTAATATCTCACCATTGGGAGTTTGTTAAATACATGAATTCATGTTTTCTTCTAAAAATTTGACATTATAAGGCTTAGCAGAAAAAACCCCAATTTAACAGGTCATGACCAAGGTCACGCGAGATACCTCATTCCAAACTTGCTGCAGGTGTTAAAAATTGATTCCTGGACTGGCTAAATGTCGAATTGAACGCTCCAAGTGTCTTCAACTCTCCAGCTCACCTCTAACTGTCACGCTGTGAAACCCTAATTTCCTTCAACTGCCAATTTCTGATTTTTTAGCAACGTGTCTCCCCCCGGCGTCTCCACAAGCTTTGTAATCTTCAGTTTGAGAACCTCTTTCCCATCAATCTCACCTTATTCCACTCTCTGTCATAATTTGTCATGCATTTACCTCTAACTGCCATGATCTCCCTCACACAATGACCAACACTTGTTTACATGATTATACTAACGAAACACGTATCAAACCTGCTTATTGATGTGATTAGTCACCCTAGGAACAAAACAATTGAAGAAATCGACGTGAAACATGACAAATTGAGCACCCACAACTTTCTTGTAGCGGGCTAGTGCATTATTTTTACCCTTGCGCTACAAGAAAGTTCAAAAATTAAAATTTTGTGTTATTTGATCACTAATTCAACTTTAAATTAGGTTTATATGGTTAAACCTTGATCTTAGTGCTATTCATGAAACTGTTAATCAAAATATACCCTATAGAACCCTTCAGGACATAAGAAAACAAAAATAATGAAAACTTAATGGCATAAACTCAAAATTGAACTCTAAACCAAAATTTCCTAGAAGTAAGCAAATGAGCGAGCTTCAAAAAACACAAACAAAATATAAGACTGAAGAAAACAAATTCATGACTTAACAGTGATAAATTCTAAGTCTGTGTCCATTTACTACAAAGGAAAGTTGCCAGCCATCAATTCTTTTAATTTCTACTGACTCGTTGTCAAAAACTGTAACTACTTCATATGGGCCCATCCAACAGGTAGTTAACTTTCCTTTGAAATTTTTAAACCGTGAGTCGAATAGTAGTGCCCAATCTCAAGTATTAAATTGCTTTTGCTTAATAAATATATCATGCCATGTATTTCATTGATTCTATATTAGCGTGGTTCTTTGGAGTGCATCTTGTCTAATCTCATCTAACTAATTAATCTGTAATATTTGTTGTTTCTATGCTTCATCGAAATCCATGCCTAATTGTGCTTCCATACAAAAGGTTTTAACATGAAATTCAATAGGTAAATGGACTTGTTTTCCATACACTAACTCATAGGGGTTATGTCCAGTAGTGTTTCTCGATGTTATCCTATAGGCCCTTAAAGCCTCCAGGAGTCTATCTTCCAATCCTTATGATGTAAGTTAATGGTTTTGGTTAAAATGGACTCTAATACTTTATTGGTTGATTCTACCTGACCATTAGCCTGAGGGTGATAAGGTGAATATTTGCAATGTCGGATGCCATATTTCGTAGTAAGTTCAGTCATTAATTTTGAAGTGAATTGAGTACCTTGGTCTATGACAATTTCTCTAGGTACACTAAATCGGGTGAATATTTCTTCATATATAAATTGTACCGGTGATTTATCTGTAGCCCTAAATAAAGCTTTAGCTTCTACCCATTTGGTGGCATAGTCTCTGCAAACCAAGATATCCTTGTTTTTATGAGACATGGGAGAAATTGGTCCTGAAAAATCAAGAGCCCATTTCTCAAAGGGTTCAATCATGACTTGGGGTTGTAGGGGCATCTAATCAGATGATGTAGGTCTACCCATTCTCTGGAAACTATCGCATACTTTGACATATTTGGCAGCATCCTTAAAAATACTTGACAAATAATAACCAAAATGTAATAGTTTGTATGTCATCCTCTTATCACAAAAATGTCCACTGCATGGTCCATCATCGCATGCATGGAGGATGTCTATCATTTCATCCTCCCGCACACATCGGTGAATAATAAGACTTGGACCAATGCAAAAGAGATCATTATCAACCCAAGAATAATTGGAACTCTGAACTATAATACAGCGCTTCTATTGTGGGGAAAAATGGTTTGGTATTTTCCCAGTTGCTAAATAATTGGCAATATCTGCAAACCAAGGGGTTTGAACATATACAACAAATAGATGTTCATCAGGAAAAGTGTTGTCAATAGGTTTAGTACCGTATTCATGTTGAATACGAGAAAGGAAATATGGTACTAGATTTTCTTTACCAGGTCGGTCAATGACGATGACGTTAAATTCTTGCAATAGAAGAATCCACTGGGTCACTCTACCATTGGTAATTGGTTTATTTATTAGAAATCTAATGGCAGAGTGATTGGTATGCACAAAAATTTTGTAACCTGTAATGGAATGGAGAAATTTATTAATAGAATAAACTACTGCCAAAAATTCTTTTTCGGTAACAGTGTAATTTATTTTGGCAGGAGTCAAATTCTTGCTAATAAAATAAATGGAATAAGGTGATTGTCCCTCTTTTTGGCCAAGGACTCCTCCTGTGGCCCTATCAGAGGCATCGATGGATATATGAAAAGGAAGGGACCAATCAAGACCCCTAGGCATTGTTGCCACCGATAGTTTAGCTTTTAGAATTTCAAAAGCATTTTGACAAGATTCTATCCACTGGAATTCTACATCCTTTGTAAGCAATTTAAACATTGGTGCAACGATTTTAGTGAAATTTTCAATAAAGCGTTGGTAATAGCCTACATGACCAAGAAATATTCGTACCTCTTTTTGATTTTTTGGAGAGGGAAGGCCACCAATTACTTCGATCTTAGAAAGATCTACCTTAATTCCTTGGGATGAAACATGATTTCGTAAAACTATACCTTTCGTCGGTAACATTTTACATTTTTCATGACTAAGGGATAAATTCATTTCTTGACATCAGATTAGGACGTTCTCAAGGTTTTCAAGAGCTTGTTGAAAGGTATTACCATAGGACATAGAACCATCCATGTTTACCTCGACACAATCATGTATGATATCATAAAAAAATTCCTAAGGTTTCTCGTTGAAAAGTGGTAGGTACATTACATAGGACAAATGGAAAAACTTGATAAGTGTATGTTCCCCAAGGGCATTGTTACGGAGAGAAATTCCTATATCTTGGGGTACCAGAACAGACAGCTTGACTCCAGAAATCAATTCTTTCCAATATGCAGTAGAAATTAAATGTCTAACACTAAAGGATCAGACCTCGTACCTTATTCCGGACAGTTGAAGTAGATCCCCGTTGAGCTTTCGAATCTTCAGCTTGAATCGATGTATTACTTCCTCAACAACAAGTAAACAATACAAGCATTCTAGATATCATGGTGTTAGATCTATTCTAGCGTATATAATCAATAATGTACAAGCATTTGACATAATCCCATGGATAAAATATTCATTCAAACACACATTATTGGACAGGAAAAGATATTTCAATTAATATAAATAAGAGATTACAAGATACAACCTCTGATGGCACGTCTGCGAACTAAAGAAACTGAATCCCCCACTTGGGCCTTCACCACTTCAATCCTCCATCTCTCGATAGAAAGCTCACAAGCAAAAGGAAAGATTGCGAAGAACACACTAGTTCTCCAAGGGACAAAGGGATGCAAACTCAAGCATAAGTTCCAGCAACAATGGACTATAGTTTCTTTTGTCTCAATTCTCTCTTATCCCTTCAATGTACCAAGGGGTTCGTTATATAGATTTTCAAGGGGGTAATGAAAGGTCGAATCCGAGTGATCTCAAGGCATAGGTAAGGCCAGGAGTCAAATGAGTCGGATCCATGTCAAGGAAAACTCCAAAAGGATTTGGATTATGCACACATCCCGATGTACATGGTTTTAGTGGTCAAACCCACGTATATATGCACTTATAGGTTTAAAAGTCGCGTATATCATTTTTCATATGTTTTTAGGGATGATCAAGGCAACATCAAATGACAAAAAGTGGTCCATAGGGTCTAAGGAGTGTGCAGCGGGACAGGGGAAGGCCATACAAAGTGTGATTCACCTAGAGTGGTGAAATCCACTATAACAAGCATGTAAAATTGGTCTTGTCTCGAGCTTTAGGTGCTATTAAAATATGGTTGTAACCACTATATCCATCAAGAAAGGAAAAATATTGTTCACCTGACAGGGTATCTAACACTTGACTAATAAAAGGTGAAGGGAAGTAGTCTTTGAGTGTAGATTTGTTTAGCTCCCTAAAATCAACACAAATGCACCATTTCCCTATGATTTTGTTTCGGACTAATACTAAAGGAGACACCCATTTACTATCGGATATAGGATAGATGAAACCAATAGTGCAAAATTTTTGTAATTCTTCTTTTACTATATCCTTTAGAGCAGGATTCATCATCCTTTGTGGCTTCCTTACAGGTGAAATGTTTGGATCCATATAAATATGGTGAATATATTTGTCAGGGTGTATACCCTTCATATCAGTGTATTCATATGCAAATGCTCCAGCTTGTTTTTTAAGAACTTTAAGCAGCTGTGCTTGTTGGTTTTCACTTAACACTGCATTTATATGTAGAAATTTTTTAGGGCCAACCTCACAAGGTATGGCACAGGGTCCTGTATGCTCTTTAATCATGAAGACACAAGGTCTCTCCATAAACATTGAAAGAGACATACTCTCTTGAAACTCGTCTCCAAAAATCCGATCAAATTGAGCAAAAGACTGAGGAAAACCTGTACAAGTTGTTGAAGAAACAAACTGGTTTAATACATTCTCAGTGGTTTGCTCTTGAAGTGCCTAGGAGGAATCACTAGGAAGGGAGAGGTCATCAAATTCCTCATCCCAAAAAGAATAATTTAACCACCATGATTTTTCATTTATTGCTTGTGCTAAGGGGTATAAAATAAGTCTTTGTGTAGACAACCCATTGGAAATAGTCATCTCTCCATCCCTACATCCTATAAAATCAATTGCAATAGCTAACCATGGTGTTCCCAAGATGATAGGATGCCCTTTCGAAGGATCCTTTGATTCTATGACAATAAAATTGACAGGGTATTTCCATGAGGCTACTAATACGATAAAGTCATCCAGGACTCCAGCAAGTTTTACCATAGTAGGTTCTGCTAGTTCTAGGATGGAAGGGGTAGGTTGGAGAAATTGTCCTAACTGCAAAAATTTTTAAACTGTAGTGGTCAGCATGTTGATGGAGGATCCTAAATCAATTAATGTATTTTCTATGGAGGTTTTGTTTATAATTACAGTCACTACTGGGGTTCTTGGATTTGTATATTTCGCAATCTGGGACTGATCTATCATACATTTAGACATCTCGCCTATAACATGAATTTTGAGAGGGTCCTTTTGCTTCTTCTTTGGGAGTTTAATGCATATTTCCTTTATTACCTTGATGTATATTGGTATGTCCTTGATATCTTGTAATAGAGTGATTTTGACACAGATATTCTTTAATTGATTCAAAATGTCATACTCCTGATGAACTACCTATTTTTCTATCACTAGTCTTTCTGGGATTGGAGGAAATCTTTGCTCCTGAATAGTTTCTTGCGGAGGATGGGTGTGTACTGGAACCTTTGGAATGTTCACATATTCCAAAATGAAATCATTGATGGGTTCATTTGAATCATGTTCCTCTTCATTTTCTTCATGAATGATGACTGATGACTTGGGTTTGTCATTCACAATTCTTCCAGATCGTAATTGAATCTCATGTACATGTATAGTCGAAATAAGATATGTTGGAAGAGTTTGTAATTCAATGCTATTAAGAGCTTGAGTTGGTTTATTATTAAGGTTAGGTATTGGTTGTGCAGGTAATAATTTCGGTCGAGGATGATTTGTGTTCTAAAAGTGATGAGGTTGTTTTGTAATGAAAGGAACTGGAGGTACAAATCCAGGAAAAATTTGCTGGAAATTTGTTTGATGTTGAGGATAAGGATGATTAGGTGTAGGGATAAGCTGTGACTGAGGGTATGGTTGTCCTCTCCACCCTTGTGACAAATATTGCTGGTGCGGAAATTGAGGAGGAGGGTACTGAGATGGACAATTCTGCCAACTTGAATTGTTCCATTGTTGAGGTGGTTGATATGGAGGATAATAGAGTGGAGCTGTTGGTGGAAAGTTTTGATATGTTGGTTGGTCTCTAGGTTTCCAAGGAGGCCTCCTAGATGTTTCAACTACATCCCCACTCTTATAGATGGCTTGCAACCCACACAAGGATGGGCAGTTATCTATTGGATGCTATTTTGTACATATGTGACATACGGAGATGTTTTTTAATGGACATTGCCTTTGGGGATGTTTGGTCCTACATCTTGGACAAAAAATATCATTCCTGCTCATTCTTCATCCTTCCTTTTCTTGGCTTGTAAATCATATAGTTGAGAACCCATTTCTCCTAAGATATCAGTCTTGAAATTCTCCAATAGGTTCCCTAAGTCTACTCTTATAACTCCACCCAAACTAGGATTGTTTCCTCTTATATTTCTACTATAAGGCTCTTGAAAGTTTTTCCCAAATTTCCCCGTACTTCTAGAATAATTTTTACACATCTCACCGATTTGTGCAAAGGTTTTAGGGGAAATATCACCATTTTCCATGAGATTAAGAATTTATTTAGATTTATGTAATGTATAAATAAACCTTTCCAAATAATCGTCTAGGATTTCATCTTTAAGTTGTTGTATCTTGAATATATCATGTCGAGAGTCCTTAGGTTTGCAATACTCTTGATATTTTCACAAGAATGAGGTTCTCATATCATCCCAAGCCCTAATAGTGGATTCACCTAATCACATGAACTATCTCAAAGCGGAATCTTTTAGTGTAGCGGGAAAGAGTTTTAGTTTGTGAGTATCTTGTAGATAATTATAGCTCCTACAAAGGATATTGAACTCGAACAAGAATGTGTCCAGGTCCTCATTACTTTTTCCATAGAAATTAGGTAAGTAGGAAGGAGGGATTTTTTTCATAGTTACATCCCACATAGTGTCAAAAATAGGAAACTTGAAGGTATCCTCAGTTCGATTTTCCCCTTCTCCTTCATCATTTCTAACTTCATCATGATATTTTCTCTCTCTCCATCTCTCCATATAGGTTGGTTTTTAATGTAAATATACCTAGGAGGCTCCTTTCGAGGTGATAATGGGGCATCCCAATGTTATTTTTTGAGAGAGATCTTCCTCTGATCAACCGTGTTTTTATTGAATCCTAGAGGGATATTAGGTTCTACCATGGATGTTTCAATTTATGAGACAACTGGATCTACGAAGTTCCCAAAGAAAGCTTTTACGTGGGAAGGATCAACATAGTCAACGAAATTCGGATCTCCTACTAGTGAAAAAGTTGTATTATTTGGATTGAATACTAATAGAGGGTTAGAGGTTCCTAGTGGCTAATCCTCTTGAACTTCCTCAAGAATGAGGTCCTTAGGAACTCCTGCCAAGGTTCCTTCTCCTTATATGGATTCCCTGGTAATATCTCCTAGGAGAGTCTCCTTAGGTTTTAGGGTAGAACTACTTCCTACAAGTGGCTTTTGATACCTTTCTGTTGAGTTAGTGTTTGGGTTGTTACATCCCCTGTCAATGTTAGTAGGAATTTCAATAAGTTTTCCTGTCTTAAAAAATATACCCCGAGGATCTCTAAGTCTACTCATGAAAACATTTAAACTAAAGAAAACCTATACTACTACTATTGCTAGATTTGGGGGTGTATGTTATAACAGATGCGAACATTCTTACCTCTCATCTTACTGCTCCCCCACCACCATCCTATTACTAAGATTCATAAAGAATTCTATTTATTCTACCTTACAAAATAAATCCCCCGCAACAACGCTAAAATGTTGGGTTTTATAACGTCTAGATTAATTCACCTAATATTTAATTATAGACCAGGTTGGTAGGCTTAGAGTTGACAAAAAATATATGTGAAGGTAGAGGGACTCCTATGGTGTCGTGGAAATATTTTAACAAGCATAATATCAAAAGATCTTTCAAAATGAAAAATCGAGTCAACCTCCTAAGAATTCAACTATTAAAGTAATTGAACCATAACAAAATATTAAACTTAATAATTGATAATTTATTTTATAAGTAAATAAATTTAAACTGCAAAAATACTATCAACAACTAGATTTTTAAATGGAAAACTAAGATGCAAGGAAGACCTAACTTATAAGCAAGTAGAAAACTTAATAAAAAGAAACAAGTAGAAAACTTAATAGGCATATCTTTGAATTCTATCCTACAAGTCTCTTTTAGTAATAACATAATGTAAAAAGAACAACCTACAAGGTACTAAAAAGAATAACACATATAATACTAAGTTTTACATCCAAACGGACAAATTAATCCAAAGTCATTAGAATAAAACAATACAACAGTAAAAAGGAGTCAGAAATAAGCTTAAGAAACAAAACACAACATAGCTTAAAACATGTTCAACGTGAAAAGAGATAGGGAAAAGGATAAAACTTTGATAAATAATCTAAAACAACCTAATTTTAACTTTACTGTTAGATAGAACTATAATCTAACTATTACAATCAAAGCATACTTAAAATACTAAAGATATGATGGGCTAAATGATAGACTCAACTGTAGGTGTTAAAGGGGTGACTAAATGACAGTTTAAACAAGCTTCCTGAATGACAATCTACACAGGTAAAACAACAAAAAATAACCTAAATGATCTAATCTTCAGCTGAATTTGTGCATATGTAAATCTAATGCAGAGAAGGAGTAAATAATCCTACTTAATGATCAAATTCGATAGTGAAATAAACTTAAACCAATTCATCAAAAGAAATCATTGCATATCAAGAAACAAATTGAAATTCAAATTGCATAAGCTTAGAACAGAAAGGAAATAAACATAATTGAATTTATTTAACTTGATCAAAGTAATCCATTCTATCTATTTTCAAATAAAACTGAACAATAAACTGGAAATAAAATGACTGAAAGCAATTTTGAAAGCAAACTATGGGCGCAACTTAATTATTTAACTTCAGAAATAAAATGCATTACAGGAAATAATTGAAATATACATTTACAGCAATCTAATGAAAATAAACTAAACTAGCTACAAGAGAAAGAATAGAACAAAATTAGACAAAAATAATGAACCTCTGGTTGATGAGGGGCCCTCTCAGCAATCAGGGGTGGTGCTTGGATAATGCTTACTCAAACGCAATCATAAACAGAAGAATGTTGAGCTTATATTAAAAATAAGGAACAAAAGTACATATTTCTTCTCTTCAAAAATGAATTTCTAACTAATGAAATGATCAACTCTTTAGCTCTGTTCATGGAGGTGTTTATATACAATGTTTACAGGGATGAGCAATTCAACCCTTTATTGGTTAACTCATTAGAGGAAATTTCAATTTAAAATGGGCCTTCTAAAAATGATACAAATTCCATGTCATCATGTATTAGCCAATCAAAATGATTTAAAATTAAAAAAGGGAGCACCTCTTAAACAATTTTTTATATAAATTTCGGGATAGGTATCATAAAAAAAATACTTTTTTGTTCGTATTTTCAACATATCTCCCTGTGTTTTTACTCCAATTTTGATCAGGAGAGCTTTTTGGATGCGGAATTAAATTCCACATCCAACGAGTACCCACTCGGCATACTTTTGACGAGCCCTGCTACCCCAAAAACAAGAAATACCTGAAAAAATGTGATGATGTCATCAGCACATTTGTTCAAGTATTTCTTGTTTTTGGGGTAGCAGGGCTCGTAAAAAGTATGTCGAGTGGGTACTCATTGGATTTGGACTTTATTTCCGCATCCAAAGAGCTCTCCCGATCGAAATTTGAGTAAAAACACAAGGAGATATGTCAAAAATACGAACAAAAAAGTAGCTTTTTCTTTTCTTCCTCCAAAATTAATAAATATTATTTTATTATTTTAACTATTATTTTATTATTTTTCCTTAGGAGGCCTATTTTGAGTTGAAATTTCCTCTAATGGCTCTCTAAATTTAGTCAACCATTATGGCGTCTAACTAATCAAACTCATGCATAATCGTTCTCCCTTCTTCAGTGCAAACGGTTCTCTTCAGTGTGCATGATATGGCATACGAATCCTTCTTTAGCATGGTTGGTGGAGTGGTGTTGAGCAGAGGCAGCGTACACTGGCGAGTCTTCTAGAACGAGAATCATTCCATCACTCAAATGCGTGGATTGATGGTGTGGTGTCAAACAAAGGAGGCTGCATGCTAGAGAATCATCTAGAATGCGAGCTTCATTACCTAGATGCGTGGATAGCAAGTAGTTTGTAGACTATTTCAACATCTTAATGCATGAAATCGGTTTTCAACAGTGCGTGGTTGGTTCGACGAGTGGAACGATGAGTTGGACTGTGAGCTGGATATGTTGAGCACATATCTAGGATTAATGCAATGTTTGTTTGCTGGTGTGCTAAGGAATAATGTCTGAACTAACATCATTTTAATATCTAAAAACCTGCTAACGAGTATTGCACAGCGAGCTAGAGGAGGAGCTGAATATGCTATGGGCATAGCTAGCTGAATTTGTGTTTGTTGTTAATTCGTCCCAAAAAGACTATATGACCTGCAAATAAATATTAATATATCAAATGCACTTCAAACAATGTCAATCTTAATCAATAAAATCATAAAATGATAATAATAAAAGTATTTTACATAAACCTTAAATGCATTCATACCTGGGGCTGAATAGTGATCTGCGTGACATAAAATATGCAGAAAAATAAAAAAACATATGTTTAAATGAGTAATCTAACTACCCAAAATGATAACAAATATGGGATCAACAATGTTGATCCAATGATGATCCAGACTTGTGCTGATGAATTGTGTTAATAGAGTACCTTCCTAGTTAACATGCAGTGTTGATGTATTTGTAACTTCATAATGTATTCAATCCTATATTTCATATATTGTATTTCATGCATCCCCAATGTTCCTATTTGGAGAATCATTAATGTGACAAATTCATGTAAAGTCAATGAGGTTAACCCTCCATTGTAAGTCATGGCAATAGTTCCCACAATTGAGTTGAGGTTAACCTTCCTTGTTGATCAAGGGGGAAACGTCCCCACAGTTAAGGGGCACTAGGTTTATTAGACTCTCCGAGAGATGTCGGATCTAGTAAGTAATTGTCAAGTCAAAAACTAGTATAAATAGAGAGTGATAAGCTCTATTTATCACACACACACTCACTCAACTGGGGTGCATGAGTGAGAGAGGTAGTGTTGGCACACTGAGTGAGAGAGATCAGCTGTCGGAGATCATCTTTATGTTTTCGGATTTTACTGCCTCCATTGGTGCTCATTCTATCTCTGAGGAAGTTTCAGAGTTTTCTCCTTTATGGTTTCCTTGAGGAAAATATTTGTGTCTATTGTTTCTTGTGATTGATTGATGTGCATGTTATTCTCTCAAATAACATCCTAAGATGATATTACTTAAATGATAAAAATCTAACATGAAGAACTAATTTTTCCATGAATAAAGAAGAACAAATTTTCTGCTGGGAAAGGAATGAACATGCTTTTACATGGATTGTATAGAGTGCCAATGTTCAATTACTTCTTATTTAGCTTCCTTGCAGAACATTCTGACTTAATGAATTATTTTTTCAATAATGACTCATTTTGTTTTCTATTTGAAACCTTGTGCATATATTGAGTAATGAATGTTTTAACATTGCAAAGCTATCTTTGTTTATTTTACTGTTGTAACTATGTATGTGTAATTTGAATAGCTACATGTACGATTCAATATGCAACATTACAATACATTACTCTTTTATATTTAAATTTCTTCTCCCCTTGGGGATAGGATAGATTAGTTTAAAATAGACTTAAATACTTTAGATTTTCCTAGTTTAGAAGTGATTGAGAAGCAATATTCACGTAAGGTGAGAGGTAAGAACCTATGCATTTCCTCTGGAGGTTGTTGTTTATCAGTCACTTACATTTATTTTGGGCACTTGCATTTCATTCTTAAAACATAAAATCACATAAACGGTTGACCAAGACACAACTGGTAAAACAAACTTAAACACTTTATTTCTATGGTAGTCGGGGCGGTAACTAGATGGGTTCCCCACACCAAACGATGAACAACCTAGTTGAGATTGCTTACTAGAGAGAATACCTACTGTCAATACTTGGTATTTTATAGAAATCAAAACAACCCCCTCCTCCCTATATCTCTCATCCCAAGATTCCGCCTT
>LPNX010651020.1:216421-389176 GCA_001517045.1 Pseudotsuga menziesii | reverse complement strand
CCCCAATCTTCCCCCAACCCATACTAGACCCCCTATCCTTCCCAACTCTTCCTAACCTCCCCTCCTCCTATCTTGATCTGTAACCCCCCATCCTCCTCCTCTCCTGACCTCTAACCCCCCCCCTCATCCTCCTCTCTATCTCGCGACTTACTAACCCATTGTATCACTCTCTTTCACCCTTTCTCCACTTACCCCCAATCTCTCAACACCCCCATTGGTCTCTACTAACACTCCCTCTCCATGTATACCTCTAACCCCTTATCACCCCCCAAATATTTTAATGGTATCATTACCAAACCAAACAATATAATTACATAACGCGTGCAAATTTGTTTCAATGAAAAAGAGTGTGTGTTATTATGAACAAAAACCCATATTTGTTATTATCACATATGCTCATAACCCCCAAAACCACCTATTACATCACCTCTACAACACCTAGACACCCCAACATTAATCTAACCCACCCCTTCGTCTCTCTCTCTCTCTCTCTCTCTCTCTCTCTCTCACACACACATCCCTATGTCTCCCCTTACCACCAACACCTCCCCTTATCTCTATCTCTCTCCCCCCAATCTCCCACCTAACTTGAATACTATCCCCCCCTCTTCCCCCCTAACTCTTTCTAACCCCTTCTCCATTCTCTCTAACTCTGCAACTCTTCCAATTACCTCTAACCCCTGCCCCACTATCTATTCCCCCCCCCACTCCCTCTCTTTCTCTCTCTCTCTCCCTCCCTCTCTCTCTCTCTCTCTCTCTCTCTCTCATACACACACACACACACACACACACACACCTCAACATACACACACAAACAGACACCCACACTCATCCATAGGTCACCCCATATCATTAAGACCCTCCCCCCTTCACTCTATCTCTCTCTCTCTCTCTCACACACACACACACACACACACACAAACATCCCTATGTCTCCCCTTACCACTAAAATCACCCCTCCTCTCTATCTCTCTACCCACAATCTTCCCCATAAATTTAATACTATCCCCCCCTCTTGTCTCCTAACTCTTTATAACCCCTTATCAAAACTCTCTAACTCCCTAACTCATCCAACTACCTCTAACCCCTACCCCCCTTGTCTATTCCCCAACCCCAAGCTTTCTCTCTCTCTCTCACACCCACACACCCAAAGACATCCACACATATCCACATGTCACCCCATACATCTAAAACCCCTATATCCTCTCTCTCTCTCTCTCACACACACACAAACACACACACACACACACGCACACATCCCTATCACTAGCACAAAATGAGAAATTAATGACTAAAAAAATTATTAAAATCTGGCTATAAACGAATATTTTTTAGTCGACGACTAATAGTAGCTGATTTCCACTATCTTATATATGGACTAACTTAGTCGTATTTCACTTATTCATTAATAGGTATACTTATTAGTCATTGATAGTCAATGATTTAGTCATTATTTAGTCATTGAATTAGTCACTGATTTAGTCACTGATTGCAACAATTAATTACCAAATATATGACTAAATAAACTACTAGATGATAACATATTAATGACTAATATAAATACAACTAAACTTTAGTCACACTATAAGATACGATAAATTAGCTACTAGTAGTTGTATATATGTGAATTTATTTGTTTCTATAGTCACAAATTTATGATAGGGCATAAAGGAATCGAACCACCAACGTCTTCCCTATAATTAGGCAGGTGCTCTACCATTGATCTAACAGCCTTTAGGAAGTTATTGCTTGATAATGATGATATTCAAACAAAGTTTGGATCATTCAAGCATTCAAAATAATGACTATCAAGTTACTATAGATCCACAATGGTGTACCTTGTACTAGTCCTTCAAGTCCTTTTTGCACTTAATAAATGCATTTGAAAGACTTGAAGGACTATGACAAGGTAAGCCATTATGTATCTATAGTGCCTTGATAATCATTATTTTTTATGCTTGAATGATGCAAAATGAAAAAATCCTAGAAATTTATATGAATGACAAGGATGCATCCAATGTGAAATTATATACCGAGTCATCTAGAGTCATGCCAAGATATTTGAATTTGATTGAAAATTCATAAGTAACTTGAAGATAGTGGTGGATGATGTCATGGAAAGAAGAATTTCAGTTTATATAGTAGCAAAGGATGAGCAAATGGAGCAACTCATCACCCAAAATATCTATAGAATAGTAAGAAATATACAAATAATTCCATTTCACATCAAGAAGAATGGGCATTAACTCTAAGTACTCTTAACCACTAGATAAATGAAAATGAAATGAGATGAAATATTAGCAACAATACCTTCGAGTTTGCTTATTGACAAGAAGTATGAATACTTTTGTGATCATTTTATTCATAGGTGACTTAAATAGACACTAACCTGCAATCAAGGAAAGAAACCATGTTCATATTGATATATAAATAAAATAAAATAAAAGTTAAAGACAAACTATGCCACTCCCACTATCATTTATACCTCGAAAGAGAACTAGAAAATCTCCCACAACTGTTCAACTTTGTCCAAAATCCCACTTGGATGCCACTATTTAAACAAAACAAAAATAAATTGAAAACATGAAAGTAGTAATTTACTCTATATGTCTATTGGATGCAGAGTCCCATATATGTACAACAAAATTAGTCAAACACATGCAACAAAATTATAATTCAACAAAAAGAATAAAACAATGTGGTTTAGACCTTCCTTAATTTCTATACTTAGATATATATTATGATCACACTTTGTCTCTTAGGAGACAAGTCACTAGAAAAACAATGGACATACCTAAGAGAGAGAGATAGGTAGTTGTAGGGAAGAGTGATACAAATACAGACCTCAAGGTTTTAATCAAAATAGTCTATAAATGAGGATGAAATTTCAATCCCATTGCTGGAATAAATGACAGTCTTTTAGGACAGTCATACACAAGGAAAATAAAAGGTCCTTTCAAATGTGCATATAAAGGAAGGAGCTTCCTTCTTAGCAATGTACCATGAAGGGAAATAAAAACAAAAAAGGGAATAAAACAAGTCTCATGCTAAGACTTCTAAGCCATAGTAAGAATTATATTTTAATTCTGACATATCTGGTCCATAGTTTTTTCTCATATAATGAACAATATCAGAAAGAAAAAAAATACATAAGATGAAAAATAACTTTCCCTTAGAAAATGTATATGCCAACCCAGGACTATTTATAGCTCTCATTTCAACTTCAACCATTTGTATTCTAAATGTAAGGAGAGAATTTCTCATAATAAAGTTTGTATGGTCTATAAGGTTGACTGGGATTAGCACTATTCAGTTACATTAGAGGAAGTTTCAACTCAAAATGGGAATCCTAAGGAAAAGTAATAAAATAATAGTTAAAATAATAAAATAATCTTTATTAATTTTGGAGGAAGAAAAGAAAAAACTATTTTTTTGTTCGTATTTTTGACATATCTCCCTGTGTGTTTACTCAAATTTTGATCGGGAGAGCTCGTTGGATGCGGAATTAAATTCCACATCCAATGAGTACCCACTCAGCATACTTTTTACAGGCCCCACTACCCCAAAAACAAGAAATACCTGAAAAAATGTGATGATGACATCATCATCACACTACCTGAAAAAATGTGATGATGACATCATCATCACACTACCTGAAAAAACATGATGATGACATCATCATCACATTTTTTAAAGTATTTCTTGTTTTTGGGGTAGTGGAGCCCATCAAAAGTATGCCAAGTGGCTACTCGTTGGATGCGGAATTTAATTCTGCATCCAATGAGGTCTCTTGATCGAAATTTGAGTAAAAACATAGGGAGATATGTCGAAAATACAAACAAAAAAGTAGTTTTTCTTATGATACCTATCCCCAAAATTATATTAAAAAATTGTTTAAGAGGTGCTTCCTTTTTTAATTTTAAAGAATTTTGATTGGCTAATACATGATGACATGGAATTTCAATTATTTTTGGAAGGCCCATTTTAAATTGAAATTTCCTCTAATGTATGTGTATGGTGTTAAAGAACCATTGTAAGGTCTATTCAAGATTTGGATGACAGAACCTTGTTAAGCAAAATGGGTGAATCAATATGTGTACAAGTGAAGTATGTTCTCTAAACCAATAAGTTTAAGCCTATAAAGTTGAAAATGTAACAATCAAATGTAAAAAATGAAGCATATATCCACAGAGGGTCACAATGGCCAAATCATAGTTTCCATATTCATGAAACTTGTCAAAGGGATGCTAAAAGTCAAATAATTGCCAAGGAGGAAAATCACTAGTTTCCTAGGTTGGGGTGGAAGCTTTTAGATTTGGAATAAGGGGGATAATAAATGATGTTTAGAAATTAGAAGAGGATAAATATTTAATAATATATCTTATTAAATAAATACAAGGGAAAAATTAAATGGATATGGATAATGGACACTGCTGGAGACTATGGGGCCCACTCAAGCTAGAATTCCTATGTTAAATGGAATCCTCCTCTTGTAATTTCGAATCTACGGGAAGCCTAATGTTTTGGAATGGATTATGAGGTTAATATACTTGTACAAAAACTTCACAGGTCTAATTTAGGATGAATTGTAACTTACATTGGAGATGAATATCCAAACGGGAGTTTCATGGACACTTGGCTATATTCCCCTTACATTTATGACATCTATGACACCAATGATGGAGATTATATGACAGTTATGACACAATTAAGATATCAAGGCTGAAATAATGACATATTGACATGTAAGTACTGAATAGAGCATCTTAGAGGTATAATTTGGGAGTTGGAGAAGGCCAAGAGGCTGCTACTCAAATTTGGGAGAAGAGGGAAGGTGAAGAGAGAGCCCACATGGCATGGCATGAGAAGACACACCAATTCGACTTGGATTTGGTTTATGGATGGATTTGGAACCTTAGAAAACCAATAATGTTTATAAAATATATGTATCATCCATAATAATAATATTTTTATCATTTGTTAAATTGTCATTTGTGAATTGTGAGAGCTAGTGGATGGCTAGTTTTCTTGCTTAAGCCAATTTCGAGGGTGAAAGATTCCCATCGTAGTTGGTGCTTGGAAAGGACAATATGGTATTTCATGGAGATTTAAAAGATTCTTATTTTCAGGTTAAATATATAGGAATATCATAGACATCTTTATATCATCTTGATATCATCTTGTTCTTGCATTCATCTCAAGTTTTCTCATCATATTTCAGCTCTATGGAGTGAGGCACACCTGGCGAGATATTCATCTCTTTGAGGGAGATTATCTTGCTCCAGTATTTTTTATTATAATTTAAATTGACTTTTATTTAAGTTCATAATTCTCTCAGGTCTAAAATAAAATATATCTCATGGATTATTGTCCAATATTGAAGAAATAGTGCCATTTCCCCAATACCTTGTTGTAAACTCTTGCAATATTGATGGAATCGAATATATGTATAAAAATTTGATGATTTGTGAATGAATGAAATTTAATTAAAGTATATTATGGGTTTATTTATATGTAACTGATAATTTGTGGCCATTGGGTCGAATTTCATAGCATTTGGAGTGAACTACATCTCATTTCCCCAAGGGTCCAAAACTAGTTTTTTATATCTGATTGAAGGAAGCGATAAAAGCCATGGGAGTTAGATTGGTTATACATATGAGTATATGATAATGTATTAAACACATAACCTGATTTAATTTTATAATTTGAGTGATTTTATGTACATTTGGGAATCCATTCCGGCAATTACCCGGGTGGGATTTGAGCCCCAAAATTGGTAGTAAATTCATCTATCTTATTCAAAATTTGACATAGACTTGAAAAAATGATTGGATGACAATAATACATCTATGAAAATAATATTTAAGTTATTATATCATTAATACACCTTGTCTGAAGATTTTGGAGCAATTGGGATGATTTGGAGACCAAGACACTAAAACTAGTCAAGAGCCAAAATTGTGAAAAAATTGGAAAATTCGGCATTTTAATAAAAATTCAAAAAGGGGACATTGCAGTGGTATAAGAGAATGATATTGTCACCTGATATGTTATGATATTTATGAGTACAATAATTCAAGTACCGTCATTATATATTGAAACCAAAATTTCTTTTGTTGAAGAGGAAAAAAAAAGTAGGAGAAGAAGGCAATTTTTTGGAAACTATGACTAGGCATGAAACTAGAACCTCATATAGATGTTAAGGAGATAATAAAAAGTATGGAACCTATCCTTTAAGACATGACCAAGAATATTATGAAAGGATTATAATTTCTGGCTATCCAAAGTTGGGAAAAATATATTGATTTTAAGAAAACCAAGGGGAAAAATGCATCACCTTGCTTGAAGGAGAAAAAGGAGGAGACCCATGAACCACCTAGATATGAAATAGGTGGAGTAGAAGAAGTAGTAAATGAATATGATAGAAATTCAGTCCCATGTGACTCTGAAAAATATGAAGAGACATCACATAAGTATTAATAATTTTTTATTGCAAATACTAAAGATAATTTTGAGACACATGCTACCTTAGAAATGAAACAAAGAGAATCTAATGATGGATGCTTGAACTATGAAGGAGTATCTATTGATGGGTCCTCACACATATATTTTGGTGACATATAGATCACTTTTGAAAGTGTTGCTGTAAGACAAAATTCCATTAAACATGAAAATGAAGACCTTGTAGCCGTTGAAGAAGAAACAAGATCAACTTCTCCATCACCACTTGAGCTTCATGAAGTTGGTCCAAGAAAGAAGGAAGAAGATGAGGAGGTTCATTTGCAAGAGCCTCATTTGCTTGAAGGGTATTTAAAGATGAATGAAAAGAATATCCAAGAGGCCCTTAGAATACTCCATGACACTCAAGCATTGGTATCAAATTATTTTTGGACAGCTACTTCCTTGGATGAGCCATCATTCCTTGAAGACATGGAGAAGATTCAAAGAGGAATGTGCAACATGAAAGGTAATTTCATGTCTTCTCTTTTTGATAGAAAAAATTTCATTGAGCTTAGTGAATGGTTACATCAATACTACTTGAAGAATAATGAAGTTATTCAGAAGCTCACAATTCAAAATGAGCAACTTCTTGAAAAGTTGCAAGACACTTGTTTTTCCTCCTATGTTTTAGGTTGTCAAATGGTAGATTGTTTGGAGGATTATCATGATGTAATGTCACCAATTTAATTTTTTTTTTATAGGTTAGTGAAAACTACCCAAAGGGGATCATTATTACTCGTGTGGAGTTACATGTGCTACTTATACTTTTGATCTCTTCAGAAATTGCCCATAGCGTCTTGTTAATCTCTTATCGATTCAGTGATTATTAGTTCGTTTACTTCTTATGTCTTAATTATATTATTTAAACTATTGATACATCTTAGTTATTAATGTCGGTGAATTAATGAATTGTATAGATCATTATTTTTCTACTGCACATGTGTACTTTGATTATTTATTAAAAACTAACTTAACTTTGCTGATGGGAAGAAAGTGGTGGAGTGGCGGGACTCATTCTCCCATGAAGATCTGAGAGGTAAGGTCGTTCTTCGTTATGCAGGGTTACTTAGTTTATTCAAGCTACGGAACCTTATTTATTGAATTACAGGTTACTTTTGCAACATCGGGATTATTTGGTTACTTGAAGCAATTCAGTTCCTAGTTATACTTCTAGTTCCTCATTGTACTTTTATTACTGTTTTGTTTTACGACTCAGGTAAGCCCTATGTCCGTTAATTATATGTCTTAGTTAATTAACTAGATGTTGTGAATTAACTTACTATCCTTGCCATTATTAATTATCCATATCTTGTTTAATTAATTACACTTCTCTTGTTTCTATTTTGTAGGTTTGCCTTGGTTAAGAGTTTGGAAACTTAAGCTTGTTCTTCCTAGCGAGGGCATCATGGCATACTATGTTTGCCATGATTCCTAAATACTACAAAACCTAGACTAAATACCTATGCACAACCCATACCTATATGACCTAGCAAAAGGGCATGTACCAACACATTACTTGATGCAAAGGGGATGACATTGTAAACATTATACCATAGTGTTAAGGTCTGTGCATACTTTAACGTTGGGAAACTATGGTATAAATACCATGTCAATAGTATTATGTCTGCGCTGACATTAGAAGGTGGCAAAGCTATAGGGTATAGTGTGCACCATGATATAACAAGGTTTAAACTTATGAATTGGTTGATATTTAATATAACAACAGCTCATAAACTATGGTGAGGCTTTATGGATGCGTTAATGGCCACCAACTGGTGCGATTAATTCCATCGAGGTTTGCGAAAATGCTTGGCAAAAGATTTGGGAATTCACTGTTCATGCAATATGTGGTTTTGGCATTGGTGTTTTGTGTGGCCTCTATGTAGTTAGAGAAGGGATGCGGCCTCCATCGATTTATAGGTAAGATGGACTAGACTCTGTGTAAATGCATTGCTTCATTGTTTTATCCATGGAATGGTCATGCTTCTCATGCCATCATTGATTTGTTTGTAGGTGAAAACAAAGGTGCTCCGAGGTTTGCACAGAGCTTTAATTTCGATTTGGAGTTGCTACTTCATGTCCATGGTAAGCCTGTTAGCAATATCTTACTTGCATCCTCTCATTATAGGCATTTTTGAGTTGGGATTCTTTAAAGGGTTGGGGTTTTAGATGGCACTTGTCAACTTTGCCTTCGAGCTCTGTAATGCAGCTTGCTCTGGGTTTTGGCTCTCATTGATAGGTTTGTAATTTTGAGCCGTGGCTGCACCATTACTTGTAATGGTGCCATAGCTCACAGCTTACCATTTATCATTATTAATACTTGACTGTTTGTAAAAGAGGATTCGTGCCCTTCTATGTAAATATACTGTGCATTGGATTTTATGTCAAGACTGTAATGTGTTTTGGTATGAAATGCATACGATTTTTTTCAGCGTTTTTAATAGATTATACTATGTAAATTCAAGACTGTGTAGTTATTTTAATGCTGCGTTTTAACATGTTGCTTTTCTAGGTTCGATCATGGATTTAATCCTGTAGAATTTACTCTGTGTATAATTGTACAGTTTGTGTTTTGGATGTATGCACAACACTCCATTTATATTGCTTGTAATTTATGTTTGGGAAAGCTTCTTGACCTTGGGGCCTTATTCCATGGGCTGCACCATTGTTGCAATGGTGTCGTAGCCGATTGGCTTGCCACCATAATATTTGAGTTATGATTTAAAGGAAACCGTGTTTTAGACAGAGTATTGTAATTTGGTTTTGTAATGGTTTAGTGTGGGTGTAGGCCATGCCATGAATGGCATGTGCCTTTCCCAATGACTGCAATAGCTTAGTTGGGATTTTAATATTTAATTTGTTATTTAAATAGATATGGCTATAACCACAAGGGTTGTGGAAAACCCACAATATCGGTTTGGTTACTGTAGTGTGACTGCGTGATTAGATTTGGAAACTTGGTCATGGCCGGTGTGATTGGGTATATGAATTTAGGATTTGGCCCTGGGCGAAACCAAATTGTAAATCATTTCATATGTAATAATGGGGAAGGATACTATGTATTAATCTATGGATTTTGTTATGCGTTTTGATTACAGTAATGATTTATGTTAAGGTTATTATTATGTTAGACTTGGGTCACAGACATCTATGGGATTCGATGTCGCGACCTGTGTTGGCATAAGATAGGGTTTTATTTTTAAGAGGGACAATTACTTGTTTAAATAAGAACTATAGTGATTTTTTTTAATGTGGAGTTTAATTTTTCTTATGAATTATATTTGTAACCCATAAGGGTCGATACCAAGACCTCTGTCTATTAATACAGAGCTATATGAATTGTTTACCTCGTAAAATTATGGGTGGATGTTTTATGATGAATATTGTACCTGACTCTTAAAGATATAATTCATGTGATTTAATGTATTTTATTATGGATGTTAAGACTATAGGTTTTATGGCAAAGTCTTGATAAGGACCACATGGATGGTCACAATATCCCTTTGATTAAATTTGATGTTTGTTCCAGCTATGTAAAGTATTTTGTTTTTAAATGATTATGTGGAGCAGACCTTGGAAGGTCTTTAATAATTTGTTTAGATTTTTTTATTATATGAAATTTTTTCTTAGTAGATCTAGTTTATAATATATGCTTGTATTAATTAGCATAATTAATATTTTAATTAATTACCACTGAACTAGTTCCTTTAAAACTTAGGGCAATCCTTTGCTGACAAATGGAATATGTCAGTAGAGTATCAAATACAGAGAACAAGGTATAAACATAATACTAAGATAAAAACCTAGTTAATACATGAACATTCATGAAAGATACAACCCTGAACATAAACATCATATAATAAAAATTCTCCAGCCTATGATTAGTAAATTGCAAATACAAACCCTAGCATATCGTTAACCATAAAATTTTAACCATTAGGGTTAGAAATTACATTGCAGCCATTAATTAACATAAACAGTAATGAGTCTTTAGGAAAGAAATAGAATAGGCCTTCAAGGGTTTCATAACTGAATTTTAAGCTTTGTTAATGGCTATAGCTACACACTTAAATAACCAGCATTAACAATTCAATGCAGATCTGACCTCTGTTTGATGACCAAATCACTTGGGAACTACCACGTTCCACCCAACCATGACCCAAAACCGCTCTTGGTTTAAATCTGGATCCCTTCGAGCTGGACTCCAACATGCAAGTAGCTTAGAGCTCCTAAGGTAGGTTTTCCTAACTGGTAATGAGTTCTGAATCAATCCTCTTTTCTTGCAGGAAAAGTTCTCCAAGAAAACACTTGAGAGAAAAAATAGGCAGAATAATAATTCTCCTAGATAAGAATCAGAACCCCAAGCCTTTTCTTGGCTTGATTCTTTATAAACTGACTTTCAGTCAAAGGGGCAGTTAAATCAAGAAATCCTTGATTTATTGATTTAACCCTTTTTAATTTACTGGGATAATTTTCAATTCTTAACCTAGGAGCTTTTAACTAGTTCCTAGTTAGTCTTTCATAGATATTTCACTATTTATTAATCCTTTAATAATAGATAATAATTGGTGGAGATTATCTTCTTTATTTATTCAATTATATAATTAATCATAATTAATTCATTATACATACTATGTATAAAACACATAGTATTAAAATACTTGTTAACATTTATCTTCGGGCATCATGTATCATGATCCCTAGACTTAATGACACTTCTTTATGAAGGTCAAGAAGATATACAGCTTAGGTGTACTAGGATAGGAAACTCTAAACATCCTTGCATGTTGGATTTTCCTCATATAATGTGGTAGTTCTTCAATACTTGATGAGAATACATAAATTTGAAATTTCATTTAATCACTTAAAAATAAGTATGATGAGATCAATATTATTCTCGAGTCGATTTCAATCGTAGGTGATTTTAATCTTTTCAGTAACCCCTAGCATTTACCAGAGCCCATACTAAACACTTATAACAGGGAGTTACAAACATAGTGCAATTCCGGAGCTCTCAATCAACACTAGATACTAGGATGTACTTGTATGATACACCTAGGGATATAATGGTCAAATATCCGATGTTTCAGATCTTATGCTCAACATCAACATGGAATTCTCTAGAGCTTATTCCCAACATCTCCAATTATATTTTCATGTGTTCTAGAGCTTTATGCTCAACACAAATATAAGTACTCATGTGTTCCAGAGCCTCTCTCTAAACACAAAACATCTCATCGATCATGTGCTTTAGGGTCCACGCCCAACACAAAAAATTTCATCAATCATGTGCTTCAAGGTCCACGCCCAATGCAACCAACATATATATACATATATCATCAACAATTGGCTTACGCCCAATATACAAAGAAAATTCATCATGTTCATATGCAGTGGGGTCATTGACCCAATATAAAAATAAAACATCAATATAAACATCATGATCAATAAGATCATGCCTATAAGTGGTAGGTTCGAAATTTAGGATATTACATGCCTCCGTGCTTAGTACAACACCGTCCTTGGTGTTCTAGGGACTCTTAATGATATCATGAAACAAGTCGGGGTAATCCTTTCTCATGGTGGCCTCATTCTCCCAGGTAGCCTCATCTACCTCAAATTACTTGCAATGCACTGCCAATTGGACTACAGTGCGCTTCTGAAGCTGCACTTCTCTCTTGTCCAATATACACAAAGGCTCAGTGGAAAATTCCCCCTTAGGTTCGATCTATAATAATGACCAATAAATGACATGCTTATAGTCATAAACATATTTCTTTAATAAAGATGAATGGAAAACATTATGATCTCTTATGTGCGTAGGTAATGCTAGTTCATAAGCCACTAGTCCTTTCTGGACCAGAATTTCAAAAGGTCCACAAAATCTAGGTGTTAACTTACCACACCTACCCAAGCTCAACGAGCTCTATTTTGATTTCACTTTCAAGTAGACATGCTCACCTACTTGATAGTCTTTATCTGTCCGTTTCTTATCCGCATAACTTTTTTGATGGTCTTGTGCCTCTTTAAGGTTTCCCTGGACCTTCGTAACTAACTGTTCCAAGTCCAATAACAGTTCAAGCCCTAACATGATCTGATCCACTAGATTGTCGAAAGTAACTGGGGTCCTACACTTCTGTCCATAGAGTACCTTGAAAGAACTCATCTTGGTGGAAGCTTGATACCCATTGTTATAAGCAAACTCTACAACGTACAGATAATCCTCCCACTTGGTGAGGTTGTTCATGACAGACATTCAAAGCATGTCTTCAACAATTTAGTTTACTCTTTCAGTATTCCCATCCGTCTGCGAGTGATAAGGAGTGCTAAAGTTCAGGTGCGTCTCTAATCCATAGAATAAAGATCTCCAAAAGTTTCCTGTAAAAGTAACATCTCAATCTGAGATAATTGCTTTGGGTATCCCATGCAATCTAAATCTCTCTTTTAGGAAGATATCAACAATGTTCATAGCCTTGTAGGTTGATTTTACGGGGATGAAGTGTGTTGCCTTTGATAGCTTGTCAATGACTACGAAGATGGAATCATTTTGCTTCTTGCTTTTCGCTAAGCTGGTAATAAAATCCATACTGATAACCTCCCACTTCCATTTTGGAATGGGAAATGGCTGTAGAAATCCTGAAGGATTTTGGTGCTCAGCTTTAACTAGCTGGAATTCTTGACATTTCGCAATAAACTTTGCAATGTCGGCCTTTAACATAGGCTAGAAAAAGTGTCTCTTGACGGCATATATCATCTTTTGATATCTCGGGTGCCTCGAGTAGGCTGCCCTATGAAATTATGTGAGGATGTTGGACCGAATGTCCCCTCCATCTAGAACATACAATCTATCCTTAAACCATAGTAGTCCAGAGTCATCCACCTTGTATTCTTTCTATTGTTGAAACAACCGATCGTATTGGATCTTCTTGAGGATTTCCACAGAGAACGGGTCAACCTTGTTGGCCATTCTAATCTTCTCATGCAAATATGCATCATTTTGACTTAGGGTCACCTCATATATCATATGAGTTCGTTGACTCAAAGCATTGGCAACTTTGTTCTCTTTGCCCTTAATATGCTTTAGTTCAAAGTGATATTCACTCAGCAAATCCAACCATCTGGCTTGCCTCGCATTTAGATCAGGTTGGTCGAATAAATATTTTAGAATCATATTGTTAGTCTTTAGATGGAACTTCCTTCCCATGAGGTAGTGCCTCTACATATTCAAAGTGTGGATAATGGCCGCTAGCTCAAGATCGAGCGTGGGCTAATTCTACTCATGTTCTTTTAGTTTCTATGATTCATAACAGATCTCATGATCATTTTGCAATAGGAATCCTCCAATTCCTTCCTTGCTTGCATCTGTGCATACAATGAAATCCCCATCGGAATCCGCAATACGCAACACTGGTGCGGTCATCAAAAGATGCTTAAGATTTTGAAAAATTTCTTCACACTTGTTAGTCCATAAGAGCTTGTTCTCTTTCTTCTGCAAATTCGTCATGGGGAAAGTGATTCTCGAGAATTTCTCAATGAAATTTTCATAATACCTGGATAAACCCAAAAAGGACCTAATGTCAGTGACACTAGTCAAGGTAGGCCAATCCTTTATGGCTTGAATATTTTTCGGGTCCACAGCTATTCCTGCCTCGGATATGATGTGACCTAGGTACTATATTTGTGGTTTGTAAAAATTGCATTTACTAAACTTAGCGTAGAGCTGGTGTTCTCTCAGCACTTGAAGTACTAGGCGAAGGTGTTCTTCGTGTTCCTCTTTATTCTTCGAATAAAACAGAATGTCGTCAATAAAGACTAGTACAAACTTATCCAGATATTTACTAAATATGTTGTTCATCATACACATAAAGTTTGCGGGTGCATGGTCAACCCGAATGACATCACTACAAACTCGTAGTTTTTGTACCTTGTATGAAAGGCGGTCTTGGGAATATCTTCATCTCAGATCCGTACCTGATGGTACCCGGATCGCAGGTCAATCATCGAAAAGATTTTGGCTCCTCCCACCTGGTCAAATAAATCCTTGATCATAGGGGGACGGTAAAGGTTCCTTATAGTCATTTTGTTCAACTAATGGTAATCAATGCACATCCGCATCGTACCGTCCTTCTTCTTTATGAAAAAAATCGATGCTCCCCAAGGGGACACACTGGGTTGGATGTACCCTTTCTCTATCAACTCCTACAACTACAGTTTTAATTCCAGCAATTCAGGTGCACTCATGTGGTAAGGGGATTTGGAGGCTGAAACTGATCCTAGGGTCAGTTCGATGGAAAAGTATAGGTCTCATTTCATAGGAAATCGGGGTATTTCCTTGGGAAACCCATCCTTGAATTCTTCAAGAACGGGGAATTCTTCTATGCATTGTTCTCTATCAGACTCTACGTCTCAGATGTTCACCACAAACAACTTGTAGCCTTTCCTAACACACTTCTTCACTTGTAAGGCAGAGATTTGTCTTATCAAAACTTTCTTTGGGATGCCTTGACCTTTCACTTGGTTCTCTTCGCTATCAGTACAAAAGCTAGACTTGTGTAGACAATCGAGCATGACATGGTGCTATTCCAACCAGTCCATATTGATAAGAATATTATACAATCCTAAAGGTAGGATGTTCAGGTTTACCTTTGTAAGGAAACCATTCAAGTTTACTTCACTTTCTTTTACAATTTCTGAAACCTTCTGTTTTGTACCGGTGGCTAACTATACCAGCCAAGGTTTAACATGCTTTACTTTGCCTAACTCACATAAATCAACAATATTAGCTGCAACATAGCTCTGGAAATCACTGGGATCAAGAAGTATTGAAACAGGGGTGTTCAAGGTCTTACCTTCGATCTCGACCATTGTAGCTTGATGGTCCACCTGTCAACCATCTAATGCTGCATATATTCGTGGGGTTCCCACTATATCGTCAATGGTAGGTTCTTCTTGCTGGTTATGCAAGACTCTATTGTTCTTGTTCTTACAATATCTGGCATAATGTGGCCCGTTTCACTTCCAGCGCTTGATCGCTAAAGGGATAGCATTGGATCCACTCGCCACTTGCTTATTACCATTAGGAGCTGGTACATAAGGCTTTGTACCAGTTTTGTTGAAGTTTTTTTTCATTTGAAAGATGTTATTTTTCTTTCTATAAGTCTATGGGTTTGACCCAAGCTTGCGGTTATCAGAAAAGTTTCTAGACTTTTGTCTGTTTCGGTTCTGTTTTTCTTGCCGTAACTGCCCATGCTCATAACAAAGTCGGGCCTTATATAGTGCAGTATCTGGTGTCTTTGGCATGCCGAATTCAATCCTGTCCTGAAAACTGGGAGGAAGACATCCTAGGAACTGTTGTATCTTCACCCTTTCTTCTTTGATATATGGTACATAATGCAGCAGATCTAGAAATCTATTTATAAATGCATCCATAGTCATGGACCCCATGCATAGTTCATGGAAGTCTTTTACCTTGTGGTCAAAGAACCTTTCTGACATGTATTTTTCTTTGAAAATATTTCAGAAGTTTTCCTAGCTTATTTCTCACAGCTCATATTTCTTAATGTGATTTAAATCTCGCCACCATCTTGTTGCCTTACCATTCAGGTTGTAGATGGAATCCCTAGCCTGCATCACACTTGAATAGTTATGAACCTGGAAATACTTACTCATTCCCAACAACCATTATTCATCTTTTTCTCCTGTATTTACTTTTCCTTCATAGGTCGGGGCTCTTATTTTTTGAAACTCCCCTTGAAGACTGTCATCATTTCTTTTCCTCTTTCTCTGTGGAGAAAGTGAGTCATCAGTAGCAAGTCTGTGATGATCTCCTTTAGTTGCTTCAGGTGTACCTTCTTTTTCTGCTTCTCTTGTGCTACTATCTCACTCATGGTATGGTTCTCTTTTGGATATGTTGGTGGACTAGGTAGATTTACCTTGCCGGCTCCCTCCCATCATGTTATGCAATAATGCTTCATTTATAGCTTGTTGTTCCTTTCTTTCATTTAGACTGTCTTCTCTGAAACTTTTCCGTTCAGATTGAAGGTTGTGCAAAGTTTTCAGCACATCAGAGTTTATCTCGACCACCATGTTCACTTCCACAGTGGGGGTGGTCATTTATTCCTACTGGCAATTTTCTTCCTAGGTATTCATAAACTGAACAGCGCCGTAAAAACAAAAAAAAAATTCTGAAACACAGAAAAATTTAATAGCAGCAAAAAATTTTGTTAGTAACAAAAATTACTTATCATACTTTATTTTCTTTGCGTGAATGCATGGTGCACCCATAAGTCTCCCAGTATTGAAACTAAGCTCTGATACCACTTGTAATGTCCCCAAAAATTGAAATTTTTTTTTATAGGTTAGTGAAAACTACCCAATGGGGATCATTATTACAAATGCGGAATTACATGTGCTACGTATACTTTCGATGGCTTCAGAAACTGCCCATACTATCTTGTTAATCTCTTATCCATTCAATGATTATTAATTTGTTTAGTTCTTATGTCTTAATTTTTTTATTTAAACTATTGATACATCTTAGTTATTACTGTCGCTGAATTAATGAATTGTATAGATCATTTTTTTGCTACTGCACACGTGTACTTCGATTATTTATTAAAAACTAACTTAACTTTGCTGATGGGAACAAAGTGGTGGAGCGGAGGGACTCATTCTCCCATGACGATCTGAGAGGTAAGGACGTTCTTCGTTATGCAGGCTTACTTAGTTTATTCAAACTAAGGCACCTTATTTATTGACTTACAGGTTACTTTTGTGACATCAGAATTATTTGGTTACTTGAAGCAATTCAGTTCCTAGTTATATTTCCAATTCCACCTTGCACTTTTATTACTCTTCCATTTTACGACTCAGGTAATCCCTATGTTTGTCAATTATCTTTCTTAGTTAATTAATTAGATGATGTGAATTAACTTACTGTCCTTACCATTATTAATTATCCATCTCTTGTTTAATTAATTACACTTCTCTTGTTTCTATTTTGCAGGTCTTCCTTGGTTAGGAGTTTGGAAACTTAAGCTTGTTCTTCCTAGCGAAGGCATCATGGCATACTATGTTTTCCATGATTCCTAAATACTAAAAAACCTAGCCTAAGACCTACGCACAACCGCTACCTATATGAAATAGAAAAAGGGCATGTACCAACACATTACTTGATGCTAAGGGGATGACATTGTAAACACTATACCATAGTGTTAAGGTCTACGCATACTTTAACATTGGGAGACTATGGTATAAATACCATGTCAATAGTATTATTTCTGCGCTGACATTAGAAGGTGGCGAAACTATAGGGTATAGTGTGCACCACGATATAACAAGGTTTAAACTTATGACTTGGTAGATATGTAATTTAACGACGGCTCATAAACTATGGTGAGGTTTTATGGATGCGTTAATGGCCACCAGCTGGTGCCATTAATGCCATCGTGGTTTGTGAAAACACTTGGCAAAATATTTGGGCATTCACTATTTGTGCATTATGCAGTTTTGGCATTGGGCATTAGAGGAAATTTCAACTCAAAATGAGCCTTTTAAATTTAATTCAAATTCCATGTCATCATGTGTTAGCCAATGAAATTGCTTTAAATTTCAAATACCGTATAGGTCTTAAACACTTTTTTAATATAAATTTGGGGATATGTATCATAAAAAAACTATTTTTTTGTTTGTATTTTTGACATATCTCCCCGTGTTTTTACTCAAATTTCGATCGAGAGATCTGGTTGGATGCGGAATTAAATTCTGCATCCAACGAGTACCCACTTGGCATACTTTTGACGGACCCTGCTACCCCAAAAACAAGAAAAACTTGAAAAAATGTGATCAAGTTTTTCTTGTTTTTGGGGTAGCAGGGTTCGTCAAACGTATGCCGAGTGGGTACTCGTTGGATGTGGAATTTAATTCCACATCTAACTAGCTCTCCCGATCAAAATTTGAGTAAAACCACGAGGATATATGTCGAAAATACAAAACAAAAAAGTAGTTTTTTTCTTTTCTTCCTCCAAAATTAATAAATATTATTTTAACTATTATTTTATTAATTTTTTTAGGAGGATGATTTTGAGTTGAAATTTCCTCTAATGGTTTCGTGTGGCCTCCATGCAGTTGGAGAAGGGAGGAAACCTCCATCCATTTACAGGTAAGCTGGACCAGACTATGTGTAAACAGATTGCTTCGTTGTTTTCTCCATGGCATGGTCATGCTTCTCATGCCATCATTGATTTGTTTATACGTGAAAACGAGGGCCCTCCAGGGTTTGCATAGAGTTGCGCTTTTGATTTTGGGTTGCTACCTCATGACCATGGTAAGCCTGCTAACAATATCTTACTTTCCTCCTCTCGTTCTGGGCATTTCTAAGTTGGGATTCTTTACAGGGTTGGGGTTTTAGATGGCACTGGTTGACTCTGCCTTTGGGGTTTGTAATATAGCTTGCTCTAGGTTTTGGCTCTTGTTGAGAGATTTGAACTTTTGAGTCATGGCTACAGCATTACTTGTATTGGTGCCATAACTCATAGCTTTCCATTTATCATTATTAATACTTGATTGTTTTTAAAATAGGATTCGTGCCCTTCTTTGTAAATATACTATGTGTTGGATTTTATGTGAATATTGTAATGTGTTTTGGTATGAAATGCATGATTTCGTTCAGCATTATAAATAGATTATACTATGTAAATTTGGGACTGTGTAGTTATTTTAATGTTGCATTTCAACATGTTGGTTTGCTGGGTTTGATCGTGGATTTAATCCTGTAGAATTTACTCTGTGTATAATTCTACAGTTTGGGTTTTTGAAGTATGCGCAACACTCTGTTTATATTTTTTGTAATTTATGTTTGGGGAAGCTTCTAGAGATTGCGGCGTTATGCCATGGGCTGCACCATTGTTGCAATGGTGTTGTATCCCATTGGCTTTCCACCATAAGCTTTGCGTTATTGTTTAAAGGAAACTGTGTTTTAGACAGAGTATTGTAATTTGGTTTTGTAATGGTTCAGTATGGGTGCAGGCCATGCCATGAATGGCATGTGCCTCTCCCAACGAGTGCAATAGATTAGTTGGCATTTTAATATGTAATTTGTTATTTAAATAGATATGGATGTAACAACCTAGGGTTATGGAAAACCCATGATATTGTTTTGGCTACTATAGCGTGACTGTGTGATTAGATTTGGAAACTTGGACGTGGCCGATGTGACTGGGTATACAACCTTCAAGATTTGGGCCTGGGCGATACCAAATTGTAAAACATTTCATATGTAATAATGGGGAAGGATACTATGTATTAAACTATGGATTTTGTTATGCATTTTGATTATAGTAATGATTTATGTTAAGGTTAATATTATGTTGGCCTTGGGTCACGGACATCCATGGGATTCAATGTCGCAACCTATGTTGGCATAAGATAGGGTTTTCTTCTTAAGAAGAACAATTCCTTGTTTAAATAAGAACTAGAGTGATTTTTTTTTAATGTGGAGTTTAATTTTGTTTATGAATTATATTTGTAACCCATAAGGGTCGATACCATGACCTGTGTCTATTAATATAGAGTTCTATGAATTGTTTACTTGGCAAAATTATGGGTGGATGTTTTATGATGAATATTGTACGGGACCCTTAAAGATATAATGCATGTGATTTATGGTATTTTACTATGGATGTTAATACTGTAGGTTTTATGGCAGAGTCTTGATAAGGAACACATGCATGGTCATGATATCACTCTGATTAAATTTAATGTTTGTTCTAGTTATGTAAACTATTTTGTTTTTAAATGATTATGTGGAGTAGACCTTGGAAGGTATTTAATTATTTTTTTAGATTTGTTTATTATATGAAATTTTCTCTTAGTAGATCTAGTTTATAATATATACTTGTATTAGTTAGCATAATTAATATTTTAATTAATTATTACTGAACTAGTTCCTTTAAAACTGAGGGAGAGCTTCTGCTGACAAATGGAATATCTCAGTAGAGTATTAAATACATAGAAAAAGGTATAAACATAATACTAATATCAAAACCTAGTTAATACAGGAACATTTATGAAAGATACAACCCTAAACATAACTAACATATAATACAAATTCTCCATCCTATGATTTGTAAATTGCAAATACAAACCCTAGCAAATTGTTAACCATAAAAACTTAACCATTGGGGTTAGAAATTACATTGTAGCCATTACTTAACATAAGCAATAATGGATCTTTACGAAAGAAATAGAATAGGCCATCAAGGGTTTCATACCTGAATTTTAAGCTTTGTTAATGGTTGCACCTACACACTTAAATAACCAGTATTAATAATTCAATGCAGATCTAACCCATGTTTGATGACCAAATCACTTGTGAACTACCACGTTCCACCCAACCATGAACCAAAACCATTCCTGGTCTAAATCCGAACACATATGAGATGGAATCCAAGATGCAAGTATCTTAGAGATCCTAAGGTAGGGTTTCCTTACTGGTAATCAATTCTTAATCAATACTATTTTCCTTGTAGGAAAAGTTCTCCAAGAAAACACTTGAGAGCAAAAATAGGAAGAATAATAATTCTCCTAGATAAAAATCAGACACCCAAGCCTTTTCTTAGCTTGAGTCTTTATAGACATACTTTTCAGTCAAAGGGGCAGTTAAATCATGAAATCCTTAAATTCTTGATTTAACGCTTTTTAATTTATTGGGGTAATTTTCAATTCTTAACCTAGGAAATTTTAACTAGTTCCTAGTTAGTCTTTCATAGATATTTCACTATTTATTAATCCTTTAATAATAGATAATAATTGGTGGAGCTTCTCTTATTTCTTTATTCAATTATATAATTAATCATAATTAATTATTTATACATACTATGTATAAAATACTTGTTAACATTTGTGTTCGAGCATCATGTATCATGATCCCTAGACTTAACGACGCTTCTTTACGAAGGCCAGGAAGACAGATGGCTCAGGTCTACTAGGCTAGGTAATTCTAAACATCCTTGCATGTTGGATTTCCCTTGTATAACATGGTATTTATTTAGTACTTGATGAGAATACAGAAATTCAAAATTTCATTTAACCTTTTAAAAATAAGTATGATGAGATCAATATTATTCTCGAGTCGTTTTCACTCGGAGGTTATTTTAATATTTTCAGTAACCCCTAGCGCTTACCAGAGCCCATACTCAACTCTTATAATAGGGAGTTACAAAGATAGTGCAATTCCAGAGCTGTTACTCAACACTAAATGCTAGGATGTACTTGTACGATACACCTAGGGATACAATGGCCAAAGATCCGTTGCTCCAGAGATTATGCTCAACATCAGCATGGAATTCTCTAGAGCTTATGCCCAACATTTCCAATTAGATTTTCATGTCTTCTAGAACTCTATGTCAATGGAAATGTAAGTACTCATGTGTTTCAGAGCCTCTCGCTTAAGACAAAACATCTCATCCATCATGTGCTTCAGGGTCCACGTCCAACACAAAACATTTCATCAATCATGTGCTTCAGGGTCGACGCCCAACACAACCAACATATATATACATATATCATCAACAATTGGCTTATGCCCAATATACAAAGAAAATCATCATGTTCATATGCAGTGGGGTGTTTGACCCAATATAAAAACTTAACATCAATATAAACATCATGATCAATAGGCTCATGCCTATACATGAAAGGTAGAAAATTCAAGATGTTACACATGACATGGTGGATCATGAAAAATTTGGAAATTTGAATGCACTTGATGTATTTGAAGATGAACTTTAAGAGATCCAAACACTTGATGTGGTGGAAGAGGACTTGAATTGTCTCTTGATTAAGGGCATGCAATTTTTAAACAAGAGCATGATTCCTCTACATTGGAACCAATATATGACAAAGGTTTCACACTCTTGAAGGAATGACATGATAATACCCATATGGATCCTTTCCATGATGAATCTTCTGAACTTTTTTATCATTTCTATGAGTTAGTTCATTCTCCTGGATTCTACAATTCCATGTTTGGCAGGATTAGTCTCAATGAAGTATGGGTGAAAGGGTTCTCTTTTATGGTGCCATATGAGGAGTATGAAACTCCTATATTTACTTTTTATGATGGCATTGTTGGAGAACACTCTTATTCACATTTGCAGCAGCATTGTTTGTTACTTTATGATGATGCACATCTACATGGATGCATCTATGATATGCATTTGAGTCACTTGAAGATGCATGGTTTTTCTTTCTCAACACTTGGTTCGTTTGATGTTGGAGGAACTTCATCTGACACTTGGGTGAAGAGGGATATGATTGAGGAGCATTATTATTGGAAAAACCATCCTTTTTTATTTCATGATGACATACATATTCATGGGTGTATTGATGAGACTTCTTTGAGCCACTTGAAGTCTTCATGTTTTATTTGCTCCTTATTTGGTTCATATTTTGGTGGAGGTTCTTCATTCACTTCTTGGATGAAAGAACAAATGGCTGATTATTGTTTTGATCCATATTAAATTCTTTGGGAGAAGAATTATAGGACATGGGATCCTCACCTATGTCATTGGAGAATATTTGATTCGTCACCTGAAGCATGTATGCACTTGGCAAATTGTAGTCTACTCACTTGGAGGTATAAGCACTTTCATGATTTTTTGAAGAGGCAGCTCCTTGATGTATATTTTTATTATGTTGTTATGTACTTTGATGATATATATTATGTACTCATGATGTTTGGAATAGTGCATACAAGAAAATGGGATCCATGAATTCTCTTTTCTAATGGTATGAGTTGGAGATCACTCTTAATTGTTGGAGTGCAATGTAATCAATGGGATCCTGGGATAGTTTTAGTCCCATTGATTTCAAATTATTTGGAAAACAAGCAGTATGGGAGATGGATTACCAACTTAATAAGGTGATTTTAAATAGAGTATTGCAGTAGCAATAATGGTGGTTCCTCTCTAAAATCATCATGGAATCTCAAAGACTCAAGGTGGGCAAATCAGTGGCAACTTCAAAGAATCATACAGAAAGCAGGTTCTTCAACAACCATGCTTGAAATTGCTTGAGGACAAGAAATATTGGTAAGGGAGGATTTGTAATTTCGCAAATTTTTCATTGGTTCACAATGGCCAAATCACATTTTAGATATACATGAAAGTTGTCAAAGGGATGCTAAAAGTCAAATAATTGCCAAGGAGGAAAATCACTAGTTTCCTAGGTTGGGGGTGGAAGCTTTAAGATTTGGAATAAGGGGAATAATAAATGATGTTTAGACATTATAATAGGATAAATATTTAATAATATATCTTATTAAAAAAATACAATATAAAAATGAAATGGATATGGAGAATGGATACACATGGAGACTATGGGGCCCACTCAAGCTAGAATTCCTATGTTAAATGGTATCCTCCTCTTGTACTTTGAATCTATGGGAAGCCTAATGTTTTGGGAGGTATTATGAGGTTAATATACTTGTAAATATAATTCATAGGTATAATTTGGGATTAATTGTAACTTACATGGGAGAGGAAGATCTAGATGGGAGTTTCATGGACACTTGCTAGATTCCCCTTACATTTATGAAATCTATGACACCAATGATGGAGATTCTATCACAGTTATTATACAAGTTAGATATGAAGGATTAAATACTAAAATAATGACATTTTAGGACTGAATAAATCATCCTAGAGTTCTAATTTTGGAGTTGGAGAAGGTCAAGAGGCTGCTACTCCAATTTGGGAGAAGAGGGAAGGTGAAGAGAGAGGCCACAACAGCATAGCATGAGCAGGCACACCAATTTGACTTGGATTTGGTTTATGGATGGATTTGGAACCTTAAAAGACCAATAATGTTTATAAAATATAGGTATCATCCATTATAAGAAGCTTTTTCGTATTTGTGAAATTGTCTTTTGTGAAATTGTCTTTTGTGAATTGTGATAGCTAGTGGATGACTAGTTTTCTTGCTTAAGCCAATTTCGAGGGTGAAAGATTCCCATCCTAGTTGGTGTTTGGAAAGGCCACACAGGCATTTCATGGAGATTTAATGGATTATTATTTTCATTTTAAATATACAGGAATTTCATGAAAATATCAATATGATCTTTTTCTTCCATTCATCTCAAGTTTTTTCACCATATTTCAGCTCTATGGAGTGAGGCACACTTGTGAGTTATTCATCTCTTTGAGGGAGATTCTCTTTCTATAGTATTTTGTATTATTATTTAAATTATATTTTATTTAATTTCATAAATATATCAGGTCTAAAATACAAGATATCGCATGTATTATTGTCCAATATTGAAGAAACAGTGCCATTTCCCCAATACCTTATTGTAAACTCTTGAAATATTTATGGAACCGAATATATGTGTGAATCATTGATGATTTATGAATGAATGAACTGTAATTAAAGTATATTACAGGTTTAATTGTATTTAACTGATCATTTTTGGCCATTGTGTCGAATTTCATAGCATTTGGGGAAACTATATCTCATTTCCCCAAGGGTCAAAAACTAGTTTTTTATATCTGATTGAAGGAAGTCATAACAGCCATGGTAGTTCAATTGGTTATGCATATGAGTATATTATAATGTATTATAAACATAACCTAATTCAATTCGAGAATTTGAGTGAGTTTATGTACATTTGGAAATCCATTCCGGCAATTACCCGAGAGGAATTTGAGCCAAAATTGTGAAAAAATTGGAAAATTGGGCATTTTAATAAAATTTCAAAAAGGGGACATTACAGTGTTATTAGAGAACGATATTGGAACCTGATTTTGTCTGATATTTATGAGTACAATAATTCAGGGACCACCATTATATATTGAAACCAAAAGTTCTTTTGTTGAAGAGGAAAAAAAAAGTAGGAGAAGAAGGCAATTTTTTGGAAACTATGAATAGGCATGAAAAGAGAACCTCATATGATGGTAAGAAGATAATAAAAAGTATGGAACCTATACTTGAAGACATGACCAAGAATATTATGAAAGGATTTGAATTTTTGGCTATCTAAAGTTGGGACAAATATATTGATTTTAAGAAAACCAAGGGGAAAAATGCATCAGCTTGCTTGAAGGAGAAAAAGGAGGAGACCCATGAACCACCTAGTTTTGAAATAGGTGGAGTAGAAGAAGTAGTACATGAATATAATCGAAATTCACTCCCAAGTGACTCTGAAAATTATGAAGAGACATCACATAAGTACAAATAAGTTTTTATTGAAAATACTGAAGATAATTTTGAGACACATGCTACCTTGGAAATGAAACAAAGAGAATCTAATGATGGATGCTTGAACTATGAAGGAGTAACTACTCATGGGTGCTCACACATATATGTTGGTGACACAGAGATCAATTTTGAAAGTGTTTCTGCAAGCCAAAATTCCATTAAACATGATAATGAATACCTTGTAACAGTTGAAGAAGAAACAAGATCAACTTCCCCATCACCACTTGGGCTTCATGACGTTGGTCCAAGCAAGAAGGAAGAAGATGAGGAGGTTCATTCGCAAGAGCCTCCTTGTCTTGAAGGGTATTTAAAAATGAATGAAAAGAAGATCCAAGAGGCTATTAGCATATCCCATGACACTCAAGCATTGGTATCACATTCTTGTTGGAGAGCCACTTCCTTGGACTAGCCATCGTTCCTTGAAGACATGGAGAAGATTCAAAGAGAAATGTGAAACATCAAAGGTAATTTCATGTCTTTTATTTTTGATAGAAAAAATTTCATTGATCTTAGTGAATGGTTACATGAATACTAATTGAGGAATAATTAAGTTATTAATAAGCTCACAATTCAAAATGACCAACTTCTTGAAAAGTTGCAAGACACTTGTTTTTCCTCCTATGTTTCAAATTGTCAAATGGTAGATTGTTTGAAGGATTCTCATGACATGGTGGATCATGAGAAATTTGGAAATTTGAATGCACTTGATGTATTTGAATATGAACTTGAAGAGATACAAACACTTGATGTGGTGGAAGAGGAACTGGAATTGTCTCTTGATGAAGGGCATGGAATTTTTAAAGAAGAGCAAGATTCCTCTACATTGGAACCAATATATGACAAAGGTTTCACACTCTTGAAGGAACTGCATGATACTAACCATATGGATCCTTCCCATGATTAAAATTATGAACTTATTGATCATTTGTATGAGTTAGTTCATTCTCCTACATCCTACAATTCCATATTTGCAGCATTAACCTCAATGAAGTATGGGTGAAAGGGTTCTTTTTTATGGTGCCACATGAGGAGTATGAAACTCCTATATTTAATTTTTATGATGACATGGTTGGATAACACTCTTATTCACATTTGCAGCAGAATCCTTTGTTACTTTATGATGATGCACATCTACATGGATGCACCTATGATATGCATTTGAGTCACTTCAAGACTCATGGTTTTTCTTGCTCAACACTTGGTTCATTAGATGTTGGAGGAACTTAATCTCACACTTGGGTTAAGAGGGATATGATTGAGGAACATTATTATTGGTAGAAACATCCTCTGTTATTTCATGATGATATACATATTCATGGGTGTACTGATGAGACTTCTTTGATCCACTTGAAGTCTTCATGTTTTATTTGCTCTTTATTTGGTTCATATTTTGGTGGAGGTTCTTCATTCACTTCTTGGTTGAAAGAAAAAATGGTTGATTATTATTTTGATGCATATTACATTATTTGGAAGAAGAATTATAGGACATGGGATCCTCGCCTATGTCATTGGAGCATATTTGATTGGTCACTTGAACCATGTGTGCACTTGGAAAATGGTAGTCTACTTACTTGGAGGTATAAGCACTTTCATGAATTTTTTATGAGGCACCTCCTTGATGTATATTTTTATTATGTTGTTATGTAATTTGATGATATATATTATGTACTAATGATGTTTGGAATAATTAATACAAGAAAATGGGATCTGGGAATTATCTTTCCTAATGGTATGAGTCGGAGAGAACTCTTAATTGTTGGAGTGCAATGAAAGAAATGGGACCCCGGGATAGTTTTTAGTCCCATTGATCTCAAATTCTTTGGGAAACAGGAAGTATGGGAGATGGATTCCCCACTTAATAAGGATATGTTAATCAGAGTAGTGCAGCATAAAGCATGGTGGCTCCTCTTTGAATTTTTCATGGAATCTCAAAGACTCTGTGACATACCCCATGGACCTCAATGCCGTTATGTTTGAAAATGGTAAAAATTTTATTTCGCTGTTACTGCAAAATGACTCAATCTTGTTAGTGGCATATTTTCCATGGGCATTTAAATGGAACATGTCCAATCAAATTCGTTAATGTCAACACACATTGTAAAACAATCAGGTGATAATTTACATCCATCTTCTTCTATAGAAAATCAAACATGCAACTTGCATCTAATTTACTAAGATTGCTATTGATAACATAAACAACATGCTTGTTATGCCTTCTAGTATTTACATCATTAAGTAATCCTCTTATTGGCGGAATACCGATCATTTGATACATACTCCAATGTTCCTATGAGTTCGTTCTTACTATCCAGATGCATCTACAACCGTGTTAGTCATTTAGGACACAATAAATAAAACCTAAAGCTATGGCAGAGTCTTTTATGTGTTATCATCTTTCTTTAGATTAGTAGTTTTTCAAGGAAGGCCTTACCCTAGAATTTATGATATAATGCATCCCCATTTATGCTACAACCACTAAATAAAAATATAAACTTTGTGGTTTAAAGGTTTGATCTTAATAGAGAACCCTTCATATACATATTCCAACTATCATTGAATTCCTACTCCAGTTTGCTTTAACCTTATTTCAGCACAACTGACTTGTGACTAACAAATGGGACTCTTAAGTTATTATTCCACTTATATCAATCGTTGATATTTATCTGTAAGGTATCTACTACCATCACTCTAAGAAAAGGACACCTTGTCTAAACTTTAAAGGACTAAGCATTAATATTCACCAATGAAACATAAGAGGCATTTATTCCTACGGTTAGCACATCTTTATAATCTTTCATCATCAATGTATTAGTCACCTTAATTTAATTCTAGTACATTATCATTATAACCCAAGAGGCGCAGTATACGACCATTTTATTCTTGGAGTGACCTTAAAACAAATCTAGGGTGTGAACAAATTAACCATAACTTTCCTTGATTTTCCCTTTTAAATAATGGGTCATTTCACAAAACAATAACATCAGAATAGTTGATTTAAATCCACCATTGCAATCCTACCCATAATATTATACTACTTAATATATTCTACAAGACCCTTAAGCAACAATCTTTCTTTTACTTTATCTATCTAACATGACGTAATCATTCACACTTCACAATCATCACCATTGCGATAAAAGGAAAGGAGTACACAAATAAAAATTATCAAAGGATATAAAATGAGAATACTTCGAAGGCATGTACAGAAAGAGAATACATCATGGCACAAAACAGAGACAAATATACGTGGTTCACCCAATCCTTGGGTTACGTCCATAAAAATTGTGACCTCAAGTGACCTTTATTATAATAATGGGTTTACAATTTCCGCAACAACACTTGGTTGTCTTTTATTTCTACTCTTCTTGCATAATATTTCACTCAGAGTAATTCTAAGCCATTTACGAACCTAGCTGAAAAAATTTAAGAATTTCATTGTACTGTGGTGGATAAAACTTTAACTTCTTGTGTTAGAAAAAAAAGAAGACATGAACTCATGTTCAGATCAAGGTGAAAGCTCCCCTTCCACTTATCCCCCTATCTATCTCACCCACGTAACCTTATCGAAGGTTAAGGCTATGCCCTAGCTGGTAAATACATAAACTGTAACATCATCAAACTCGGTCTGCGGGATTTCCCCTTTTCAAAAACTTTAGAAATACTCTCTAGACATATGAAGCTTGCCTCATAAATTGGGATCGTAAGATATTAAACAAGAAAAACTAGTTTTTGATTTTATTTTTAATTTTTCCCTGATCATTTATCAGTCAAAATCATAGCCATTTCAAGCAGTCATTTAACATTCCAGCAGTCATACTTTTTTATTTTATTTTAATTTTTCCTTGATCATTTATCAGTCAGACTCGCGGCCATTTCCAACAGTCATTTAACATTCCAGCAGTCAGACTTTTTTATTTTATTTTAATTTTTCCTTCATCATTTTTAGTCAGACTCATAGCCATTTCTAGCAATCATTTAATATTCCAGCAGTCAAACTCGCAGCCTATTTTTAATGTGTACAATAATCAGGGAGGAGGATAAGAACATCTGCATTATTATGAGGTCGTGTTGCCCATGTGATTTTGATGGGTAAACTGCATCTTGGATCGGGGTCTTTAGAACAAAATATAGGGGTAAAAAGCAATCCTGTCAAACCTACCAAACCCAAAATCAAACTTCATCTAAGTCGTAACCCTTCCGAAAGATCTCGTAGTTTCACTGTTGTGCAATTTAGTGGGCACCAAGTTGTGAAACCAAAAGAGAATTAATAATCCTATCTTGTGTCTTCATCTTGCACCGGATTTCCACCGTGTGCAAGGGGGATTGAGGGTATTTCCTAAAACCTTTTAAAAGAAACAAAGATCTTAGAGGGCTCCAATCGCAGTTTGCAGCCAAAAGACACATTGTAGAATTTTAAAAGGAAAATATATGCAAATATACATCCCTAATCTTCTTACTAGCTGTCACGGTGGCAAAACATGTCAAGAGATATGGTAAGATGCAGATCATGGTTAAGGATACAACCAGGGTGTATCAATCCAAAATGCAGCTTGTGCATTACTCTAGTCCGTTCTGAACCGACGATTAAGAATATGTGCTTAACCTATAACTCACAGGCCTAGAAATTCATATCCATAAGATATAGATTGCAGGTTTAGAATAAAACATAGATCACAGGTGTATGCTGTACAGTCCAATTGCATCACTGGAAGCGAAGTACATCTAGATCCCACATCCAAAATGCAGGAAGATAAAAGAAAAATGCCATAAAAATGGAGAAATCATCTCACAGGCACATACCTGACAGTCAAATCACATGGGCACTTACATCGTAGGTGTATCCTTCCCTGAAACACCGAGGTTCCTCCTCTTCGAGCATACACAGAGGTGTATCTTCTCTTCCCCCTCCCCCCCCCCTCCATAATGAATTTCATACCCTATAAAAAGGAGAAGGGAAAATGGTCTTCTCCCACTTGTACTCTCAGTTTCCATGAGTCATGGTAGTAGCTCTGCCACTAAAAGTGCTGAGGGAGGTCTCCCTTAATTTTGGAGTGAATCATGCAGTTAATTTACTACCTCCAGGCTATGCATCCCACCTTCAATATATACCGAATTTCCTTCAATCACCCTTTAATTTATACAACGGATTTTCTCCCTAAGTTTTTGGATGATTTCGGTCGTTATCATTATTAGGGATCCTTAAGGAATATGATTAAACCCTTTTACTCATCATGCCTATGGCATTTCCCTACCAACCTTCAATATATGTATGTGCACACCTACTCTTCATATATTAATCAACTATACGTCAAGTATAATATTAGTCTTTATCAAACTAGTCTCGGTAGATGGTATGTCACCAAACTTCCTTAGACGAGGTATGGTGAAGATGATATCTTCCTCTCAATTTTCAAGGGAGCTATGACCTATAGTCCATTTTAATAATTTATACCTCTCTTAACTCCTTAGTATTTTATGTCGATGATAAACTGAGTGCGACTCTTTCTATTCAGACTTAATCATATTAGGATCAAGTACTAGGTATGGTGTCTCAGTCGAAATAAGTTTTAGCAAAGTAGGTATCGTGATAGGCGCAGATATTATCTCTAATACTGCCAATATGTAGGACCATGGTATCCTCTTATGGATCTTTTAATCATTTGTTCTTATTTTCTTTATGCCTCCTAAGTTTTTTTTAACTTATATAGGTTGCAGGTTTTGTTTCCAAGGGGGCCATGGCCTAGATCTCCTCACCCAGAGACAAGTACAATAACACTTCAATTTACAGAATATCTAGGGTTCTTGTGAGAGGGATGTTAGATCCTCTCCCCCTTAAAAATAACACCATCCTCAGTGTTCCTATTTCCAATCAAATTCCTGCTTCCATTCTGTCATGTTTTCTTGTCCTTGTCCTTTTCATCCTGATCCCTTGCGATCTTTTCGTATCTTCTCTAGTCACTATAATTCAAATCCTACAGTTTTCCTGCAACAAGTTCGATTCTACCCCAATTTTCTTTAGTACATCATGTACAAAATTATAATTCAACTTAAACATAAGCCATAGATTCTTTTGCATTGTAACAATCTACAATTTTCTAGTGTTCATTGGTGTCATAATACCCAATCATTTTCATAATGCAATTTATTCATTGATACAACATAATTACTACCCTTTGGATTTGGTTTTATCTCCATCCTTTGGACAGTTATGTCATTCTCGACCTCAGGAAAACCCTTCCTCACATTACCCAATAGTTACTTGGAAATTTGTCAACAAGTTTTATGTTCGTTTTGTTTTCCGAACTCTTCCTTGAGTTCCTTTTCCATTCTTGTGTGGGCTTACAACAATTTCTGAGGTTACTCTCCCTTTTAACCACTAGTTAAAAGTTTTCCCCTCAGTGACATCAAACAACGTCCTGTCTTCCAGATGTCTAATTTTTCCTAGGTCTTTTTCCACACCATATTCCTAATACCAAAGTGCACATGCGGCAATCGCTTGCCTAACACCATTGTGCTCCTGCATCATATATGCCTAACACCATTGTGCTCACGTGGCAATCACTTGCCTAACACCGTGGTGCTCCCGCAACATTCAATTTTTCCCTTGTTCATATCCAGTATAAATTGTAACTTTGACTATTTGTAACACACACTCCTTGGTGCTTATGTCATTGTCCTGATTCATGAATCTACTACATGGTTAGTCAAGCATCTATCGATATCCCAGAATTTAATTAATCATTTATTCATTATTTATGAGTTATATAACCTTGTAAATCATCTAGAGACGTTACTCCTTACTCATTTCTGAGTAATTGAGAGCAACTTACATACGCAGGCATATTTATATACCATAATGTACGTCGATTGTAGCAATGGTCATAATCTTGGTGAAGCCTCATTATTTTACAGCAACAATTTTTTTTTTTTTCTAGTAGTCAACTTCGAGTGATAGTGTTCCTGGCATATCTTGACATGTTAGCATATAACATTATACAACATTCATCAACTCACTTATTTTCAATATCAATATCTTTAGATAATCAAGTCCATATAAGCTCTTAAAATGCCAATCTCAATATGACCCAAGAAAAAACAATGCTATCAAATTCTCAATGGCTTTAATCATGTAAGATTACCAACAAGGTCCTTCGATCTAGCACTAGAATCAATTCTAGGGTTCTTACTAGAATCTAAAAATAGACATATGATATCAATAAGAATCCATTCCAACAAATAGTCTATTTGGCTACTAGATCAATACCCAAAATGAAAGTACCATCCATGAGCTAATCAAAACATAAGATAGTTCAAAAATAAAAAACTCTAATCCAAGCACAAGGAACCAATTCTAGAACATTCACCAATTAGAGCATGATTCTAAGAATTCATTTACTTAACAATTATGAAGTTGGTACTTGTAACTATACAAAGACTTTTCAGTATGTATAACATCATTCACCAATAACCAAAATAGACCTAGCGAGATCAACAAGGATCAAGAAGTAAATTCCCCAATCTATCTCTTTAAGGATTTCAACGCTCAATCCAGCACTATCATGAACATTAGGAGACAGGGTTTCACTTGTATTCACTTTAGTGAACAAGCAATAGGTTTTAAAACACAAAACTTCAATACCTCTATTAATGGATTTGTAACCACAAAAATCATTATCAACTTTCAATCCTTCATTTTACTACCATGTCAAGAAATGTGTCAAACCTTCTTTAAGCATTAAATCATATCCTTAGTATTCAAATCGCAAGAGAGGAGAATAAGTGTCAAAGGAAAATTCACCAATAATCAGATTTCAATTAGTATAATTTCAGCAACAAATTCAGAATTGATGCCCATGTAATCGATTTAATTTGGAATCCAAATAAGGATTTCAATCTAAATATTCAACCAAAAGGTCAATGTATTGCATATAACAACAACAATCCAATATAATAAACATTTACTGTCAATGTTATCAACCAAATTTCAATAGGCAGTGAACTCAGATCTGAAGCAATGATACCAATGTTAAGAGCAAGTTGTTGGAGGACTGACGACATTCACTTTCAAGCCTTACATACTCGATGATTTAGATAACAAAAGCAATTCTTCAACAGTGTTAATTCCCAAAGAGATTACACAGGAAAAATCCTTTCAAGATAAGATAAGCCTAGTTCCATATGTATGACATGGTTGTCACCAAACCACCCAAAATGTTACGATGAGTAGATCATCCATATGATTTTGTGCAATTTATTTATTCACGGTTTGCATGAAACCCCAAGTGTAAAGAGGTGCTTCAAATGTTAGTATTTCTAACATTTATTTAATAAAATTTTTACTCTTATAGTCTTGATAGTACAACATATGTTTTTAGCATTACTTACCTTGTGCTTAAACCATTTTACTATACGTGATAGTTTTGCGGCTAATCTCATAGAATTACTCCTAAATGATCCGCTTATCAGGTTTCCCTTTTAATAGCTGCCTTGATATCCCCAAGGGATTCAGGTAAGTTATGTATGCAGTTTATATATCTATAACCATAATCCTTCACCTGATACCTATACGACCTTGGAGTATACTCTCATGAGCCACTACATTTATAAATAATGAACCCCCAACTAAGTCCAGAAGACTTATAATCAATATTCAATTCACATTAGGTCTTTAGGTAATTAGGTAACCCTTTCAATGCTATTTTTTAACAACATTATTTACTGCGTTTTACAATGTAACCTATCACAACGGATTTTCTCCCTAAGTTTTTGGATGATTCCGGTCATTATCATTATTAGGGATCCTTAAGGAATAGGATTAAACCCTTTTACTCATCATGCCTATGGAATTTCCCTACCAACCGTCAATATATGTATGTGCACACCTACTCTTCATATATTGATCAACTGTATGTCAAGTAAAATATTAGTCTTTATCAAACTAGTCTTGGTAGATGGTATGTCACCAAAATTACTTAGACGAGGTACGGTGAAGATGATATCTTCCTCTTGATTTTCAAGGGATATATGACCTATAGTCCCTTTTAATAATTTATACCTCTCTTAACTCCTTACTCTTTTATGTCGATGCTAAACTGAGTGCGACTCCTTCTATTCGGACTTAATCATATTAGGGTCAAGTACTGGGTATGGTGTCTCAGTCGAAATAACTTTTAGTGAAGTAGGTATCCTGGTAGGAATAGATATTATCTCTAATACTGCCTATATGTAGGACTATGGTATCCTCTTATGGATCTTTTAATCATTTGTTCTTATTGTCTTTATGCCTCCTAACTTTTTTTAACTTATATAGGTTGCAAGTTTTGTTTCCGAGGGGGCCTTGGCATTGAGCTCCTCACCCAAAGACAAGTACAATAACACTTGAATTCACAAAATATCTAGGGTTCTTGTGAGAGGGATGTTACAGACTCAAGGTGGGTAGCTCAGTGGCAACTTCAAAGAATCATATAGAAAGCAGGTTCTTCAACAACCATGTTTTAAATTGCTTGAGGACAAGTAATATTGGGAAGGGAGGATTTGTAATGTCCCAAATTTTGCATTGGGTCACAATGGTCTAATCACATTTTCCATATTCATGAAATTTTTCAAAGCGATGCTAAAAGTCAAATAATTGCCAACGAGGAAAATCACTAGTTTCCTAGGTTCGGGGTGGACGCTTTGAGATTTGGAATAAGGGGGATAATAAATGATGTTTAAACATTAGAAGAGGATAAATATTTAATAATATATATTATTAAATAAATACAATAGAAAAATTAAATGGATATTGAGAATGGAGACACATGGAGACTATGGGGCCCACTCAAGCTAGAATTCCTATTTTAAATGACATCCTCCTCTTGTAGTTTTGAATCTATGGGAATCCTAATGTTTTGGGATGGATTATGAGGTTAATATACTTGTACATATATTTCATAGGTATAATTTGGGATGAATTGTAACATGGGAGAGGAAGATCCAAATAGGAGTTTCATGGACACTTGGCTAGATTCCCCTTACATTTATGACATCTATGACACCAATGATGAAGATTATATGATAGTTATGACAAAAGTAAGATATGAAAGATGAAATAATAACATAATAACATTTCAGGACTGAATAGAGAATCTTATAGGTCGAATTTGGGAGTTGGAGAAGGCCAAGAGGCTCCTACTCAAATTTGGGAGAAGAGGGAAGGCAAAGAGAGAGGCCACATGGCATAGGATGAGCAGCCACACCAATTTGACTTGGATTTGGTTTATGGATATATTTTGAACCTTAGAATACCGGTAATGTTTACAAAATACAGGGATCATCCATGAGAAGAATATTTTTCTCATTTTTGAAATTGTCATTTGTGAATTGTGAGAGCTAGTTGATGACTAGTTTTCTTGATTAAGCCAATTTCAAGGGTGAAAGATTCCCATCCCAGTTGGTGTTTGGAAAATCCAGTCAGGTATTTCATGGATATTTAATGGATTCTTATTTTCAGGTTCAAGCTATAGGAAGTTCATGGAAATCTCGATATCATCTTTTTCTTCCATTCATCTCAAGTTTTCTCACCATATTTTAGCTCTATGGAGTGAGGCACTCTTAGTGAGCTATTCATCTCTTTGAGTGAAATTATATTGGTCCAGTATTTTGTATTCTGATTTAAACGATATTTTATTTATGTTCATAAATATCTTAGCTCGAAAATCCAAGATATCTCATGTATTATTGTCCAATATTGAAGAAATAGTGTCATTTCCCCAATACCTTGTTGTAAACTCTTGCAATCTTGATGGAATCAAATATATGTGTGAAACATTGATGATTTATGAAATAATGAACTGTAATTAAAGTATATTATGGGTTTCTTGGTCTGTAACTGAGAATTTGTGGCCATTGGGCTGAATTTCATATCATTTGGGCCAAACTACATCTCATTTCCCCAAGGGTCCAAAACTAGTTTTTTATATCTGATTGAAGAAAGTGATAAAAGCCATAGGAGTTAGATTGGTTATGCATATGAGTCTCTGATAATTTATTCTACACATACCCTGATTCAATTGGTAATTTGAGTGAGTTTATGTACATTTGGGAATCCATTCCGGCAATTACCTGGGAGGGATTTGAGCCCTAAAATTGCCAGTAAATTCATCTATCTTATTCAGAATTTGATATAGACTTGTAGAAATTATTGGAGGACCATAATACATACCAAAAAATATTAATTAATTTATTATATCATTCATACACCTTTGTTGAATATCTAGGAGAAATTGGGCTGATTTGGAGACCAAGACACTAAAAATAGTTAAGAGCCAAAATTGTAAAAATATTGGAAAATTGGGCATTTTAATAAAATTTCAAAAAGGGACATTAAATTCTCTGAATCTATCTGAAGTGTTATAATTTAGTAAATTGTATACCCCTCATATGGAATAGATCAACTATTGACCCTAATTTAGCTATTATAATCAAGAAAGATTTATACACTAGTGTCACAACTCAACAATTAACACCAAATTAATGTTGATGATCATGAAGATGTCCTAGAGAGACACCAAATTGATGATGTGTTGATGATCAACAAGAATGGTGCATGTGCAGAATGTCAATCCACCTCTGGTCATTGAGGATATTCTTGTCTTTTCCATTTGGGAATAATAGATGGAACCCTCATGTGTTGCAAGGTCATCGAAGCCGCAAAATCCATCGAATGAGGGTCCAAACATGCCCTTAAATATATTTAAATGTATTGTTAAACTAACATACACAAAATTACACTAGTTTTTCAACTTCGACTTAGTTGCGTATAAAAAAAACTATAATATTAAAACATATATTATATTGACAAGAGCATGGTTTAATAACAACCAATGAGATGAGACATGTTAAAAACCCTTGATGGACACTATTGTAAATGTGAATTTGTAAATATAAAATTATCTCCAAAAAAATTATACTAATACGTTGTAATATATACATTATATTAAATATATTCTATTATTATAATACATACAAAATAATAATATTTACAATATATATGATTTATAGAATATAATAGTACATCAATAAAAATATAATATATAGCTATATATTGGTTAGGATATACAAAAAAAACCATAAAATATAGTAGAAAAACTAAATGAAATATAACAAAACTAGTGGAAAAGAGGATATTTTGGTATCATTATGGGAAACAATTGAAGGATTTGGTGCTAAGTGCTTTTTGAACAGATGCTTCGTGTCTCCATGAATTTCTTGAACAAAAATTGCACAATGAACTGACTTTGTATTTCCTTTCTCTTTTGAAACATGTTCCTTTGTCTCGGCTTCTGATCCCGACATTGGCACCCATGATACTCCTCCCATATTACACTTATAGTGGGTGGGCGGTAGGTTTCAATCATTTTCTCACTCTCTATCGAAGCTTAAGTGTATTCAATAGTAGCTACATAACATTGGGGCTCATCACACAAGGCCCATTCTCCTGGCGATCTCCTGGTGGCCTATTCTCATGGATTGCAGGAAACACATCTAAATCTCTCCATTCCTTGGATTCTCCCTTTCTAGGTGTCATTCTCCCGCCTAAACATCCAATCAACAAATACCATCATCACAAACCTTCCCAATGGTCTCAAAATTGCATCTGAAGGTTCTTCAGTATGTTTTTTCTCCATAATTTATTTATTTTGAAATTGCTTCTAGGAATATACCCCGAGTATGGGTTGCACTGGCATATTTGAGTTTCTTCATTTTGGGCTTGGTTTGACATCCTCTTGGCTCCTATTGTAGCCTACAAACTAGAGGATAGCCTCTACAAGTTGGAGATACCTCATTTGTTTCCACCTTGGGTTGGCCTCTTCGTGCCAACACTAATCCAACCCCATAAAATCTTCCTCTTCTTCAATTCTCCAATTTTCATATATCTATATGGGAACCTGATGTCTTAGTTGCCTTGAGCTTATCCTTTGTACCTCCTTGTCTTCCATGCAGCTTAGACATACATATTGTATTGAGGGTGCATTCATTTCTAGTGTACTTGCACATGATTCTATAATTGATCAACTAGCAAGAAAGTTAAAGCTAGTCATGTTTGATTTGAGGAACAATAACACCATAAACTCCCCTTTTAGTACCATATCGGGCATAGAGGGGTTCATTCTTAGATTAATTGTGCTTACTATCTCCTTTAAATTATTATAATACATCTTGATTGTCCATGGAAATCCATGTTAGTGAATTAATGTCATGAACGTAGATGGAGTGAGTCCTTTCCGTCATTGATCCTGTGTAATTTGGGCCTGTGTAATTTCTTTTACATGAGGGTTTAGTGCTATGGAATTTCTCTGTAAATGTAGAAATTCCTACTGTTGGATTTGATAGATCTCATCTTTGCTAAATTTAAGTTAATCACCACCATGGTTATAATCTGATCCTTTCCTCTATGACGATCTGAGGCTTGATTATCATATGAGGTGGAATAGGAGGGTTTTTCCCCAACTTTCATGAGGTGATATTACTTTCATTTGCTTGGTATTGTTTTTCACCAGAAGCAATGGTTTCTACTGCTCCTCAAATATTTAATTTATTTGTAGATTTCTTTGGCCTTTCAATTCCAAACCCTGAAAATGAAAATTTGAAATCAACCACACTCCTAATTTGAAATAATGAAGAGGATAAGAATGTGAATTATTCTTTTGGTTCTATGGATATCATGACTTCTAAATTCTTCTTTTTGAATTTTCTAATTGTATTTGTAGCCACCTCGTCTGCCTGGCATGGTGTCTTCAGGACCTCAAAACTTTGGACCTCCTCTACCAATGCAAGTATGTTCCATAGCATGTTGATGATGTTTTGTTATCCATTATACATGTGTCACAGTGATTGGTGTTTTTTTGGACAATTGCATGCAATCTATATTTAGTGAGACACTTGACAAAGAAAATTGATGAGTGAATGTAGTGTAGATCTAGAGTACCACCACAGATAGGTCAGAAATTTATGCCTCCAAGTAGCCAACAATTTTAAACTATGGCTCAAGGTATAAAGACACCAAACATTGGAACTGATACATCAATTCAACCATGACATGCTTAGCATTCTTCACACTGTACAACATGTTTTGTTAGTTTTTCAACATTAAGCTAGTGTTATTAGGATTTTTAACTAAGAGAATAACAAGTACAACATTCAAACACAAGAGACAATGAACACAATGTTTTTCCTCAGGGAAACCATAAATGGAGAAAACCTCGCAACTTCCTCAGAGATAGAATCAACACCAAAATAGTAAAAGCCCAAAAAAGTAAATGATCTCCCGACAGCAGTAACCTTCTTCTTATCTAGCCCCAGTGTCTTCTCCTTCCTCAACTATGCGCTACACTTGACTGTGTTTGTTATGTGTACTAAATAGAGATTCCATCTCTCTATTTATACTAATCCCACCATGACTAAAACCCTACTAGGGCTGACCTCTAATAGGAGAGTCTAATAACTCTAGTGCCATGAAATTGCAGGGACTTTAACCCTTAGACAATCGGAGGGTTACCCACAATGACTTGACATGACTTGTTTACATTATTGATCCTCCCAATCGGAACATTAGGGCATGAAAACATGAATCAATTACATTATAGATACATCCCGGAATAAACATTGGGTTACATTACATAAGACACATAGATGGATACATTCTGAAGCTACAAATACATCAACACTCCCTCTTAAATAGGAAGGTATTCTTTCGACACAATTTTCAGCACTAGTCTTCTTCTCTCATCATCTGCATCTTGAAGTATTCTTAGTCTTTAAGTCATATTTGTCTTCAAGTCATCTTCATCTTCAGATATGGATCATCACTTGATATGGATCATCACTTGACATCATCACTAGATCTGGATCATCACTGGATATCATCATTGGATCTGGATCATCACTATTGGATCATCATCACTGGATCTAGATCATCACTTGATCTGGATCATCATGGGTACTATCTCATGATTCTTCTCATCATAGGAAGTTCTACAGAGCAAGCCATTTTTCATGATGGTTGTAGGCCTAGCCTCCATGTGGGTCTTCTTCAGCACTTATATATGACCTACTCATCAGAAAGGCACAACAATCACATCCATCTAGGCGGGAACACATCCTACCACAATGATGGAGGGTCTCTACACTTCCATCTAGGCTGGAACACATCCTACCATAATGAGGGAATATCTCTACACTTCCATCCATGTTGGAACACATCCTACCACAATTATGGAGGGGCTCTATACTTACATTCATCTAGGTTGGAACACATCCTACCACAATGATGAAAGGGCTATGCTCTTACATCCATCTAGGATGGAACACATCCTACCGCAATGATGGAAGGGCTTGCACTCATATTTTATCTTATAGGAACCAATCCTACAGTCATATCAGAATGGCCCCTAGTCCTCAACTGATCTACCTAGTAACTGACCAGGTGCCTCCATTCTCCTAGAGAATGGCAGTTGCCCTTACATCCGACCTGCTCGTCGGAATGGCCAACACTCACATCTGTCATGGGAGGAACCTAATCCTTTAGCCATGACAGAATGGTTCAACCCTTACATCTGATCAAGTGGGAACACATCCCTCTATCACATCAGAATAGCTTCTCAGTCCTAGACTGAGTTTTCTTGGTAACTGACTAGGTACCTCCATTCCCAGAATGGCAGTTGCCATTACATCTGTCCTTCTCAACATAATGGCCAGCACTCATATCTGACATGGAAGGAACCAATCCTCTCCCCATGACAGAATGGCTCATCCCTTACATCTAACCATGGAAGGAACCAATCCTCTCACCATGTCAGAATGGCTATGCGTCTCATAACTTTCTCTTGGAGGAAACCTCAATCTAGAGAACACCAAGCTTCTAGCTAAAGTAATCAAACTTCAGTCGAGCAAATGGCTTCATCAATACATCAGCTATCTGTTCCTTCATTGCAACATACTAGAACTTTACTGCTCCCCTCTACACCATATCCCTGATATAGTGATACTTGATCTCGATACGCTTCGACTTGTCATGGAACACTAGATTCTATGAAAACTTCACACAACTCTGGTTGTCATAATGTATACAAGTAGCATCCAACTGGAGATCAATTAAATCAGATAGTGTTAGTGATAGTTGATCTCGATATGCTTCGACTTGTCATGGAACAGTGGATTCTTTGACAACTTCATGCAACTCTGGTTGTCACAATGTATACAAGTAGCATCCAATTGGAGATCAAATAAATCAGATAGTAGCTTTCTCAGCCATATTGCCTCACAACTAGCTGAACAAGCTGCGAAATACTCTACTTCAGCTATACTCAATGCCACACAGGATTTCTTTTTGCTAAACCAGAAGATCACACCTGATCCCATACTGAAGCAACACCCTGAAGTGCTCTTCCTATCGATGGCATTGCCTGCCCAATATAAATCAACATAACCTTCCAGGTTAATCTTCTAATTCACATCGTACTTGATCCCATAATCAACTATACCTTTTAGGTACCTCAGAATATGCTTTGCAGCAATCAAGTGAACATGTCTCAGATCTATCAGGAACTGGCTGAAGGTGTTCACAGCAAAGCAAATATCTGGTCTCGTGTTCATCAGGTACATCAAGGACCCAATCATCTGACGATACATCGTAGCATCAACCGACTCTGATGAAGCATCATTCAATAACTTTAGGTTCGATGAAGTAGAAATGGCCATAGCCTTGTAGTCCATCATCCCAAACCTCTTCAGGATTTCTACTACATACTTCCCTTGTCCAAGGAAGATTCCATCCGTGCTTTTCCATGCCTCCATACCTAGAAAATGATGCATCATCCCCAAGTCCTTTATTTTGAACTGGACATCAATATTTCTCTTCGTATCAACAATCAATCCATCCATACCTGTCACAAATAGACCATCTACATATAGTAGAAGCATCATTGGGTTTCCATCTTCAACCTTGTAGTAAAGGTTGGAATCTGCTTTACTCTTGGTAAATCCCAAACTGGATAGAAATCTGTCAATTCTATTGTACCATGTCCTTGGTTCCTATTTCAAACTGTATAGGGAATTCTTCAATATGCACACATGAGACTCCCTATCATGTGTCTCAAAACCGAGTGGCTGTTCTACATACACTTCCTCTTGCACTACACCATTCAAGAAAGTAGTCTTGACATCCATCTGGTGTATCTTCCATTTCATCACTGTAGCCAGAGTAAGTACTAATCTGATGGAAGTGTATCTGGATACAGGTGAAAAGGTTTCTTCATAATCTATTCCTTCTTTCTGAGAGAAACCCCAAGCCACAAATCTTGCCTTATATTTTTCAATGCTACCGTCTGCAGCATGTTTGATCTTGTAGATCCATTTCGAAGTTACAACTGACTTCCCTTCTGGTCTTGGCACAGCATCCCAAACATCATTCTTCATGATCGATTGATACTCTTCGATCATAGAATCCTTCCATTCTTTCCGTTCTGTCGCTTCTTCATAACTGGAAGGTTCTTTATCAATGAAATCACATAGTAAAGCTACATACCCGGAGCAAGATCTAGTCCTCTTTCTTTCTTTGTGATTCTCTTCTGGAGTCCCATATCTTTCCACACCTTGGATAATTTCACGTACCTAATAAGGTTTCCTCTTATGAGGATTCTTCTCCAGAGGTTGATCTATAGGTCTTTGTGGTTCTTCAAAATCTGGATCTTCTTCTTGAGTTTCTTCATTCATGGTTGTACCATGAATTCTGGGTGCTTTTTCTTCTTCAGGTTCTTCAGCAAGTTCTTCAACAGGTCTTGTTCTGGATTTGTTGTAAGATGTGTCTTCATCAAATGTCACATCCCTGCTGATGTCAATATTCTTGTATCCTGGGAAATATATTCTGTAAGCCTTCGAGCTTTTAGAGTATCCCACAAACATGCCCTTCTTTCCTAAAGGATCTATTTTTGTTCTCTTCTCTTTTGGAATGTGTATGTACACAGGATAGCCAAATATTGTGAGATGGCTGACTTCTGGTTTCTTTCTGGAGAAGACATCTTCAGGAGTCTTGTTCTCAAGTACTCTATGTGGATTACGGTTCTATACATACACCGCTATTCTGGCAGCTTAAGCCCAAAGATGCATAGGAAGATCTTGATCATGAAGCATAGATATTGCCGCTTCCATGATAGTTCTGTTCTTCTATTCTGCAATCCCATTCTGTTGTGGATTATAAGGAGTGTAAAATGCCCTCTTAATCCCTGATTCTTTGCATGGCTCTTTGCATTCATTCGAAGTGAATTCTCCACCATTATCTGATAAAAAATTCTTGATCTTCTTTTCAGTGTGGTTCTCTATCAAGGATTTGAATTCCTTGAATTTGCTAAATACTTCGTCTTTATTCTTCATGAAGTAAACCCATGTATTCCTAGAAAAATCATCAATAAAAGAAACATAATATGCATACCCTCTTAGTGAGCTTGATGAAAAAGGACCACATACATCGGAGTTGATGATTTCTAGGATTCCTTTGGCTTTGTTTTCGCTACTAGGAAATGTCTTCTTTGTATTCTTTCCTTTTGCACATCCTTTGCAGGCCCCATCATGTTTTGCTTGGAATTATGGAATTCCTTCAAAAACTTTGCTTGCAATTGGCAGTGCTCTGTAATGCACATATGCAAGCCTTCTATGCCAAAGTTCACTTGGCTCTACTGTGTCATGGACCAATGCTTGTTCAAGATGGCCCTTTAATTTGTACAATCATCGTTCTTGTTCTCCATTCACCACCGCATCATCGATAGTCTTTTCTCTTGGCCACATGATGACTTGACCATCTATGAATGCAACCCTCATTCCTTTTGCATCTAGTGTAGATATGCAGAGGAGGTTCTTCTTGAGTCCTGGCACAAAAAATAATTCCTTCGTTGTTAGAGACTTTCTAGAGTCTAGTTTATAGGAAGATTCTCCACTACCTTTTATTGGATATTGGCAGTCATCTCCTAGCTTCACCTTGTGAGGTGATTCATGATCTGACAGTCTCACAAAGGATTCCTTGAATCCAGTCATATGTTTGGAAGCCCCACTGTCTATAAGTCAATCATTAGTTCCATGAGTAATGCTACCTGTGAGAGTGGAGATCAAAACATATTCGTCCTCGCTTGAAGAATCTTCACTTTCATATCCGGTTCTTTTCTTGGATGGTTCATCATCCTCTGCAGTATGAGCATGATGTCTTATTTTGTTACCCTTCTTCTTATGAGAGTGAACCTTGTTCTTAGGACAGTATTTTGCAAAGTGTCCTCTTTAATCACATGTATAACATATTAATTTAGATAGGTCCTTTCTAATGTTATCTCTATGATGAGGATTCTTACCTTTGGAATGATGAACTCTTCTTCTGCCTTTCTTGGAGTGAACTATGAGAGCTTGATCTTCACTTCCCATATTCTCTTCTCGAGCTGCTATCCAAGCTTCTTCTTGAGAACATTCTTCCCATAGTCTGTTGAATTTGACTAACTTCTTTCTGGCACAGATTCCTTGGATGAATGAATCCCATGACCTAGGAAGGCCATTCAGTGTTGTCATCACAATTTCTGCATTCTCCACTTCTTCATCTACAGCTTCTAATTGTTCCTTGATCTAATAAACCCTTGTGAAGTAAGACTGGATGGTCTGTACATTCTAAATCTTCGCATTCTTCATTTGATTCCTCAGATTCACCTTCTGGTTTATGTTCTTCCCTTCAAACAATTTGGTTAGGGCATCAAACATAGTTTTAGGTGTCTTGAGAGAGGACACCTATGGGATAAGGTGATCCTTGATAGAATCAACAATGATCCTCTTTGCAATAACCATATTATTCTTATGTAATGCCTTAGCCTCATCTCCCTCTGGAACTGGAACCTCCTCATGGATGTAGGAGTCTAACTCATTCTCTTCCAGGACCACAGAGATCCTATACTTCCAGGCTCAAAAGTTATCAGCTCCCTCAAGATTTTCATCAAGCTTGGTATGATGAGACATATTAAATTGAGAACCTCAAATGGAAATAAAAAATATTTATATCTTACCAGGTCAAGATGTCATATTTGGATTTGGAGCTAAAATCCCGTAGTACTAGATGAGGAGCAAATTAGGGTTTTGCTTTTTTGGAGATCTGCCCACCCAAATGCCTTGAAATTTATCCCTAACTTCAATTTTTGGGAGGAGATCAATCCAGGCATGGGCTCACTGAAAAATTCATCTTCTGTGAAAAGCCCTAATTTTCGGCAGTAGTGTCGGGTTCTAAACTGAAAAACCTCAGAATTGGATTCTACTTCGACAGAAAGATGCACCCTAGGGAGGAGAGTTATTCCACCCTACTTTTGCTGAAAATATATGGAGAGAGAGACACAAAATAGGAAGCCCTAGTTTCCACAGATGCACAGTGTCTTCTTCTCGGGTTAGCTCTGATACCATCTTAGTTTTTCAACATTAAGATAGCATTATTAGGATCTTTAACTAAGAGAATAACAAGTACATCAATAAAACACAAGAGACAATGAACACAGTGTTTTTCCTCCGGGAAACCATAAATGGAGGAAACCCTGCAACTTCCTCAGAGATAGAATCAACACCAAAATGGTAAAATCCGAAAACAGTAAGTGATCTCCTGACAGTAGTAACCTTCTTCTTATCTAGTCCCAGTGTCTTCTCCTTCCTCAGCTATGCAGTAAACTTGAGTGTGTTTGTGATGTGTACTAAATAGGGAGTCCAACTCTCTATTTATACTAATCCCACCATGAATAAAACCATACTAGGGCTGACCTCTACTAGGAGAGTCTAATAACCCTAGTTCCCCAGAACTGTGGGGACTTTAACCCTTAGACAATCGGAGGGTTACCCACAATGACTTGACATGACTTGTTTACATTATTGATCCTCCCGATCAAAAAATTGGGGCATGAAAAGATGACTCAATTACATTATAGATACATCCTAGAATAACCATCAGGTTACAATACATAAGATACATAGATGAATACATTCTGAAGTTACGAATACATCAACATTTTCCTTCACATCCAAGTAAACAAAAATACACTACAACTTCATCTCATGCTCCCTATATGACATATATTCAGCAGCAAAGGCCAATGACAAGTGGGGATCGTTCATCTCAGTAGCCTCAACAATATTCACAACCTCTTAGTATGGCACCTCCACTCGGTTTAGGTGACACAGGATTTCCACCACCACCATCCTATATGGTACTATGTATTTTTATTTTTATAAGTTTTATAATTTTAGTATAGCATGTAAACGTGTTTTATGTTTTGACAAGGTTAGAGGAAAAACCTTTTTATATTTTCTATCCTTCAATTTTCTCCATCTACATATGGTCAGTCACAGAATTCATACAGTGTTAATCCACAATATCAAGTTGCTTCTCAGGCTCAACACATGCCACTGTTGCATTCTAGAACTCAACAATGGGGATCTGCAAATCAAGATAGTGTTTTTGCATCGCAAGGGATGCAGACAGAGAACAAATCTTCTATGGTTTTTTCTTCAGCTCCTGTAATATTTTTAAACAAATTATTGTAGACATTTTTCAAATCAATCGGGTTTTGTAGTCATATAAGTGGTTGAATTTTGAAAATGAATTGACATTTATTTTGTATATCAAAGGGAGCTGTTGTACAAACTGGTAATTCCAACTTACAAAGTTCTTTGGATTGGCAAGAACATATTGCCACTGATGGAAGAAGGTAATGTGAAATGGTAATTCAAATGTGTAATATTTACTTTCATGTGTCATTTTTAAGTTAAAAGTGACATAAAATGGTTGATCTAATGAGTAGCAGGATGAGGGATCCATATAATTATGATCTTGTGGTACTTCTCATTTCTTACATGTATTTTAGTCGATATATTCAACATAAATAATATAAGCAGTATATCATTTATTTTATGTAACAAAACCTTTGTATCTAATACTTTGGAATCTTTGTGAACTTTATTATGTTAGGAATATATTTGATTTGTACATTCAAGTACCTACTACATATAGGTTTTACAATACCTGAAGGCCATGCCACTTTTGAGTGACTTGAAATATTCTGATGTTGTGTAGATATTATTTCAACAAGAAGACAAGGAAATCAAGCTGGGAAAATCCTATACTAGTATGGTTTCCTCAGGACCTAAAAAATTTGGACCTCCTCTCCCGATGAAAGCATGTTCCATAGCCTGTTGATGTTTTTTTTTCCATTATATATGTGCCATAGTGATTGGTGTTGGTTTGGACATTTGCATGCAATTTCTATTTAATGAGACGTTTTGACAAAGAAAATTGATGAGTAAATGCAGTTTAGATATGGAGTACCACCACAGATAGGTCCACAATTTATGCCTCCAAGTAGCCAATAGTTTTTACCTATGGCTCAAGGTAAACAACCACAAAACATTGGAACTGCTCAATATTAAAGAAGACCCCGTTGTTTACACACAGCAAGAGCTCAAGCATTTCCTATAGAGGATCAACGAAGGAAACCATTCCATGGAAGGAATGACCTTTGTTACCAAGGCCTTTGGCATTGCAGCAAAGTATTTTTGTGTGCACACTTTTAATTGATCTCTCGAGAAATATGGAACCCAATTACGCATTTTGCATGACACAATACCCACTTATTTTAAATAGTTTATATTCTATGAATTTTCTCAATTTAAAATTGAATAATTTTTTTTTATGACAGTTACTTATCTTTGGTAAAAATGGTTATAGACGATAAATATACTCTGCACAAGGAAATTGTGGCAATGAAGAATTCGTAGAGACAATGGTGAAAATATAGTATTTTTTCTTTCTTATTGTTTTGGTCCATCTCTTTCCCCATGTTGATAGCTCAACTAAACGAGGGTCATGAGGGGAGTTTAAGGGATTCGATCCATGAGGAATTAAATTATATGGGGCCTACAACACAATGACATTGATGATCTATCCATTCTGTTGTGTTACTATGTATTTCATCTAGGCTGGTGGACTAGGAGCTTCATAAATAGGTCTACCTAGAATTTGCCAACCTCTATTCATGAACATGCTCTAACTTCTCTAACAAAAAATTATTATTCTCGTTCATATCTAGAACATTATTTAAATGGAATTTAAACATGGGTGGATGACAATAGTTAATGAACACTCAATAAAATTTAATCCTAGTAAATTCCTTACAACTCAGTCAATGCTCTTAGTGTACTACCTTGGAACTTCATCAAAATTGCTATGATATTGTTAAGTGTGTGTTTATAGTCTCTGGGTTTTTGGAGCTAAGGAGTAGAGGGTTTGTTTAGGTTGAAGTTTGGTGAAATGGAGGAATCGAATCACAATGATAATACATCGAGAAATGGGGCTACTGAGGATGAGCTTCCTAGAAATTACAACCAGTATTTCGAAGATATTGCTAGCCCACATACTGAAGAAAGGAAATAAGGTTTTACCCATCTTTGAAACTTTAGCTTCTGACTAATTTGGGTTTTATTAAGCCCTTTGTCTTCGTAGCTTTATTTTCCGAAATTCTAGAAGATCAGTAGTGTTTGTAGAGTTTTGGATTTGTCCAATTTCTATTTATCTTTCAATTTCTGGGTAGTGCACACCTTATGACCATCTTTTCTTTTCAAATTTATGCACATCATTACGCTTGTTTTGTATGTTTTAAATTTTTGGGTCTCGTTAATTCTCCTATTTATGGTCTTTGAATATTTTTATTTTTGTGCTCCAATTGATCAGTGCAAATGGTCAACCACATTACATTCTCAACCCATCATTTTAGGATTTCCCTTATGATATTTGAACTTTTGGATTGGCTGGTCTGAATCATTTATGAAGATACCACATCAAATACTATCGATTTTCTGTGAGCTAGATTTCTTACTGAACGAGCAACATCAAAAGCTGCAAAGGATATCGCTGAGAAAAATGCCAAAAGGGTAAGATAATTTACACATTGCCTTGTCCTATCCATGATCATAGAAAAGAATTATTCCTTCTGATACACATGCATAAGTGCAAGCATTCAACCTCGTCTTACCCTGCAGAATGTCTTCACAGGACAACAATTTGGACAAAACCATGTTTCACACTTTATGTCATTGTTCAATGGGAATTAGTAATAGATAAAAATTGGTATTTCACTCTTCGAATAATTCCCATTTTGACATTCTAGTTACAAAGTTTGCACAAATTTTGGCCTCAAGGAATAATGACAATGTCCAGAAACTTTAGAAATTACTTGTCATCCCATGACTATGAGAGTATACATATTTTCCCCTTAGAATTCAACCCTTGCCTAGTAGTCTTCAACTAGATTTCAATGAAGACCCATGTTGTCAATTCAGGCCTCATCGCAGTGGGAAATGATCGGTTAATCCAAATTACTTCCAAAGAGGCAAGCTTGTGAAAAACCTAGAGCTTGATGCCAAACTAGGTAGTTAGTAATGTGGGTAAGGGAGATGTTTTAGTACTGCTAAATATGGATTCAACATAATGGATTGAAAAATGAGTATTTGTGCCTAAATTGTATCATCTTTATGAAAGCGATAAGTATTAGATTAATGAGAACCCTGTTTGGGTGTGTTCTACTATCTTCAATACACCTAATATTTAATTATCAACCGGGGTTGGTAGGCTTAGAGTTGCTACAAAATATATGCGAACGTAGAGGGGTTCCTAGGGTGTTGTAGAAATACTTTAATAAACAAAAGATTGAAAAATCCTTCAAAATTAAAAACCGAGTCAAACTCCTAGAAATTTAATTATTAATGTGATTAAAGCAAAACATCATACTAGGATAATATAAGACTATTCATTAATTAACTCTTCTTCTTTATAATCTATGAATGTGAAAACTTTCATAAACAGCTTCAGAAACTGATAGAGGTCTAATTTATGAATAAGTAGAAAATTAAATAAAGAAGCAAGTAGAAAACTTAATAACCAAAAACTTAATTAAGAAGACTTCTCTAATTCTCTAACCTATAAGTATTTTCAGTAAACATACAATTCAAGAAATAAACCATATGCTAGTATCAATCTACAAAGTATTGGTGTATTTTCTAGAAATTAACATGTCTCATACTAAGTTCAATATAAACAATGGTGAATTAAACTAAACCAAAGATACAATTATCATATATTACAATGATGATAAATGAGGAAATCAAATACAAACGAGGCGAATTAAATTATAATTCAAGAACATACTTTGAATGAAAGAAATACAAAAAGGGATTTTAATAAGTACTTTCAAAATAATCTAACCTAAGGTCCTAGAGGATGATTAGCTGTTACCTAATTACCAAAACATAACAGAATTCAAAAAGCCAAAGAAATAAAACTAAAAAAGTAGGATAAAAATAAATTAAGAACACTATAGGTCGGATGGAAGGCTAGACGACAATCTGGAAGGAAGGTTCGAATGACAGTCCAAGCACATAGTCTGAATGAGAGGCCACATATAGAAAATAATGAAAACAGACCTAAATGATTGAATTATCAGCTGTTTTTGTGCATATGAAAACAAAATGCATAAAGGAAAGAATTTAATCTATGGGTATGAAGAGATTATTTCTATTATAAAAAAAAATAAAAATGAAACATAGCTAAACTAATTTACAGTTTAAACAAAAAACAACAAAACTAATCCCTAGCTATAAATTATATCTAAGGCTGACATAATATTAATCACTAACTTGAAAGAAAAGTTGAAAGGAAACTAGAAATAAGCTATACATGACCAGCCATTTTAATTCAATGAATGAGAACTACATTAACAACACAATGTGAATTATATTAACTACAACAAATACGTGTTACAGAAAATAGAGAAACAAATATAAACAAATTAAAAATAAAAATACTTATGTGTGAGGAAGAGATAACAAAAACTCATATGAAAATAGAAACCATGAATTATCGAGGGGCCCTCTTAGCAATCATGGGTAATGCCTGGTGAATTCCTTCACACACAGTCATAAAAAGCAAAGAGTAGAGCTTCTATTAGAAAGAAGGAACATAGTTACAATATTCTTCTCTCAAAAATAGACTAACTATCTACCTAATGGATTGATCAATCCCTATCTCTCTGCATGGAGGTGTTTATATACACACTGTTTTCAAGAGACTGAGAAAGTCGACCCTTTAGTGGTCGAATGCTTTTCTAAATTTAGTCAATCATAAAAGGAGATAATTATTCATAGGCCATCCCATGAGAATCTACCTCCTTCAGTGTGATCGTGGCATTTTCAGCATGAGCAGTGTAAAATACCTCGTATACCTCGATGTTGTCATGGGTGGAAAGGGGAACTTTCTAATTAAATTTTTCCAAAAAAATATCACATTACGAAACAACTGCATTCATTTTCTCTACTTTATCCCAGTTTCATGAATTAACATGTTTTTGAATATCCAAACACTCATTTGCGGTCCTTCTGCTATTGGAACCATTGTATTAGCTGTAACATTAGTTTAAACCTTTGGAGCACATAATATCAAGTTCATAAGATGAATTGCATCAAGTACACAATGCATAAAATATGTAAGATATATGGCATCAAGTTCACATAATGAAACCACATAAAATAACTTAAAATAAATCACATCAAAACACATAAGACACAAAACCAATGTACGTGGTTTACCCCAACCTTGGGGTTACGTCCACCAAACCATTTCATCTTGCATTATTTCCCAATAATCTCTTACAATCCGCAACATCCGAGTTGCCAAATTACCTTCCAATCCACAGCTACAATGTTGTCATCTATTCTCCCTATATCAAAGGACTACCTCTCATAGATATATTTCTATAATCTTATCATTTGGGTCTAATGTACATCTTTTACACAAGCCAGAACAAATCATAAAGACATTTGGTAATCCCACCCCCTATCTGGACATACTCAAATCACAAGGTTGGGACTATGGAATAAAAATACATGTCATAACTGAATAGCATACACTTAAAGGATTTTCTTATTCAAATCTTTAAACTACAAGGTGGCTTTGGGTAGCACAAGAGTACCAAACAGGATTCCACCTCTAAGCTGAGGAGTTCTTTTTTATCTTTTGTATTTGAAATCTCAAAAGATTGATCTACAGCATTAAGTGAGACCCTTGGAAGTTTGAATGCTCCAAGATTAAATGCAAATTCTATCATCAATATAGGGACATTCTCAAAAATAACCCTCTCAAAACATATAGCCTATTAGCACAGAAATGTGCCGAGGGAAATAATACCACTGTTGTTATAGAAAGAACAACGGTTGAAAAGGTTAGGATAGCACAGGAAAGTATTAAGTTTCCCTTCATGGCTTATAGAGAACGTTATCAAAAATCATTGAGCCAAAAACAAAGAGCTCAAAATCTAAGACTTTGGTGGAAGCTTCTCAACACCCTACGAGAAAACTCTTCAAAAAGATCTTGAAAACACAAGTACTAGCGACTATTACGTCCAAACCCAATCCATCCTAGATCTCAAAATGGTTTATAAAGAGCTGGGTAAAAGTACACTTTTGTAGATCAAAAGAAAAACGAGCGCTTTGGACTCATCATTCCTGAAGATGACACTAAGCGGTAAACCTTATGGGGGTAACTATTTTCAGTATATTTTGGTCATATGTGCATTTCCAAACATTGAAGAGGTTGATAGTTTTGTTGCTCAAGACACTAGCATTGAGTGTCACCCATTGAAAAGAGGCAGTGCAAACAATCGAAAGCGTAAAGAGAAAAAATAAACCTAACAACGCTATTTACACAAGGAAAACCTTGATTTTATCTCAAACGCCTCAAAATCGCATTTATAAAATAAGACCGCACGCTGTCATGACTCAAGACAAGGTAAAAAAAAAGGGGTCGACAACAAAGAAGGAATCCAAGGTAGAAGGCCTTCTTTTAGAGGATCACAGGGACAAAACGCGGATCTTTATCCAACGCTGGGAGCTGGAGCGTTTCTAGTTTAATGCGCAATTTCAAATTCTCAAAGAATAAAATCAATCTACCAGGAAAACCATACAAGAGACTTCCCCATAGCTACTCATAGCTATTAGATGATTCCCGAACCGTGTTTCAAGTTAGACGCATGAGACTCTCCCAAAACGCATATAGGGTGTAAAATACAATATCCATCCAGATAACCTAAGAGGACGGTAGGAATACTTATAGAAAATCCACGAGAGACTATTTGATGGAATGCGAGCATCCTAGGTCGCAATAAGAATCTGAGCTAAGAAGGCATAGGAAGATTCCACCCCACGCCTATGTAGCCTAGCGATTTGAGAAGGATCATTCGAGGTGGATGGGCAGTGTGGGGAGCACAACTAACATTTACAATCTCTGGAACTGTCTCATCTTAAGACCAAAATGAAGCTTCTCCCTTTTCTTTTCCCCTCCCTTCTAGGCATTATCCCCTATAAATAAACCACTCATTTATTTTCATAAGGCCGTGCTCCTCGGCCAGAATTGCTAAGCATAGTAATTTGCTGTTACAATTGTCAGGAGGATTTTGGGCTGAGAAATCCCAAGATTAAGGTGACCATTTCTGCCCTAAAATTAAGGCATTCAAAAATCATTTAATTCTTACCCTGGCATAACNTTATATAAGAAAAGGACTTAATCCTATCTTTCCTTTTGACATAGTTTATACAATAAACCTATGTCAATTTATATATATAAGGTAAAGACTCAATCTACCTTTTTCTTTTTGACTAATTTAGGTAGTAAACGTATGTCATTTTTTTTTATAATAGAATGATTTATCCATATTTTTTCCTTTTGACATAGTGATAAGGTGACCAACTCATATAATTTCTTAACTGTTAATTCTTTGGGATGGTTTTCCCCTTTGGTTCTTCCTACTTTACGGTTAACCCCTTGACTCTATTGTCAAGGTCACTATCCTTCAAATTTCTTAGACCATGTCTTACTTACATTTGATATTATGTAGTTGGCCATTTAATTGGGCTAAACATGGCGATACAGGAATCCCTGTAGGATGCTATAGCCATGAGGATACCAAAGCTACATTATCCTAGTTAAGGCTCTCTTTGACCATCTTCTATTCTTTTCCCCGTGGGTTAAGTTGTTCATCGTTGAGCTGCTCCCAACTCTTACATTTCCTAGGGAAATTTGGGTAGTATCTGTTACAAGGTCTTACTGGTGGGGCCTTGGCCTTGAGCTCCTCACCAGAGACAAATACAATAATATTAAAAAAAAATTAAAACACATTCAGGGGTCTTTTACAAGAGGTACATTACATCCTTTCCCCCTAAAATTAACACCGTCCTCAGTGTTCTTGTCCTTCAATAATTTTTCCTTCCCTTTGATTCGTCCTTGCTTGCTTTGTATTTCCTATCATGATCTTGCATTTAAAATCATACATATGCATGTATACTAGCATCGACATTGAAACAATGTAAAACTTAGAAACCAACACTATACAATGGTTCCAATATACATGTCAGTTCTATTTGCCAATAAATAGACATATTACCTCATAGGTACCAGTTTACTTGTAATGCACATACTTGTTCCTGACATTATTCTTTTTCTCTGGATGTCCTCCATCTCAGCACTCCAAGTGCTAATAGTACTCCGAGTACCAATCCAAGCTACCCAACATAAGGATGATACCCTTCTTTAGGTGTATCCCCTTCTTGTGCTATTCAGGGTTCTTTGCCATTATTCCTTTCTCTAGATGTCCTCCATCCCAGCACACCAAGTGCTAATAGTACTCCAAGTACCGATTCAATCCACCCAACACAAGGATGATACCCCTCCTTAGGCGTATCTCCTTTTTGTGCTCTTCATGGTGCTTCACCAAGCTGAGGCACCTCTGTTCTCACACACCCCCATAGTGCTTAGAGTTTATTCTCTTCACAGAGTCCCCCCACTCTTGTGACAGTCCTCTCAATGTGTGCAGAATGATTCTTAACCAAAATGTCTTACATCTAGGCGTCCCCAGAATGCATAGTGGTCCCTCGCTGGCCCAGGGCAAAACAAGGTAGCTTTCATCTACTACCTCCATCACCACTTCCTCGTGGTGAAAACATTTTTCAAATGAGATCTTTCTCATATCTTCTTAACTCATTACAGTCGTGGAGATTTAGCACTCCTCAAGGCCACAATTTCCCATGCCTGCAATCACTCCATAGGTGGTCAATTTATCATATTATTAATTCAAAAAACATCAAACCTTTTAGCATAAGTCATTCCTTACTTCATTTCTCATTCATCAGATAAGAGCCTTCTCAATTTCTTTTAACACCAGGATTGACAAGAAGGCATTCACAAGAAGACACAAAAAACCTTTTCAACAATTTAGCAAGAAACCACATAGAACCTGAGAAATTTGACAATGCAAACACCACCTTACACATTATCTTCAATTTATTATAACAGAATCCAAATATTCAACCACAGTTATAATTTTATAATATATACTAGATATTATATGCCTTCAAACAAATTATAAAATTATTGTGAACTGTGATCTATTTATCAACTAGATGCTATAAGCCTTCAACCAAATTAATAGAATTCTTATGAGCCTCGATAACTCTTTAAATGGCATCACGATTTTAATAAAGTGCTACACATGACTATTTATCATCTAGATATTATATGTTGTTAATTAAATTAATAGATTTCTTGTAAGCTTTCAATAATTATGGAACTAGGTTTGCAGTGGTAATTTTTTTTTTCCAAGGAAAACTTTAGACAGCCCCTTAGCACTTCATTGTTGTACGTGGATGGTACCCAGTATAACCTCATAAACATTGATTAAAATGCTTAGCTGGTGAGGACATCATTTGATGCATACAATAGAGGCAGCAACCCCAAGATCAATCACAAGACCTACTACATAAAGCACAAAGCATTCAACCACTCATAGTAGCCCACTAGATTATCTTCAATGGTAAATATATCCAACTATCCTTAACAATGTGTGCCATAATACAACTAGACTCTCTAGTAATTGCCTACACGATTATGGTGCACATGTTTAAAGCTGTAATTCATTTAGCATGCAGTACTGTCACATATCATCTATCTTTGACTTACAAATAAAATGCATATTTCACCATTATTAAGCCACACAAAACAAAATTGGACTGCAATTGTACTTTAAGATGCTTTTGGTTTATACTTAGAGGTATGTCTATCTATTTGGAATGCCAAAATATATGCAAGTAAATTTTCATGTTTAATAATTTTCAGAACAATGAACCTAATTCTGAACAATCCCCAACTGCCAAATTAATGCATAACTTGAATAACTACAGATCCAAGTCTCAAACATGCAATTTTAGAAGTTGTTGGAAATGTTTGGTGATATTTTAAAGAACATTTGCACGATAAGTCAAGATCATAATACATCATTCATGGTATTTTCTTATGAACCAACCAGGATATCGTCTTAGCCACGTCTTTGATCTGGTTGAATTTTTCTATGGTATTCAAAATTAAATTTCTCATAATCTTTTACTGCTTAAAACATCAAAATCCATAATGGACCATTGCAAACATGTTTGTTTGTAACTATAATGTAGTCAAGACTTTGAACTTCTCATTTGGATACAAACATAGTTTGAACCAATTACAATGCATAAAGCTTACCTTCTAACATAAATAAACAAGAATGCAAAAGATATATGCAAACCTACAATAGAAAATACAACTTCCGCTCATAAATATTGCACAGTATTACAGAAACACCCTGATCCAATAATGTGGAACTGGGATGCTTCTACCTTGGTGATTGGATTCCACGGATAACATCTTTGAAAACAAATGTACTCAATGATACATGTGCAGGAGCTAAACTACTACATATGTGGAGTGTAAAATATGTTTAACTTTATTATAGCCACAATGAACTGATTAAAAATACAGTGTCAGAAATCCTTTGTGAATGAAAATTAATAGAAAAAATGCTCACCTGCAATGCGTAACCAACCATTTTAGAAAACGCAGTGATCGTTACATCTTTTCCTTCTCATTCAATCTACATGGATTAATATCCAGACAACAATCGACGAGGACAGTCGAATAGAGAATGTTTCCATGCTCAAAGACTGTAAAACAATTTTACCATTCTTCATAGAAATAGATAAGTAAGGATGGTTAAATCGTACCTAATCAAATACTGGGAATTTCAAAATAAATATACTCTCAAATTTTAAGTTTTACACATAGTAATAGTAAATGTGGAGTATACATATTTGTTTTCTCTAGAAGCGTTCTGGTCGATGTGACGACTTTAAATTTCCCTTATAAGGAGAAACGTAAAGACAGGAAAAGCAAACCTAATCAAACACTCAGAAATTTCAGAATACAATTACGATCATGAAAGTGATCAAAGGAATTTTTATCGAATCATTGATTCGTTTTATAACTTCAAACGCTTCCATAAATGAAATATGGACATAGAACCGAAGCCGCCTAAATCTACTCCGAGAAGATCTTATAATTTTGCCTAAGACTACTCTGAGAAGATCTTATATTTTTGAAAACCTCTCTCAATAGAAATGGATCTCTCCCTACTTTCGGTACCAAATGAAATCGGCTCTCAAAATCTCAACCTCCAAACAAGAATATCAAATATTAAAAATATAAACAAAACTTACTATATTTTCCCTAATTTTTTTTTGAGAAACCACTCTAACTATGCAAAAAAAATCGGATCATACTATAAATTTTCGAGCATCAAGAAAAAATAACCAAGCAGCATTAAAACTTACTCATCCTTTCTCGAATCACCTCAAGACTAATTAACCCAAGGGAGACTCCATTAATCATTAGATTTAGTATAATGATAAAAACATAACTCAATATGCCATCAAACTTATTAGCACAGAAGGAAAAATCTAGTTAAAGTTAGATCTATTAAAATGATCAAAACACAGAGATTAAAGGTCCGATCCATCACGATTCAACACATAGAGAAGGTCTCTCTTCTTATAGCAAATCCAACCCTGGAGGAGGAAATTTAGCCATATGATTTTCTAGGTTGGCAAATCTTTTCATACCAGTAATTCCTCATAATAACTATCCTTTACATTTTATACTTATAGATGGAACATTCAGCATGCAAAGGTACTTAATAGAGTGACTAGCATGGTACTCATCTGGTTTTAATTCCACAAGTGATCCCAAGAGAGTATGAACTGTTGTGTCGCAATTTCTCCCAAATGTAATCCTGCAAAACTATCATGTTAGCCCATTCTTAAGGGTCCAGTGTTGTATCTGGCTCTGATACCATATGTAACATTCCTCGTATACCTTGATGCTGTCATGGGTGGAAGGGGGAAATTTGTAATTAAAATTTTTCGTAAAAATATCACATTACGAAACAACTGTGTTCATTTACTCTACTTTACCCCAGTCGCATTAATCAACATGTTTCTGAATGTCCAAACACTCATTTGGGGTCCTTTCTCTATTGGCACCATTGTATTAGCTATAACATTAGTTTAAACCTTTGGAGCACATAATATCAAGTTCATAAGATGAATTGCATCAAGTACACAATGCATAAAATATGTAAGATATATGGCATCAAATTCACATAAGGTAACCACATAAAAGAACTTAAAATAAATCACATCAAAACACATAAGACACAAAACCAATGTATCTGGTTCACCCCAACCTTGGGTTACATCTACCAAATCATTTCATCTTGCATTATTTCCCAATAATCTCTTACAATCTGCAACATCCGAGTTGCCAAATTACCTTCCAATCCGCAGCTACAATGTTGTCATCTATTCTTCCCGTATCAAAGGACTACCTCTTGTAGATATATTTCTATAATATTATCATTTGGGTCTAATGCACATCTTTTATACAAGCCAGAACAAATCATAAAGACATTTGGTAATCCCACCCCCTATCTGGACATACTCAAATCACAAGGTTGGGACTATGGAATCAAAATACATGTCAAAACTGAATAGCATACACTTAAAGGATTTTCTTATTCAAATCTTTAAACTACAGGGTGGCTTTTGGTAGCACAAGAGTACCAAACAGGATTCCACCTCTGAGTTGAGGAGTTTTTTTTTTTTATCTTTTGTATTTGAAATATCAAAATATTGATCTGCAGCATTAAGAGATTCCCTTGGAAGTTTGAATGTTCCGAGATTAATTGCAGATTTTGTCATCAGTATAGGGACATTATGAAAAATAACCCTCTCAAAACATATAGGCTATTAGCACAGAAATGTGCCGAGGGAAATAATACCACTATTTTTAAAGAAAAAATAGTGGTTGAAAAGGTTAGGATAGCACAGGAAAGTATTAAGTTTCCCTTCATGGCTTATAGAAAATGTTATAAAAAATCATTGAGCCAAAAACAAAGAGCTCAAAATATAAGACTTTGGTGGAAGCTTCTCAACACCCTATGGGAGAACTCTTCAGAAATATCTTGATAGCACAAGTACCATCGACTATTAAGTCCAAACCCAATCCATCCCAGATCTCAAAATGGTTTATAAAGAGTCGGGTAAAAGTACACTTCTGTAGATCAGAAGGAAAACAAGCGTTTTGGACTCATCATTCCTAAAGATGACACTAACCGGTAAACCTTACGGGGGTAACTATTTTCAGTATATTTTGGTCATATGTGCATTTCCAGACATTGAAGAGGTTGATAGTTTTGTTGCTCAGGAAACCAGCATTGAGTGTCACCCATTGAAAAGAGGCAATGCAAACAATTGAAAGCGTAAAGAGAAAAAATAAACCTAACAACGCTATTTACAAAAGGAAAACCCTGATCTTATCTCAAACGCCTCAAAATTGCATTTATAAAAGAATACCGCACGCTGTCATGACTCAAGACAAGGTAAAAAAAATGGGTCCACAACAAAGAAGGAATCCAAGGTAAAAGGCCTTCTTTTAAAGGATCATAGGGACAAAACGTGGATCTTTATCCAACACTGGGAGTTGGAGTGTTTCCATTTTAACGCGCAATTTCAAATTCTCAAAGAATAAAATCAATCAGCCAGTAAAACCGTATACGAGACTTCCCCATAGCTACTCACATCTATTAGATGATTCCCGAACCGTGTTTCAGGTTAGACGCATGAGACTCCCCAAAAATGCATATAGGGTGTAAAATACAATATCCATCCAGATAACCTAAGAGGACGGTAGGCATACTTACAGCAAATCCAGGAGAGACTACTTGATGGAACGTGATAATCCCAGGTCGCAATAAGAATATGAGCTAAGAAGGCATAGGAAGCCTCCACCCCATGCCGGTGCAGCCTAGTGATTTGAGAAGGATCATTCCAGGTGGATGGGCAGCATGGGGAGCACAATAGAAATTTACAATCTCTAGAACTGTCTCGTCCCAATACCAAAACACAGCTTCTCCCTTTTTTTTCCCTCCCTTCTGGGCGTTTTCTCCTATAAATAAACCACTCATTTATTTTCATAAAGGCATGCTCCTCGGCCAGAATTGCTAACCATAGCAATTTTTCGTTACAATTGTCAGGAGGATTTTGCGGTGAGAAATCCCAAGATTAAGGTGACCATTTCTTCCCTAAAATTAAGGCATTCATAAATCATTTAATTCTTACCCTAGCGTAACCACTACTTTCAGAAAATAATTTGATTCCTCTCCTCCTGTCAAGATGGAATTAACGCACGAATGGAGGAATCAATTATTTAGTTTTTAAATAACCATATATATATATTTATAATATTATCAATGTTATTTTATATAATTAAAAATAATTCATGCCCTTTTTATTATTTCTCCTTTTACTTTTGACATAATTTTTATATAAGAAAATGACTTAATCCTATCTTTCCTTTTGACATAGTTTATACAATAAACCTATGTCAATTTATATATATAAGGTAAAGACTCAATCTACCTTTTCCTTTTTGACTAATTTAGGTAGTAAACCTATGTCATTTTTTTTTATAATAGAATGATTTATCCATCTTTTTTCCTTTTGACATAGTTTATGAGGCGACCAACTCATATAGTTTCTTAACAGTTAATTCTTTGGGATGGTTTTCCCATTTGGTTCTTCCTACTTTACGGTTAACCCCTCGACTCTTTTGTCAAGGTCACTATCCTTCAAATTTATTAGACCATGTCTTACTTACATTTGTTATTATGTAGTTGGCCATTTAATTGGGCTAAACATGGCGATACAGGAATCCCTATAGGATGTTATAGCCATGACGAGACCAAAGCTACATTATCATAGTTAAAGGTCTCTTTGACCATTTTATGCTATTTTCCTTGTGGGTTCAGTTGTCCATCGTTGAGCTGCGCCCAACTCTTACATTTCCTAGGGAACTTTGGGTAGTATCCCTTACAAGGTATTACTAGTGGGGCCTTGGCCTTGAGCTCCTTACCATAGACAAATACAATAATATTCAAAAAGTTTTACAACACATTCAGAGGTCTTTTACAAGAGGGACATTACAAGCAGGGCGTCGTGGTGGTGTAACTACTCCTCCTTTTGCATGACTGGTGGAGTGGTGTTAGGAACAGGAAATGTACATGATGGGTCTTCGAGAACACAGGTCCTTCTTCAATGCAAATAGATCTCCTCAGCATGTGTGTTGTGGCATGCAACCCCTTCCTTAGTGCAACTGATGGTGTGGTGCTTGAACAAATAAGAGCACACGGTGGCCAAGTCGTTACATTTTTCAAAGCATGCAGATTGGTAATAATTTGGAGGTTAATCAGAGGAGGTCACGACTGATCCTTCTAGACCTGAGTCATTCCTCCCTTTGAACATGTGGGTGATAAGCAGTGTGATGACGATCTTAGGCTGAGAGCTTAATGAATCATCAAATGCATGGACCGCAGGCCGTTTGTAGAACTGTTTCAACATTAAATGCCTGAAATCGGTTATGGACAGCATGCAAACTGCTTAGCAATCTAGACGGAAGGTTGTGTGATGAGTTGGACAGTGGTTGTGCAGATCAAGCTGAATTGTAAGCTGAATGCATTTTGTTTATAAATTCATGCAAACATGCTACATAACCTCCAAACAAATACACATATTAATTAATATATCAAATATGCTTTAAATAATATGGATTTGAGTTAATAAAATCATAAAAATGATATTAATAACCAAAGTTGAATAAACATTAAATTTGTTCTTACCTTGTGCTGAATAATGAACTGCATGACATAAAATACACGAAAGATAATAAAATATGCATTTAAATGTGTTATTTTAATGCCAAAAATGATAACAAAATGAGGCTCAACATTCATTAGAGGAAATTTCAACTCAAAATGGGCCTCCTAAGGAAAATTAATAAAATAATAGTTAACATAATAAAATAATATTTATTAATTTTGGAGGAAGAAAAGAAAAAACTACTTTTTTGTTCGCATTTTCGACATATATCCCTGTTTTGTTACTCAAATTTTGATTGAGAGAGCTCATTGGATGTGGAATTAAATTATGTATCCAACGGATACCCACTTGGCATACTTTTAAAGGGAAACGCTACACCAAAAACAATAAATACATGAAAAAATGTGATGATGATGTCATCATCACATTTTCTCAGGTATTTCTTCTTTTTGGGGTAGCGTTTCCCGTCAAAAGTATGCCAAGTGGGTACTCGTTGGATACGGAATTTACTTCCACATCCAACAAGCTCTCCCTATCGAAATTTGAGTAAAAACATAGGGCGATATGTCGAAAATATGAACAAAAAAATAGTTTTTCTTATGATACCTATCCCCAAATTTATATTGAAAATTTGTTTAAGAGGTTCTCCCTTTTTGAATTTTAAATCATTTTGATTGGCTAATACATGATGACATGGAATTTGTATTATTTTTGGAAGTCCCATTTTAAATTGAAATTTCCTCTAATGCCCCCAAACCGGAGAAATGTTAGGTCCCACTGAGAAAATAAAAAGATAAGAGATCATACTATCAAAGGGAACTTTGAAATGTGAACCAACAACAGGAATATGCATGAATGAGTGAGTTTATAAAGTTTATAATTAGTTCAACCATGTCTAAAGTAAGACTTTGGACAGGTTTAACATATGACAAAAAATGTATAAAATTAATCATTTGATAGTTTACATACATGATTGAGTAAAACTATAGGGTTACTAACAATGAAATTATAAAAAAACTTTTAAGGTCAAAACATTCTCATGGAGGTGAAAACTATTTGCAAAAACAAAAATTGGTTAGCAAATTTTAGTCATAAGTGCTATAATATCACTAAGTTTAAATCGTCATGTGGTATTTCATTTGGATTGTCCTTCAATCCTTCATATAGTCCTCCATATTGATCTTCTGTAAAATTATACTTCATGATATAACCAAGTTCCATTGCTAGTTTATTTTGAAAAACACTTATCATTTTGTCACAGAAAATAGATCTATCATAAATAATGAAAATGAAAACAGTTTAATTTTCAAAAGTAGTCTATTTTTTCCTATTCCTCCCCCACAAACGAAAGGTATGGCGTGTCCTCAAACCATGAGAAAGAAGATTCGATTGTTCCATAAAAAGAGTCTTATCATGCTGTTTTATTATTTCGTAAAAAGAAAAACTAACTAGTAAATGGAAATGATTCAGATATGTATATTCATGAAAAATATAACAGTGCTTAGAAAGACCACTTGAATGATGATAAGATAACTAAAAGAATGACATAGGAAAAGCTAGTCATCCATGCCTTATTTTAAGGATATCTTGTCATCATAAGATATTTTGAGTTTACCTCGGAGTGTGTGACATTTTAGAGCTATGGGTCCCATTTCTAGGATAATGATATCCTAGGTATTTGTTGAATTAGATGGCTAGGTCCAATCCCAACTTACAGTGATTCTCAAATGACTTTAAAAACAATCAGCCTTAAAATAAAATTTTGAAAATTTTTCTTCATATTTATCAGTATTCTCTGAATCATGTGCATAGTAGTGCATTAACCAGATCTCTTTTACTCGATATTGCCCTGCTGCCAGTAGGCCTATTCAGTATCCTGATGGGTTTATCTTGGTACCATGCAAGCATATTCCCGTTGCCAGCATGCCTGTTCAATACCTCGACGGGTTTACTTGCATTTATCGAGCATCCTTGTTTTAATATTTTACTTAGCATTGACCCGCTGCAAGCAGGCCTGTTCAGTATCTCGACAGGTTTTCCTTGTATAATGATATTAAGTATATGGAATCCGATTGGTACTAGAGCATGCTAAGCCCTACTAAAACACATAATTCAATTTTGTAGAAACTTATAAGTAATTTTAATAATGGTATTAATCATAGATCGTGTCAAAAGAGAATAACTTAAAGTTGTTCTTTGACCTTCCAAACCTTCTTCTTTGTGAAAGATAAATAATGTTCCCCACATGAAAAAATTCCACCTACTATCGAGTTATCACACAAATATACTCAAGAGACAAGTTTTTATAATAAGGATAGAATGAACTAGTAATCCATAGGCACAGAGTAAGATTTGAAAAATATGATAATAAAAGTAGGTCGTTCCAAGCGACTGGTTGAAATAATGAATCAGAAATATACATTTCTGAATCAAAATACCAAAAACTATATGAATCATAAAAGGAACGATTAAGAATGATATACACAGAATCACTATAAGATGCAATTTTTAAGAAAGGTTTAAAATATATTATGATCATAAATTGGCCTTTAGACAATATTCCATGAGCTTCTTATAGATAAAATTCTTATAATTAGACTGAAAAACCACTTGTTAGATGACTCATATTTATTTATAAAAACATATATAATATTATAGAAAAAAAAAGAGTAACTTTTATTTATTTAATAAAACAAAAATATATTTACATACTAATCTATTCTACTAAAAAGAAAGAAAACAATTCAAGTGTATGAATTCTTCCAATGTAACCATGTTCGAAGCAACATTAAAAATGTACCTTTAACCACATATAAGAAAAATATTACAATGATTATTGGGATATGAGGAATCAATCGAGCTGTTTGATTTAGCAGCAATAAACATTGAAGAAAAGGATGATACCGTGGCTTGATTCCCTCTTGAAACCATATTTCAATGTGACTTAAGTATTCTATGTTTTCTTCATCATTTGTTATGTCACGATATCTTTCATTGAACTATAGGATGTATAAAGAATCTAACTTTGGTGACAGGGAATATTCAGTCTCTAATGTCCCTCCCTTATCGAATGACAGGCATTTCGGGTTGATCTAGTCTTCTTGTGGAAAAGGCCAAGTATATACTTCACTTTCTTTCGTAGTCTTTACAATCCCTTAATCTATAACCTCTCCAAATCTCATATGAATTTCTTGCAATAATGTTGGTGAGGTAGGTAGGGTGGGTAAATGTTGTAGTTCAACACTATAAGCATATTGTACTGCTTTATTGTTGTTAGAATGTGGAATGGATTGAACAAGAATGTGCATAGGGCATAGAGAAGGTTTATGAGAAGGTGTTTGTGGCAGGTGTAACTGACTAGATTGTGTGATTTATCTTGCCTGGAAAATGGGATATTGTTGAAAATATTGTAGAATAGGAAGTGTTGCATCATAAGAGAGTATCCCTATGATCATCAGATGGGACGGAAAGGATTTGTGAACAAGGTTGACAAGGTTTAAGATGAGGCTCAGAAGAGGGTATAATCTTACTAATCTTGAATTTTCCTCTTGAATACCTTCTACATAATTCACAAAAATTATCATATGATAACTGAAATACGTCACTTGTTCCCATCAGACATAAAATTTCTAAATATTCACTTCTTATGCCTTTGAGTAAAAGAATTTTTAAAATATCCTTTCCTGACTATCTTAGTTTTGATCTTTGAAGGTTGTATTGAAAATGTTCGACATAATTTTCCAAAGTTTCTTCTTCTCCCTATCTTATTTCAAAGATGTCCTCATTGAACCTACAATGATCTTGGTATCTTTTCAAAAACATATGTTTCATGTCATCCCAAGTTCGAATGCAGTTCCCACCTAGGCTCATGAACCATCGGAGGGATGCTCCTTTCAAAGTAAGAGGGAAAAAATTCATAATTTGAACATTATATTGTAATGTTCCCAAAAATTGAAAAAAAATTTATAAGCTAGTGAAAACTACCCAAAAGGGATCATTATTACTCATGCAGAATTACATGTGATACTTATACTTTTGATCTCTTCAGAAACTACCCATACTGTCTTCTTAATTTCTTATCCATTTAGTGATTATTAGTTCGTTTACATCTTATGTCTTAATTCTGTTATTTAAACTATTGATACATCTTATTTATTACTGTCGATGAATTAATGAATTGTATAGATCATTGTTTTTCTCCTGCACATGTGTACTTTGTTTATTTAATAAAAACTAACTTAACTTTGTTGATGGGAACAAAGTGGTGGAGTGGCGGGACTTGTTCTCCCATGATGATATGACAAATAAGGTAATTCTTCATTATGTAGGATTACGTAGTTCATTCGAAGTAAGGCACCTTATTTACTGACTTACAGGTTACTTTTGCGACATCAGGATTATTTGGTTACTTGAAGCAATTCAGTTCCTAGTCATACTTCCAGTTTCACCTTGCACTTTTATTACTGTTCCATTTTACAACTCAGGTAAGCCCTATGTTCGTTAATTATCTTTCTTAGTTAATTAACTGGATGTAGTGAATTAGCTTACTGTCCTTACCATTCTTAATTATCTACTTCTTGATTAATAATTAAACTTCTCTTGTTTCAACCTTGCAGTTCTACTTGGGTTTCGAGCTTGAATCCATAATCTCGTTCTCTCTAGGGAGAGAATCATGGAATACTACATTTTCCATGATTCCTAAATGCTACAAAACCTAGACTTAAACACTTATGCACAAACGCTACCTATATGAACTAGCAAAGGGCATCTAATAACATAATACTTTGATGCTAACGGGATGACATTGTAAACACTATACAATAGGGTTAAGGTATGCACACACTTTAAAGTGGGGAGACTATGGTATAAATACCATGTCATTAGTATTATGTCTGCGCTGACATTAGAATGTGGTGAAACTATAGGGTATAGCGTGCACCATGAAATATTAGGGTTTAAACTTATGACTTGGTTGCTATGTATTATAACGATGATTCATAAACTATGGTGAGGGTTTATGAATGTGTTAATGGCCACCAGCTGGTGCCCTTAATGTCATCGGGGTTTGTGAAAATGATTGGTAAAGGATTTGGGAATTTGTTTTTTGTGCATTATGTGGTTTTGGCATTGGGGATTCATGTGGCTTTTGCGCAGTTGGATAAGGGAGGCAACATCCATCGATTTGCATGTAAGATAACCACCAGACTCTCTGTAAACAAATTATTTCGTTGTTTTATCCATGGCATGGTCCCCTTACGACCCCCATCCAAAAATGCAAATCTTAGTAAAAGGTGATTTATGAGTCTAACATCCTAGGTTAAGAATTTGATTGTTTGACTTAGAAGGGTGAAACTTGATACGACCAAGTGATAGGGAAATGGATCCACTAGGGGAAAGGGTGTTCGAGAAAAGTAAAGGCTTGGGAACCCGAGGAATGATGACTATGCGTCTTCATGGTACTTGAGAATACTAAGAGAATAGAGAGTCGTGTTTACTTATTGACACAATATTCGTTCTATATAAATCTAAGTTGATTAAGAAACAATGCTCTGCTCACTTGAGAAAACAAGGGGGCCATGCATTGTTATAGTATGGCGAGTTAATCCTTCTATTAAAAATATTCTTACCAATTCCACTATTCTAAGAGGGTTAGTATTGTTAAATTTGGATGTACGAAAGTATGGAGGAAATAGGCTCTTACATATAAGCATAGATTAATCGTATAATATATATATATATGCCTTGAGGTAAAAGGAAAGAAGAAAAGGTTTATATGGTTTAGGACTTTTATAAGTCGTTTTTCTTTTTAAGCTTTGATATAGTGAAAATGGCTTTGGAAAATGTTAGAATTAGAAGAGAAATGATTTTAGCATAAATACAAATGCTTATCAAGTATGCATAGATATTTTTAAAATATAAAAATATATTAAACATAAAAGATATAATTTATTAATCCCACATGCACTGGAAGAGAAGGAAACGAAGGACCTACACATTATTAAAGGAGATAAATGCAAAGGAAAGGGGGAACCTTTCCAAGTTTTATAAATCTTAAAAAGTTTATAATCTTTCAAAGGGATCCTGTATTCCTGAAAAGATAAAGGATCCCAGTCCATTTTCAGGAAGGGGGCGCAATCTCCCAGCAATCTATCGGTTCCATATACACTTTTGTACTGTTAAAATGAGGGTCAGTGTATATTACTTTTGCATTTTGGTTGTTTTGTTGTTATATTCAATTCTAGATCTGAATACGATTGGGATTTCATGCATTTTGGATCTGATCATTGAAAAATCGATGCTTATTATATTGATCTGGAAATTGCATGATAATTTCATCAAACGCTGGTTATTTATCGATCTGGTGAATGCATGAGTTGTGCTTTGTCAAAATCGCTGCTTATTATATTGATCTAAAAATTGCATGATAATTTTTGTCAAATGCTGGTTATTTATCGATCTAGTGAATGCATGAGCTGTGCTTTGTCAAAATTGTTGCTTATTATATTGATCTGGAAATTGCATGATAATTATGTCAAACGCTGCCATAGTACTTTGATCTGGGGTTTTGCATGAGTTGTGTCTTTTTTAATAGCTATTCTATATGCCCACGATCTCTTCAATCTGGTGATTGCATGTCAAACGCTGCCACAGTACTTCGATCTGGGTTTTTGCATGAGTTGTGTTTTGTTTAATAGTTGTTCTATATGCTCATGATCTCTTCAATCTCGTGATTGCATGACAAATGCTGCTATATTATTTCAAGCTGGGGTTTGCATGATTTGCGCTTGTTCCTTAGTTGTTTTATATATTCCATGTTTTCAGAAAAATCGATCTCTGGCTTGAGCTTGTCCTATATTAAAATCTGTGGGTTTATATGCCACGATTCAGAAAAGGAAATCAATCTCTGGTTTAACTATTGGCTTGAGTTTGTTCTTTATTAAAATCTGTGTCTTTTTATGCCACGATTTAGAAAAGGAAATCGATATCTGGTTTAGATATTTATTGGAGTTTTATTCTTTATTAAACTCTCTGTCTTTTATGACACATTTTCAGAAAAATCGATCTCTGGCTTGAGTTTGTCCTATATTAAAATCCGTGTATTTATATGCCACGATTTAGAAAAGGAAAACCGATCTCTGGTTTAGCTATTGGCTTGAATATTATGCTTGTTAACCTCTGTCTTTTGATGCCAAGATTTTTAGAGAAGAAATCGATTGAGGTTTAGCTTTTGGATTTAAATATTATGCTTGGTTAATGCTACGATTTCAGAGAAGAAATTGATCAGAGTTTAGCTAGTGGCTTTAAATATTATGCTTTGTTAAGTCTCTGTATTTTGATGCCACGGTTTCAGAAAGGAAACGATCGGGGTTAGCTACTTGCTTTGAATATTGTCTTTTTGTTAAACTCTATTTTACTTCATGCCCACGGTTTTATGAGAGTCGATCTAGTGTTTAAACAATGACTGGGATTTGTTAGCTTTATCTTTTAAAAAGAATTAGATTATGTATTAATGTATGGTCGAAAGATGGATTTTGAAGATGCTTTAAACATATATTATAAACTTTGGAATTCTTTCAGATCGGGAGGGAATCCCGGACAAAAGCAGCATGTTGTTATAGAGCCTAAGTTGCCCTTTTTCTTTTATTTACCAACTCATGGTGTTTGGTCGTGAGCTCATTCTCAGATAACATAGAACTGGTATCATTTGTATGCTAACTGGTTGTGCAAAGCCGAGCCGTGAACATCCCTTTGAGGATTGGAAAATGCAAATTTCAACTGCACTCACTTGTTTCGAGGATGAAACAATTTGTAATAGATAAAGCCGCATCATTGTACCCCCCCATGGAAGAATTAATAAAACGACTAACAAAATATTGGTGGGCGTAGCCTCATGAAGGAGGTGAACCCTGTATATGGTTGTCTCGTCTTTCGTATTTTTATGTTTTGCATGCTCTTTTTGCATAATGGTGTTAATATGGATGTAGTATAAATGTTTTTTTGGTGAAAAAGGTTACTAAACGTATTTTGCAGACATTCAATTCAAGAGAACATTATTTGGATGGATTAAACTTTAAATGAAAAGAAAAAAAAGATATGAAAATATGTACCCATTTTATCTAATTCTGTAACAAGGTATTTGCGGGGATGTCACATATGGTATCAGAGCCAGCTACAACACTGCACCCTTAAGAACGGGCTAACATGATAGTTTTGAGGGAAGGCCGAATTACATTTGGAAGAAATTGTGACGCGATAGTTCATACTTCCTTGGGATCAGTTGTCAAATTAAAACCAGATGAGTACCATGATAGTCACTCTATTAAGTTTCTTTGCATGATGAATGTTCTATCTATAGTATAAAATGTAAAAGATAGTTATTATGCGGCATATTCTTCTACTATTACTATTTTTTTAGAAGTAAATTGGTTGATGTTTTAATTTTCATTATGTTGATCTGTAGATTTTGGAGTTGTAAATTGGTAATATATTCTTCTTGAACAGATTCTCACGACATGCATGCCCTTACATGCCCATACTTTTTTCTTAAAATTAGTAATTTGGATATTGCATTGAGTACTGCCTAAGAATCTGTGACCAGAACTCCCAAGGTATGGCAAGAGCATGGGTGCCAAAATGCATGGAGTAAAATTTTTAGGCCCCAAGCTTTGCAAGCTCAAAAAACCAATTTACAGTGCCTATTTATGGATAACTTTGCTTCACTGAATCAGGTAGTATATGGTCCTATGCATACTTTAACATTTTGCTTACGGTTAGAACATGGGCCAAGATGAATTAGAGTCACACTACTAAGTGCATTACATAAAGTTTATTCCAGATACATGCATATTGTTGCATTGCATAAGATGCATACTTTAAAATTCAATTCTTCTTCTTTAGAAATTCAGCTGGTTCCACCAATATGTAGAATTACCTTCACCAGCACATTAAATGCCATAAGGTACCATACACACATAATAGCGGTAAAATTGAATCAATTCCAACTGAGTTCTTAGCTAATCATACTAAGAATGTGGTATCAATACATAACAAAACAATATAAGAATGAAATGTATATGCTTTGATTAGTTTTGAAAAAAAAAAATTCTCTCTTACAAATTGAGATTTTACGGGGCCCTCAGAAAAGAACTATCCTAAGTTCTAATCACTCATGACACTTGGAAATTAGAAGTTGATGTTACCAACAGGTAAATTTCATATCCATTTTATTTGCAAATATTAACTACTCTTTCAGCCTCAAGGGAAGTACCTAATGGTAAATTGCACTAGTAAGTACAACTTTGCATGAATATTTTAGATGAACTGATGAATCTTAATATACTATATTGTGCTTGAAATCGGGGGAAACTCGATAGCATTCATCAACCAATGTTTATATTTTCACACCACCTGACAGAGTTTCTTCATAATATGTATCATGTGTAATGATTGTATATAGACTGCGGAAAAAATGGATCCTTGTTAACTCAAGAAGGTTGCTTAGATTAATTCTGTTTTATTCAAGGAATAAAGTTTCTTGTTAGGATTTTTTTGGATGGCCTTGAATAGGAAATCTGAGGTCAAAGCATTTTTCTCTTAAATGTCAAGTTTGCTGCTACACATGTTGTACTGTTGTTGAAATTTTCAAGGCTGCTTCATCTATTTGTCAGTAGTTCAACTTCTTTAGGATTTATGATACTGCTGTCTACTAAGAAGCATATGGTTTTATTATCTCAACAAGAATAAGTAAGGTCATTTGGAAAAGTGTTGAAGGCTGCATGAAATTATTAAGCTATACAAGTGATGTACAATTACAGGGATCTAGTAGCAGTACATTTTTAGCGTTTGTGAGGTCATATGTTGTTCTCCAAAAAATATATCCAAAAAGAGAATAGGATTTGTCTTCTAATTGGGACCACCAATGGCCTAAAGATGGAGGTTTCCAAAAAAAATCCGAATTCTATTAATTGATATAATATTTGACAAGAATAGCTTATATTTAGATATGTATAAACCTAATTGAGTATTTGTACATAGCAAATATGAGATGGAAACTGCAATGATGCATAGGTACATACTATCTTACATCACTTTAGGATGCTGCAGTGAACACCTTATAGTAGGTCCTGTAATACGTTTTGGGAGTCTAAATGCATTATGTTCATTATGGGAATTGTTCTTAAACAACACTGACTGAGGCCTAGAAAAGAGTAATAGGTGATGTTTTAAGTTCAAGGTCTAAATGCATTATGTTCATTATGGGAATTGTTCTTAAACAACACTGACTGAGGCCTAGCAAAGAGTAATAGGTGATGTTTTAAGTTCAAGGTCTAGCACCCAAACTGTAAAGTAAAAGGTGTGACAGTAGTACAAAGAAAAGTCACTTCAGATTCTTAGAATTGTAGAATTGTATTGATTTTAGGTGGTGTATTAACATTAATTCTCCTACATGCAAGGGGATTCAACTAAATCTCCACCAGTTTCATATTGAGGGAATGCTTTAATGCTTTTTTGTTAAAAAATATTGTTTACTACACTTCTTTAAAGACGTTGTTTTGGTATTATCTTAACTTGTCTTTTGCACCACATCTAAATGAAAAATGTACATTGTGTCGAATGGATGTTAGGAGTGTTAAAATGCATAAACACTAATGTTTTATTAACAAACTGCTGGTCACTAAATACAATTGTGATGGCTGGGCCTACTCGACAGGTCAAATGAATTATCGATTCTCAAAGGTGGTTCCATGAAGAAAATGTGAGGAATTGGCTGGACCAGACCCTTGATGCTCCTCCTACATGTGTGCACATCAATAGCATATGACTTGATTCCTAAATGGACATAAACCTGAAGTAGAGTTATGTGTTGTTAGGGAATTGCTATCGTCTTGTCATGAAATAATAACTCTTGAAATAGTGGTGAATGATGATGTAAGTGTATACTAATTGATTTCTAAAGATGCTATCTTGTGAACTATTATAAAGTAGAATGTGAATTGATTATAAGAATTTTTAATTATATTTCATTAGCTACTAAATGAATGCTAAGTGAATGCAGAACCTGAATGAAAAGTTGTGGTGAAGAGATTCAGGTTAGATGCAATATTTCAATGATTGTAATAACTCGCGTGCAAGTAAATCCTGGGAATCAAGCTGTGCACATAGAGACCATTGATCTTTCTTACATACTCACAAGGTACGACAACAAATCTTTAAATTCATGAAATTGGATTTACTTATGAACTTGGGATACAATGCAGTCGAGGTGAGTAATAAAATGCTTTGTGCTTAAAATCAATAAATGCCTTAGTGGTAAAAAGAGTACACTAGTATAAAGGCTCTTATCTGATGATTGAGAAATGAAGTAAGACATGACTTATGCTAAAAAGTTTGATCAATAATATGATAAACTGACTACCTATGGAGTGATTGCAGGCATGGGAAATTGTGGCCATGAGGAAGGCTAAATCTCTAGGACTGTAATGAGTTAAAAAAGATATGAGAAAGATCTCATGCACATAAGGTTGTCACCATGAGGAAGTGGTGATGAAGGTAGTGGATGAAAGCTACTTGTTTTCCCCTGGGCCAACTAGGGACCATTATTCATTCTGAGGATGCCTAGATGTAAGACGTTTTGGTTAAGACTCGTTCTGCACACATTAAGAGGACCGTCACAAGAGTGGGGGCTCTATGAAGAGAATAACCTCTAGGTGTTGTGGTGTGTGAGAACGGAAGTACCTCATCTTGGAAAAGCACCCAGAATAGCACAAGAAGGAGATACGCCTAAGGAAGGGTATCATCCTTGTGCTGGGTAGCTTGGATCGGGAAGCACTCTGAATAGCATAAGAAGGAGATATGCCTAAGGAAGGGTATCATCATTGTGTTGGGTAGCTTGGATCGGTAAGCGCCCTGAATAGCACAAGAAGGAGATACACCTAAGGAAGGGTATCGTCCTTGTGTTGGGGGGCTTGGATTGGTACTTGGAGTACTATTAGCACTTGGAGTGTTGGGATGGAGGACATCCAGAGAAAATAATAATGCCGGGAAGAGGTATGTGCATTACACGTAAACTTGTGCCTATGAGGTAATATGTCTATTTATTGGAAAATAGAACTTGCATGTATATTCAAACCACTGTGGATTATGGAAATTGTATAGTGTTGGATTTATGAGTTATACATTGTTTTCAATGTCGATGCTAGTATATATGCATATGTATGATTATAAATGCAAGATGAGGACCCAATCCCATTAATCAGAGAGATTAGGAAATATAAAAGCAAGCAATGAGAACCGAAGAAAGAATGGAGACAAGGCTGGAAAAAAAGGTAACACTGAGGATGGTGTTAACTCTAAGGGGGCAAGGATGTAAATACCCCTCACGACCCCCATCCGAAAATGCAAAGCTTAGTAAAAGGTGATTTATGAGTCTAACATCCTAGGCTAAGAATTCGATTGTTTGACTTAGAAGGGTGAAACTTGATACGACCAAACGATAGGGAAACAGATCCACTAAGAGGAAAAGGGTGTTCAGGAAAAGTAAAGGCTTGGGAACCCGAGGAATGATGACTATGCGTCTTCATGGTACTTGAGAATGCTAAGAGAATAGAAAATCATTTTTACTTACTGACACAATATTCGTTGTATTTAAATCTAAGTTGATTAAGAAACAATGCTCTACTCACTTGAGAAAACAAGGGGGCCATGTATTGTTATAGTATGGCGAGTTAATCCTTCTATTAAAAATATTCTTTACCAATTCCACTATTCTAAGAGGGTTAGTATTGGTAAATTTGAGTGTAGGAAAGTATGGAGGAAATAGGCTCTTACATATAAGCATAGATTAATCGTATAATATATATATATGCCTTGATGTAAACATAAAGAAGAAAAGGTTTATATGGTGTAGGAATTTTATAAGACCATTTTCTTCTTAAGCCTTGATATAGTGAAAATGGCTTTGGAAAATGTTAGAATTAGAAGAGAAATGATTTTAGCATAAAGAAAAATGCTTATCAGGTATGCATAGATATTTTTAAAATATAAAAATATATTAAACATAAAAGATATAATTTATTAATCCCACATGCGTTGGGAGAGAAGGAAACGAGGGACCTACACATTATTAAAGGAGAGAAATGCAAAGGAAAGGGGGCACCTTTCAAAGTTTAATAGTTGTTCTATATGCCCATGATCTCTTCACTCTGGTGATTGCATGACAAACACTGCTATATTATTTCAAGCTGGCCTTTGCATGATCTACGCTTCTTCTTTAGTTGTTTTATATATGCCACGTTTTCAGAAAAAAATGATCTCTGGCTTGAGTTTGTCCTATATTAAAATCTGTGGCTTTATATGCCACGATTCAGAAAAGGAAATCGATCTATAGTTTAACTATTGGCTTGAGTTTGTTCTTTATTAAAATATGTGTCTTTTTATGCCATGATTCAGAAAAGGAAATTGATCTCTGGTTTAGCTATTTACTAGAGTTTTATTCTTTATTAAACTCTCTGTCTTTTATGTCGTGTTTTTAGAAAAATTGATCTCTCGCTTGAGTTTTTCCTATATTAAAATCTGTGTCTTTATATCACATGATTCAGAAAAGGAAAATCGATCTCTGGTTTAGCTATTGGCTTGAATATTATGCTTGTTAACCTCTCTCTTCTAATGCCAACATTTTCAGAGAAGAAATTGATCGGGGTTTATATTTTGGCTTTAAATATTATGTTTGGTTAATGCTACGATTTTAGAGAAGAAATCGATTTGGGTTTAGCTATTGGCTTTAAATATTATGCCTTGTTAAATCTCTATCTTTTGATGCCACAGTTTCAGAAAGGAAGCGATCGGGGTTAGCTACTTGCTCTGAATATTGTGTTTTTGTTAAACTCTATTTTACTTCATGCCCACGGTTTTATGAGAGTAGATCTGGTGTTTAAACAATGGCTAGGATTTGTTAGCTTTATCTTTTAAAAAGGGTTGGATTTTGTATTAATGTATGGTCGAAAGATGGATCTTGAAGATGTTTTAAACATATATTATAAAGTTTGGAATTCTTTCAGATCAAAATGGAATGGCAGACAAAAAGCAACATGCTGTTATAGAGCCTAATTTTCCCTTTTTCTTTTATGTACCAACTCATGGCGTTTGGCCATGATTTCATTCTCGGATAACATAGAATTAGTATCCTTTGTATGCTAACTAGTTGTGTAGAGCTGAGCCATGAACATCCCTTTGAGGATTAGGAAAAGCAAATTTTCACTGCACTCACTTGTTTCGAGGCTGAAATGATTTGTAACAGATAAAACCGCATCATTGTACCCCACCTATGGAAGAATTAATAAAACGATTAACAAAAGCTTAGTGGGCGTAGCCTCATGAAGGAGGTGAACCACATATATGGAACTGTCTTTTCTTTCGTATTTTTATGTTGTGCATGCTATTTTTACATAATGGTGTTAGTATGGATGCAGTATAAATATTTATTGGTGAAAAAGGTTACTAAACGTATTTTGTAGACATTCAATTCAAGAGCACATTATTTGGATGGCTTAAACTTTAAATGAAAAGAAAAAAAAAGATACGAGAATATGTACCCATTTTATCTAATTCCGCAACAAGGTATTTGCAGGTATGTGACTGTTGATATGTATTATAACGATGATTCATAAACTATGGTGAGGGTTTATGAATGCGTTAATGGCCACCAGCTGGTGCCATTAATGCCATCGGGGTTTGTGAAGACACTTGGTAAAGGATTTGGGCATATGTGTTTTGTGCATTATGTGGTTTTGGCATTGGGGTTTCATGTGGCTTTTGCGTAGTTGGAGAAGGGAGGAGACCTCCATTGATTTGCACATAAGCTAATCACCAAAATCTCTGTAAACAAATTATTTTGTTGTTTTATCTATGGCATGGTCATGCTTCTCATGCCATCGTCGATTTGATTGCAAGTGAAAACAAAGCCACTCTGGGGTTTTCACAGAGCTACGCTTTCGATTTGGGGTTGCTACATCATGGCCATGGTAAGCCTGCTAAGAAGATCATACTTGCCTCCTCTCATTCTGAGAATTTTTGAGTTGGGATTCTTTACAGGGTTGGGGTTTTAGATGGCACTTGTCGACTCTTCCTTAAGGGTTTGTAATGTAGCTTGCTCTGGGTTTTGACTCTCGTTGGGAGGTTTGGAATTTTGAGTCATCGCTACACCATTACTTGTAATGGTGCCATAGTTCACATCTTTCCATTTAACATTATTAATACGTTGATTGTTGTAAAAGAGGATTCGTGCCTTACTATGTAAATATACTGCGCGTTGGATTTTATGTGAAGACTATAATATGTTTTGGTATAAGATGCATATGATTTCATTCATCATTTTAATAGATTAAACTGTGTAAATTTGGGACTGTGTAGTTATTTTAATGTTACGTTTAAAATGTCGAATTCCTGGGTTCAATCGTGGCTTTAAGCCTGTAGAATTTACTCTGTGTATAATTGTAACAGTTTGGGTTTTGGAAGTATGCATAGCACTCCATTTATATTGTTTGCAATTTATGTTTGAGAAATCTTCTAGAGCTTGGGGCATTATGCCATGGGTTGCACCATTGTTGCAATGGTGACGTAGCCCATTGGCTTGCCATAGTAAGCTTTTCATTCGCATTAATGGAAACTGTGTATTATACAGAGTGTTGTAATTTGGTTTTGTAATGGTTTGGCGTGGGTGCAGGCCATGCCATGAATGGCATGTCCCTCTCTCAACGACTTCGATAGCTTAGTTGGCATTTTAATATGTAATTTGTTATTTAAAAAGATATGGCTGTAACAGCCAGGGTTATGGAAAACCCATGATATCATTTTGGTTACTATAGAGTCATTGTGTGATTGGATTTGGAAACTTGGTTGTGGCTAGTGTGACTCGGTATACGACCTTCAGGATTTGGGCCTAGGCGATACCAAATTGTAAAACATTTTATATGTAATAATAGAAAGGATACTATGTATTAAGCTATGGATTTTGTTATGCATTTTGATTACAGTAATGCTTTATGTTAAGGTTATTATTATGTTGGCCTTGGGTCACGGACATCCATGGGATTCGATGTCGCAACTTGTGTTGGCATAAGATAGGGTTTTATTCTTAAGAGGAACAATTCCTTGTTTAAATAAGAACTATAGAGATGGTTTTAATGTAGATTTCAATTTTTCTTTTGAATTATATTTGTAACCCATAAGGGTCGATACCATGACCTCTGTTTATTAATATAGAGTTATATGAATTGTTTACTTGGTAAAATTATATGTGGATGTTTATGATGAATATTATATGGGACCTTTAAAGATATAATGCATGTGATTTATGGTATTTTATTATAGGTGTTAAGACTGTAGGTTTTATGGTAGATTCTTGATAAGGACCACATGGATGGTCACTATATCTCTCTGATTAATTATAATGTTTGTTTCGCGTTATGTAAAGTATTTTGTTTTAATGATTATGTGAAACACACCTTGGAAGGTCTTTAATAATTTGATTAATGTGTTTATTATATGAAATCTGTTCTTAGTAGATCTATTTTATAATATATATACTTGTTATTAGTTAACATAATTAATATTTTAATTAATTACTACTGAACTAGTTTCTTTAAAGCTTAGGGAATGCCTCTGCTGACAAATGGAATATGTCAGGAGGGTATTAAATACAAAGAACAAAGTATAAAAATAATACTAAGATAAAAAACTAGATAATACAGGAACATTTATGAAAGATACAAACCCTGAACATAAACAACATATAATAAAAATTCTCTAACCTATGATTAGTAAATTACAAATACAAACCCTAGCAAATTGTTAACCATAAAACTTAACCGTTAGGGTTATAAATTACATTGCATCCATTACTTAAGATAAATAGTAATGAATCTTTAGGAAAGAAATAGAATAGGCCTTCAAGGGTTTCATACTTGAATTTTAAGCTTTGTTAATGGCTACACCTACACACTTAAATAACCAACATTAACAATTCAATGCAGATCTAACCTCTACTTGATGACCAAATAACTTTGTAACTACCATGTTCCACCCAACCATGACCTAGAATTGTTCCTGGTTTAAATCCGGATCCCCCCGAGCTGGACTCCAACATACAAGTAGCTTAGAGCTCCTAAGGCAGGGTTTCCCAACTCGTAATGAGTTCTGAATCAATCATCTTTTCCTTGCAGGAAAGGTTCTCCAAGAAAACACTTAAGAGCAAAAACAGGTAGAATAATAATTCTCCTAGATAAAAATAAGAACCCCAAGCCCTTGTTTGTCTTGAGTCTTTATAGATAGACTTTTCAGTCAAAGGGGCACTTAAATAAAGAATCCCTGATTTCTTGATTTAACCCTTTTAATTACTGGGGTAATTTTCAATTCTTAACCTAGGAACTTTTAACTAGTTCCTAGTTAGTCTTTCATAGATATTTTACTATTTATTAATCATTTAATAATAAATAATAATTGGTGGAGATTCTCTTCTTTCTTGATTGAATTATATAATTAATCATAATTAATTCTTTATACATACTATGTATAAAATACATAGTATAAAAATACTTGTTAACATTTGTCTTTGAGCATCATGTATCATGATCCCTATACTTAACGACACTTCTTTGTGAAATTCAAGTAGATAGATGACTCAGGTCTACAAGGATAGGCAACTCTAAACATCCTTGCATGTTGGATTTCCCTTGTATAACGTGGTAGTTCTTCAGTACTTGATGAGAATACATAGATTTGAAATTTCATTTAATCACTTAAAAAAAAGTATGATGATATCAATATTATTCTCGAGTCGTTTTCACTTCGAGGTGATTTTAATCTTTTTAGTAACCCCTAGCACTTACCAGATCCCATACTCAACGCTTATAACAAGGAGTTACAAACATAGTGCAATTCTAGAGCTCTTGCTGATCACTAAATGCAAGGATGTACTTGTACGATTCACCTAGGGATACAATGCCCAAGGATCTCATGCTCTAGATCATATGCTCAACATCAACATGGAATGCTCCATATCTTATGCTCAACATTTCCAATTATGTTTTCATGTGTTCCAAAGCTTTATTCTCAACATAAATGTAAGTACTCATGTGCTCCAGAGCCTTTCACTCAACACAAAACATGTCATTAATATAAAAATAAAAATAAAAAATAAAACATCAAAATAAAACATCAATATAATCATCATGATCAATAGGCTCATGCCTATAAATGGTAGGTCCAAAAATCGGGATATTACATATATGCTCTACAAAGTATTTCCAATTGAAATAAAAATTCTTCGGGGTCTTCATTCTCTAGTCCATGAAAATTTGGAAAAATGGATGGGGGAATGTACTTTATTCCTCTTGTATTTCTAATTGGGAATTCAAAGGTAACAAATTCTTCATCCGTCTCTCCTACCATATCTTCCCACAATATAAATAGTTTTTCATTTAAAGCTCCCCTTTCAAATGTTCCTGTTAGTTTGTTAGAAGGATGGGTGGCGCTTACAACACCACTAAGTGATTTAATTGTAAAATGAGTCCTATACTTGTATACAGGAAAATTGTATGAAAGTAAGTAACCTAAAGCCACATGTACATTAAGCTAAACTTTTGAAAAAGTAAATTATCTATGTCTGCGAAAAGAAAAATACGCTTCAGGTAAATAAATCAAACTTTGTGTAAAGTAAACACACTTGTACGAAAAACGAACAACAAGGCCTTGGGGATACCCACTAAAGTGGATGCGTCAGGATGTCACATTAGGGAAATTCTGTAGTGAATTTTTCTTTGCATCTTACCATTTCCCCTTCCCCTTGTTGTGTAACATAAAGGAAACCTATCTATCCTTATCTATCTAGACCTTCTTCATAAAAAAAATAAATTAAGGGAAAACCTAGACTACTACTACTGCTGGATTTGGGGGGCGCCTGCTATCACAGATGTATAGGTTCTTACCTCTCGCCTTACTGCTCCCCTGCCACCAACTATCACTAAACCTCATAAGCAAATTCTATTTTTTTTTCCTTATAGAACAACTCACCGACAATGGTGCCAAAATGTTTGGGTGTGTTATGCTATCTTAAATACACCTAATATTTAATTATCGACTCGGGTTGGTAGGCTTATAGTTGCTACTATAGCCAACCCATATCAGGAAGACAAAATTTCCTTTTCATTGCAAAAATCGATTTCCTCTTTTGGACAATCATCTTTGAAAATTTTGTGAATGGGCTTATACCCATTAAAAACATAGGTAGGTTAGTCACCCAACATAATGAGTGAACAATGTGAAAATTATTCCCTGCAATCCATCCTAAACTAATAATGATAAAATACTTAACATGTTAGGAAGGAACCTTAGGGATAATTACGACTTTTACTCCACATATAAATAAGTTGTTTCATATATATTCATCAAAAAAACAATCATCATATTGTTAGGTTGTCTGCATATCGTAAAAAATGAATATGATTAGTGCACATAGAGTACTCAGAAAAAAAAATAGCCATAGTACTATTCACCTCTTCATAGGAGAGTCTGTAACCTCTCCGATACTACAGAATCTTCCGAAGAGAAAACAATTCATACCTTATTTACAAGCACCCAAACAATTTCTACTATCAAAGCGTTCCACTATCATATTCAGTCTTTCTATCAAGATGTATTTGCAACGTTATTGATTATTTATGACATGCATTTATATGAATCCATAATCTATAGCAAAAATCATTTATGCATTTTCATCTGGTATTACTCTTACTCATATTTTTAGGGAAGGAAGTAAAATGAGCACACCAAGCAATCAATACCGTAGATTCAAAGTTTACAAGGAATAACCTTTCACTGTAACCCCATCAACTTAAAGGATTATCGAATTTCTATTTCTTAACTAGATGAAGCATGCGGGGTACACTTTCATTTTTTTTAATGTCATATATTTACCATTTCCAATTCAATAGCACATCAACAATATCTTAAAAATATACTATTGTTAAAACATTTCATTACTATAGTGCTTTAAATAACTTAGTGTGAGAAATAAACATTATGATTGCTTTTCTTGATCATTATCCATGCAGTATTAACTCAATTAATAACAACACCTTAAACACACAATACGATACAGGGAAAGGAAAACATATGACACAAAACAAGAGAGACAATAATGTACATGGTTCATCCAATCCCTAGGCTACATCCACCAAAACAGTCACATCATGTGACATTTATTATAATAAAAGTTTGCAATATCCCATCTTATTATTGCCATACTTTCTTCTATACTTCTCACATACTCTCTCACTGAGAGTACCTCATAAATGGGAGAACCTCTTGGAGAAGTAATTCATTGCACTGGGGCTGATAAATCCCTAATATTTATGTAATAAAATGAAAATAAGGTTTGTAACCGGGCTCAGGTTCAAAGGTAAAACTCTCCTTTTCTTAATTCCCTTTTATTATCACCCAAAATTTACCTTATCAAGGGTTAGGGCTGTGCCTTAGCTCGTTAGTGAAATAACTATATTATAATCAAACAAGGTCGGTATGCTTCCAATAAATTATAAAACACTTTAGAAGCCCCCTATGTAAATTAAGTACAACCATATAGTGGTTCCCTAATTAAAGACCATTCTCTTATTTGTTGGTTCTTATCATGAGAAACATCCTCCACATAGCTGAGTACCTATATAAATAAGATACTCTTCTTATTTATATATTTTTCTTATCATGGTCCTTTGTGGCAGGTATAACCATAAATATAAAACCTTATGCACAGTCGTACTCAGCTCTATTTCAGAGCTTGATTTTCATTCTTACCTACTAAGACCCTTTTCTAATATATAATCAAACCATCATATTAAACCAAAAGATACACTGTGTTCAGAATTCCCTTTTGGACTAGACGTTGTTACAAGACTTAAAAGCAGACTTTAAGGTTTTCTCAATCAAATTGACATTAAAAAATACTGCATTCCTCCCAATAGATTTTATCCAATATAGGCAGGACTGTATGCCATGAATGAGCCAATACACTAAAATTCAAACACCAATGATTGTGGCAGAGACAAAATTTGTCGAGGATGAAAGAAAACGCCAAGGGATTTGGGTTCTTCTAGAATCCCTACATTTAGTTCTTAAAGAATCAACAAAGGGATTTGCTCAGCCATAATCAAATTCATCCACACTACACCGTAATTTATATCAAAAGACGCCCAGGTTTTGAAAGACGTCGATTCCATCAGATTGTGCACAGAGGTATCATCGCATATAATGGCAGATCCAAAACTTGTTGAGGATGGATGCAAACACCAAGGGGTTAGGGTTCTTATAGAACCCTGTGTTCAGATCTTAAGGAGTCAATAAAGGGATTGACTCAGACATATTCAAACTTAACCACATGATACCATAACAAAAATCAAAATGACGCCAATGTTTGATAGACTATGGCTCTATTAGATCACGTGCAGAGGTATCGTCTCATGAAATATATGAGAGCAAAATAAAAACATAGCATATAAGAAGCCATGCTTAGTATGGACATAACCTCAAAATTCACATCGCTCTTATCAACAGACCACCACATCAAACATGCAAAGGGTAGACACTTTATTACATAAAATTCAGGTTAAAAATAATGCTCAATCCTTTAGGAAGACTACCATATCAAATGCTGAGGTTATATGCTTCATTATATAAAAATCAAGTTAAAAATAACGCTCAATATTTTAGTAGACTACCATATCAAATGCAGAGGGTATATGTGTGGTTATATAAAACTCGGGGTAAAAATAATGCTCAATCTTTTACTAGATTACCACATCCAAAGACGGAGAGGGTATACACTTCATTACATACGAACTCAGGTTGAAATATAAATCCCAATCTTTTGGAAGACTACCACATCCAAACACGCAGAGGGTAAAATCTTACATACATGGATATATATATAAAACTTAATCATCTTGGAACCATAATAATATAGAAACTAAGCGTAAAAGACCATAGGATTGGACTAAGAAAAATTCAATACCTTACATAGTGCCATGGTGCAGCTCTGGCCGAGGCCATCCAACGCAGCAAGCGCCCCACCTTCTCTCCAAAAACCTTACCCTATATAGATATTACTCATTTATTGAGTACGAATCTCCTCTTCCTACCATCACGACTAGATCTTCTAAACATAGCGTTGTCGTTGCAACTGTCGGGGATATTTTTATGCTAACACATCCCATGATTCTAGTCGACTTTTATGTGCTAATAATGGTCATGGCTGTCAAAGTGCAGTGATCATTTATTTCCTTCCTCCATGCCAAATCTCTCCTTCCTTCAAGCCAAGATCAAAGCATGAATGGAATAGAGGATTTAACCCCTTTCGCATGGTTAATAATTAGTTGCAATTCATGCTTTTAGTTGAAGGAAGTAATTCTTCATCTTCCTTTTCATACAATAACCCCTAAAAGTATAAAGATTAAAATCAGTTCTTAATCCATCATTTTTCCTTTCCGTATGATAGACTTTAAATAATAATAATAATAGACTTAATCCATTATTTTTAACCAAGCCCTATGTGTGCCACACGTGTAGCGTCTCGACCCATAACTGTCGGGTCCCCCTTTTTTACAACTACATTTTGTAATTACAACTCTACTCAACAAGATTATTCTCATAACCAAATATGTGAGGTGGTAGTTTCCCTCCGCCGCAATTCCAAGAAGCGCTAGAGGTTCTTGCATCCATATTTCTAAGGGAACCCAGCCCATGATTTACTCAGAAGGGTTGCGCCATGAACAAGAGTTAATAAGAAATTGATTCTTTATATCGATAAAGGAGTGGCGTGCATCTAAAGTTGGTATATCAATATACTTTATCATAATGTCATAAATGAATATACCTATGTACACATATAATGTCATACATTTAGCCAATATATGTCCCCATCTTGGTATTATATTTATTAGTGAAGTTAGATGATATATCTCCATTTAATATAAATCTTGGTATGTTAATATAGATATGATGATATATCTCCCTATTTTAAGGTGACTATACCATATAGTCCCTCAAGAGTTAATTCCTTAGGTTGGTTTCCTCACTTTAAACTTTTAAAGCTTTAACTCCTTTACACCTTTCTGTTGGCATTATAATAATTACAACTTCCTCTGCCGTGCCTCAATCACAATAGGTTTAAGTAACTAGGCTATGGTATCCTAGTTGGGATTATTTTCAGCAGAGTAGGAATCCCTTATAGGGATGACCTTATCTCTAATACTATCGTATTCCAAATGATACATACGACTACGATATTAATTATGGCTCTTTTAATTGTTCATTTTTTCACTAAGGGTTTAGTGGACCCCTTGTTAAGTTGTGTCACTATTTTTCATCACCTATGTTTTTCCACGTAGGTAATTAACTTAAATAAGCTGCAAGATTTTGTTTTCGGTGGGGCCTTGGCCTTCAGCTCCTCACCAAAAAACAAGTACAAGAAATATCTGTAATTACAAAATATCTAGGGTATGCGAGAGGGATGTTACATCTACAAAATATATGTGAAGGTAGAGGGGTTCCTAGGGCATTGTAGAAATACTTTAATAAACAAAAGATTGAAAAATATTTCAAAATGAAAAACTGAATCAAACTCCTAGAAATTTAAATATTAATGTGATTAAAGAAAAACATCATACTAGGATAATATTAGACTATTCATTACTTAACTCTTCTTCTTCTTAATCTAAGAAGGGGAAAAATTTCATAAATAGCTTTAGAAACTGAGAGAGGTCTAATTTATGAATAAGTCGAAAAATAAATAAAGAAGCAAGTATAAAACTTAATAACAAAAACTTAATTAAGCAGACTTCTCTAATTCTCCAACCTATAAATATTTTAAGTAAACATACAATTCAAGAAATAAACCTTAGGCTAGTATCAATCTACAAAGTATTGGCGTATTTTCTAGAAATTAACATGTCTAATCCTAAGTTCAATATAAATAATAGTGAATTAAACTAAACTAAAGATACAATTATCAGATATTACAACGATGATAAATGAGGAAATTAAAGACAAATGAAGCAAATTAAATCATAATTCAAGAACACACTTTGAATGAAAAGAAATACAAAACGGGATTTTAATAAGTACTTTAAAAATAATCTAACCTAAGGTCCTAGAGGCTGATGTAACTATTACGTAATTACCAAAACATAATAGAATTAAAAAAGATAAAGAAATAAAACTAAAAAAACATGCTAAAAATAAATTAAGAACACTAAAGGTCGGATGGAAGGCTGGACGTCAATCTAGAAGGAAGGTCTGAATGACAGTCCAAACACACAGTCCAAATGAGAGGCTGCATATAGAAAATAATGAAAACGGACCTAAATGATTTAAGTATCAGCTGATTTTGTGCATATCAAAACAAAATGCATAAAGGACAGAATTTAAACCTAATTAATTGAGATAATCAAAAGGAATTACTAATCTATGGGTATGAAGAGATTATTTCTATTATAAAATAAAACAAATTGAAACATATCTGAACTAATTTACGGTTTAAACAAAAAGTATCAAAACTAATCTCTAATTATAAATTATACCTAAGACTAACATAATATTAAGCACTAACTTGAAAGAAAATATGAAAGGAAACTAGAAATAAGCTATACTTGGCTGGCCATTTTAATTCTATAAATGAGAACTACATTAACAACACAATGTCAATTATATTAACTACAGCAGATACATGTTACAAAAAACTGAGAAACAAATATAAACAAATTAAAAATAAAAATACTTATCTGTGGGGAAGAGATAACAAAAACTCATACGGAAATAGAAACCATGAATTCTCGAGGGGCCCTCTCAACAATCATGGGTAATGCCTGGAGAATGCTTTCACACATAGTCATAAACAACAAGGTGTAGAGCTTCTATTAAAAACAAGGAACATAGTTACAATCTTCTTCTCTCAAAACAAACTAACTATCTACCTAATGGATTCATCAATCCCTATCTCTCTGCATGGAGGTGTATATATACACATTGTTTTCAAGAGACGGAGCAAGTCGACCCTTTAGTGGTCGAATTATCTTCTAAATTTAGTCAATCATAAAAGGCAATAATTTTGCACAAGCTAGCGCATGAGCATCTGCCTCCTTCAGCATGATCGTGGCATTTTCAACATGCGAACAACGTTGTGGTTGTGTAAATCCTCCTCCTTTCGCGTGACTGGTGGTGTGGTGCTGGGAATTGGAAATGTGACACGATGGGTCTTCCAGAACACAGGTCCTTCTTCAACGTGAACATATCTCCTCAGCATGTGTGATGTGGCATGCAACCCCTTATTTAGCGCAAGTGACAGTGTGGTGTTTGAACAAATAAGAGCACACGGTGGGTAGGTCGTTCCATTTTCCAAAGCACGCATACTGGTAATAACTTAGAGGTTAAGTAGAGGAGGCCATGATCGATCCTTCTAGACTGGAGTCATTCCTCCCTTTGAACGCATGAACGATAAGCATCGTGATGGCGATCTTAGGTTGAGAGCTTCTTCAATAATCAAACACATGAACAGCAGGCCGTTTGTAGAACTGTTTCAACATTAAATGCCTCAAATTGGTTATGGACAGTGCGCAAACTGCTTAGTGATCTAGACGAAAGGTTGCGTGATGAGCTAGATAGTGGTTGCGCAGATCGGGCTGAATGGTAAGCTAAATGCGTTTTATTTATAAATTCTCCTAAATATAATACATAGCTTGCAAACAAATACACATATTAATTAATATATCAAATATGCTTTAAATAATAGAGATTTGAGTTGATAAAATCATAAAAATGATATTAATAACCAAAGTTGAATAAACATTAAATTTGTTCTTACCTTGTGCTGAATAACGATCTGCATGACATAAAATACAAGAAAGATAATAAAATATGCATTTAAATGTGTTATTTTATGCCAAAAATGATAACAAAATGAGGCTCAACATTTAATTTTTTATTAAGGCAATGTTGAGCCTCATTTTGTATCATTTTTGGCAACTAAATAATACATTTAAACACATATTTTATTATCTTTAGCATGTTTTATGTCATCCAGATCGTTATTTCAGCACAAGGTAAGAACAAATTTGATGTTATTATAACTTTGGTTTTTAATATCATTTTTATGATTTTATTAACTCAAAAGTATATTATTTAAAGCATATTTAATGTATTATTTGATATGTATATTTGTTTGCAGATTTTATAGTTCGTTTGGGAAAAATTAACATCAAAATGCATTCAGTCTTCCTTTCACACCATATGTCCAGCTCATGATCCAGCTTGGCGTTTTGTTCGTCATCCAGCTGTCACGTGAAATCCGCTGATCGTTTGCCATGTTTTCCCTAGATCGACGCAGATCCAGCTCATGGCTCTGTATTTCATTTAGTTTGTCATTCAGATCTCCCATCAGCCTGCGCACTATCCATAATAGTTTTGAGCATTTAAACATCAAAGATCCTGCAACCAAAATGATCATCCACGCATCCAAAAGGATCACCACCTAGTTGGTCATTATCCATGCGTTTAAAGGGATGGACATTTGTTGTTTACTGACGGCCTCCTTTGTTTTAATATCAAACTATCATAAGCCTATGCATTTAAGGGATAGAACGACCTGCATTCTAGAAGACAGACTGTGTTGATGCCCTTTCTCTCCATAACACCACTAGTCCATATGCTCACGCTGATGAGGGACTTGCATTCTAGAAGCCTGCTACTGTGTACAAGCCTACACTCAACACCAGTCCATCCTCCACGCTAAAGAAGGAGCAAACTCGCCACATTATGCCACGATCACATTCAAGGAAGATCCAGTCCATGCGTTGGTTGCTAATAAATTATGTTCCTTTAAAGATTGTCTAAAATTAGAGAGAAGTCAACCTTTAGGGTCGACTTGCTCATCTCTCATGTAAACTATATATATTAGTCTCTGAATAGAGAGCAGAGTTAGTGAGAGCTAGTTAGTTAGGAGAGTTAGAGAAGTATTTTGTTAAACTCTATAATTTTGAAGTTGAACAAAGAGTTGTATGCATTGCCGTTGAAGATTGCGTTTGAGTAGGAGTTAGCAGGCTTCTCCCCTGATTGTTGAGAGGGCCCCTCATCAACCAAAGGTTCATTTCTTTGTTTAATTTAGTTCTTTCTTTTCTGGTTTAGCAAGTTTAGTTTAATTTCCAGTTTTTTTTCATTATTTAATAGTAAATGCTATTTTATTTTTTGTATTGCATTAGTTTAGTTTTATTTAAGCACTTAAATAAGTAGATGCGTGCATAGCTTTGCTTTCAGTCATTTTCTTTCAGTTATTTTATTTACAGTCATTTAATTCCACTATTATTTTCAGTCTCTATTTCCAAACATATAAAGTAGTTTTCTTTCATTTAGATTTAGTCTTGTTTATTTATTTCGTGTTATGAATTTGTTTATATAAAATAGTTTCCTTTCATTTAGATTTAGTTATGTTTATTTATTTCTTGCCATTAATTTGCTTAAGTTAATTTCTAGTTTGTTTAAATTAATTTCCAGTTTATTAATTAGTTTAATATGGAATGCTTTCTTTTTGTTTAAGAGTTAGTTTGAAGTTATTTTGCTGATTAAATAGGTTTGTTTATTGATTCCATGCATTAGGTTCAGATGAAGAATTAGTTCATTTAGGTTATTTTTTACCATTTTTATTGTACGGATTGCCATTCGGACCGTCTGTCCACTCTGCCATTCAGTCACCCTTTACAGACCGACTGTTCAGTCTGTCATTTAACCCTTGGTTCTCTTTTTATTGTTTTTTATGTATTTTCATATTGTTTCTAGTTTTGTTTTGTCAATATTTGGATTATGTTTGTAGTTTGTAGTTTTATTCAAGTATTACAATTAAAGTTTGACAATTTTAGGTGATTGGATAAGGTTTTATTATTCTTCTTTTATTTTCTTTTCACCTTAAATTAAATGTAGATGGAGTTGTTATTATTTCTTGAATATTAAACAATGATTTCATTTTACTGTTGTTTTATGTCATGGTTATCTCTGTTTTCATATAGAGTTTAGGGTTAGATGTATTATTTTTAAGAGGAAGTTAGAATAGGAATAATTCTTGTTTTTGGTATGTATTTATTGAGGAATAGAGTTTAAATATTTTTATTAAGTTTTCTACTTGCTTATGTTTATTATCTTTATTATGTTTTCTACTTGATTCGATTTAAATATCGTTATTAAGTTTTCTACTTGCTTCTTTCAAAGTTTTATTTATTAATTTTTCTATTTGCTTATGAAGTTTAGTTATAGGTTGGTGGGGGGGAGAAATAAGACGAAAGGTAAGAACCTGCGCATCTATTATAACAGACGCCCCCAAAACCAAGCAGTAGCATTAGTTTAGGGTTTCCTTCATAGTCTAGGTAGATAAGGATATATAGGTTGCCTTTACATTACACAGCAAGGGGGAGGGGAAATGATAATATGCAAAGATGACTTCACTACGGGATTTCCATAGTGTGACATCCTGACGCATCAACTTTAGTGGGTAGCCCCAAATCTGTGTTGTTCTTTTTTTTCGTACAAGTGTGTTTACTTTACGCAAAGATTGATTTATTCCTCTTAAGTGTGTTTAGAGTAGATAGTAAAATTTCATTTAAATTTTAAATTAACTATTACGGGGACATAACTCCCTTTACCATTCACTTAGTGGAAAGATACCAAAAGACACCTATAGGAAGTCATCTTATTGGAAACCTAAGGAGACTCTTTTTAAGAGGTCTTATCAGGGAACTCATGGATGATACTTCGACACGAAAATTTGAGGATCGTGTTCTTGAAAATTTATTTAGGGATCAGGCATTAAAACCCACTAAGAATCCCAATACAAATTCTTCTCTAGTAGGAGACCCAAACTTTGTTAACCCTATCCAAGTAAAAACACTCCTCGATAACTCTGTAATTTCACAAATTAAAACATCCAAAGTAGAGTCTACTTTTCCTATAGGGTCCAATAGGAGCATGGCCAATGGGAGGAAGATCCCCCCTGAAGAAGAATACTGGGACACCTCAGTATCACCTCAAAAAAATCCTTTCAGCAACCCAACTCACACAAAGAAAAAGAAAGAAGAGTTGGCAGAAAGGACCATCTTCTGTTCAAAATATAAAGCTAAACATCTCCCACAAGAATGTCCATTCAAAATTTCCACATGTCATATTTGTAGAGGACATCATCTTTTTCCTCAAGGGGCCAAGGTGAACCTTGCTAGAATAGAATTTGATCCTCCCTCCTTGAACATTGTTCCTCCTTTACGTGATCCTTAAAAGTTACCTTGGGTTGTCATCATTTGTATATATATGTAAATATGTATTTCAAATAAACAAGATTCGTGTCTAATTCTAGGAGACTCTTCTTTTATGTTTTTAAACAAAACCAATCATCTAATAAATGGTTTTGGAATTTAATTATAGGTGGGTCTTTTCTATAATATATTATCTGAAAAAGAAAAGTGCTCTAAAAACACTAGTTGTGATTCTGAAATTTGATTCTCAAACCATTTATTTTAATGATTTTGTTATCTTTTATATATGATGGTTTGGTTCAGATATGTACATTCTTGATTACTTTAAGCAAGTGCTCAAAAGAACTATTTTTATCACGTTCTTTAAAATTTGTAATACCTAGGGATTACTAGTACATCTACACTTGTTATCAAAACTTGACACTTAATATTTTGAGAATACTCTAGGATAAGTGGAATTTTTGCATATGGGGAATGCTATATTTTATAAAGAAAATGGACTAAAAGGCCCAAGAACACCTTTGAGTTATTCTCTTTTGACATGATCTATGATTAAGGCCATTTTATGAAACAATTTACTCATGTGTTTAGCAGGGCTTACCACTCTAGTACCAATCAAATTCCTATCTTTATACAAGGAAAACCTGTCGGGGTACTGAACAGGCCTGCTAGTAGCGGGTCAATGCTAATTAACAATATAGCAATAAGGAAATTCAATAAATGCAAGTAAAAATGTCGGGATACTAATCAAGCTCGTTAGAACTGGGGTTATGCTTGCATGGTACCAAGATAAACCCGTTGGGGTACTGAACAGGCTCGCTGGCAGCGAGGCAATATCAAGTAAAAGAGCTCTGGTTAATGCACCTCTAGTCACATGCATTAACAATAAAATATGTTTAGGCCTATTGATTTTTATGTCATTAAATAATCACTGTAAGATGGACTTGGATCTGATAATTTGAGTTCAATCAATATCTAGGATCTGTTTATCCTAGTAATGGGACCCATAGCAGTAGATTCTTACAAATTCGACAGTAAGATCAAAAAAAAATTTTAGGGGGGAAGATGTCTTTATAACAAGGCAAGGATGACTAGTTTTCCCTATGATCCTTCCCTTATTTTTCTTCATTACATGGTAAATAATGAATTTGCATATTTGATCACTATTTTATATATATAGCTGAATCCTTCCAAGCATATGTTAATTTTCCTTTCTTTTACCGACCTATAACAGCATGACTGGACTTTGTTATCTTATTTTAGAAACTACTAAATTTTCTTGTATGGCTTGCGGACATGCCATATCTTTGGTTTGGGGGGGAGTATCAGACTGTCTGTCCTTTTAGAAAAATGATGATTTATTTCTCTAAAAATCATGGAAGTACAATTAAAAGGATCAAAGTAATTGTTTTATGTGATCTCCTTGTAGGTTCGAAGCTTAGAAAAATCTATGATTAATAGTAGTATGATTTTATCAAGCAAAACTTATTTTCTTATAGGAAATTTATACGAAGGATCATATGAAGGGTTGAATAATGGCTTGAATGAAAAGCCAAATGATGCTTTGATTACACTTGATGATAATTTTCCTATGATTAAAGTTAGCTTAATTTTTGATTTGGGTAATTCATATCATCATTGTTAAAAAAGCATGTCCATAAGATACTTCTACTAAATTTCGACCCATGACTTGGTACAATCTCGATCTAATATGATCTAGTTTTATGCTCATATAGGCTTGAAAAGACCTTAGGGTACTTTCTAATCATTTCTATGCTATCATCACCTCATCTCATTTTTCATTCGCACGTATAAACTACCAAAACGTATTTCATTCGTACGCATAAGTTGTTAGACAATCGATCTTCTCGTTAAAATTAGGATTATGGTAATAAGTATGGTCATATGGTTGCATTAAGTTTAATGTTCAACCTATCCAAAGTTTAATTTGGACATGGTTGAACGAATTAAAACCTTATGAACTCGCTAGCAGATGCATTCTGATGACACACCTTTTAAGATTTGTCATAATGGCACGGTCATCCAAAATATGCCAAGTTGGTTGCACGATCATTTGATCGACTGAATGTGGCATGTTTTAAATCAATATGTTGAAAATCCTTTCCATTGTTTCCATATGACCATTACTACTATAGAATCCTATCACCATATTTTCCCCACATTTCTCATAAATCCATGTTTTCATCACCTTGGCTTCACCATGCCAAACCGATTCGAACCATAGAATTATGAGGATCTATTCCAGATACCCGAATTTAGAGATTGTCATGAGATATTTTTCACGCAGGATGGAACCCTTTTCTCCATCAGCTATAGGGATTTGACGAGGAAATTTCATTACTTTTCGTAATGGGATTTGATGGGAGAGAAACAAGGGTTGATCATTTAGTTTTTCAGGTCACTGAGGAGTCAATAGCCGAGGCCAACAAGATTCCCCAAGAGGGGGAACGTTGGCACAAGCATTGGTTCATCCCTAGAGCATCACACAATCTCGCATTGAAACCTGAATGTCGTCATGTATCAAGCAGCAAAGGCTACCATCATAGTTGGATCAAACTAGAATATCTCAATGCATTGACAATCATTATCCACTTAGTCACCTACGAAGGTAAGTTCAACGTTTTTAAATATTGTCATTGCGTCTATTGGCTCACTTTGTGGATCAGAAATACCTAAATTTCCCATTTTTCTTTCTGCAGAGTCTCAAAAAAATGTCAAATTTGGTTCGGAAGAACACCCTCGATCCCAAAAATAGCCTATACCACCATAGCATAATAAAACTTCTCATCCTCAATCAGCTTAAAGAACGAAACCAAACATGGGATACTTTCGTTTTCAAGGTCCTTAACCCTCACCCGAATATTCAGGAATGCCCCTGATATTCTCATGGCCAAGAGTCTAGTCCATCTCCATCAATAGGGAAGAAAAAATCTAACATAGTTCATCTAGATGATGATGTATCAAAGGAAATCCCATCTACACGATCTTCCCCTATTGTTCCTGTTGAATTCATACCTCTGTCATGACCTTGTACTAAAAAATGGAAGGTGGAATTTGCATAGACTAGTCGTCAACCCCATGTCCAGCCCTTGGTACAGTCAAGCGTCTAGCCCAACATACAGAAAGACCATCCAGATAGTCCAGCTGAAACACATATTTCTGACCCAGATTCATCTTTATATGCATTGGCTAACCTTTCGGTCGATTTGTTGAATGACATTGCTCATGAAGATATTTATACGCCCATTCAATATTTAAACCCTGATAGTCAAGTTCCATATGTCTATGTTGAAGTGCCTACCAAAGAATAGAACCCTCTAAAGGATTGCAACCAGTCGCCAGAACCATGTCAACCACCACAACCAACAGTATAACATCTAACCTCTGATTTGATACAGTCGACGAATCAGAACGAAGCGTATGTCAAATTAATCTCAGAGCTTCAAGAAGAAAAAAAAATGTTACAACTCTAGATTAAGACTATGGAGGATCTTCATAAAATCGCCAATACATTGTTAGTTTTTCATCATATAAGCTAGCATTATGATCTTAGGATCTTTTCACTGAGAGAATAACAAGCACAGCAATAAAACATAAGCACATCATAAGAGACAAGAGACACAAAGAGTTTTCCTCGGGGAAACCATAAAGGAGAAAACCCTGGAACTTCCTCAGAGATAGAATTAGCACAAAATGGTAAAACTGAAAAACAGTAAGATGCACTCCCGACAACAGCAGTCTCTCTCTCTCATACTGAGAGAGCTTCTCCTCTCTCACTCATGCGCCCCAATGAGTGAGTGCGTATATTGCTAGTGATAAATAGAGAGGCTCTCACTCTCTATTTATATTCTTCCATTCACTTGAAGTGCACTCCAACATGTCAGCCTCACTTAACAATTACTTACTAGAGCTGACATCTCTAGGAGTGTCTAATAACCCTAGTGCCCCACCACTTGTGGGGACTTTGCCTCCTCTGACCAATAGGAGGGTAACACAATGGTGGGGACTATTGCCCTGACTTACAATGACTCACCTAGGGTCGACTTCACTAGGATAGTCTAATAACCCAAGGGCCCCACAACTATGGGGACTTTATCCCTTGACCAATAAGAGGGTTACCCACAATGAATTGACATGACTTTCTCATTATAGAAACTTCTCGATCAAAACATCGAGGAATGACATGACTCAAATACATCTCGGAATAAACATCGGGTTACAATACATAAGAAATACAGATGAATACATTCTGAAGTTCCAATTACATCAACACTCCCTCTTAACTAGTAAGGTATTCTCTCGACACAATTTATTAGCACAAGTCTTCTTCTCTGTATCATCTGAATCATCGTCAACTTCTCGTCATCTTCATCTTCAAGTCATCTTCATCTTTAGTCATCTTTCATGTAGATCTAGATCATCACTTGCTCTGGATCATCATCACTGGATCATACTCGATCATCACTGGATCATACTTGATCTGGATCATTGAATATAGATCATCACTCGATATGGATCATCATAACTGAATCTAGATCATCACTCGATATGGATCATCACTGCTGGATCTGGATCATCACTTGATCTGGATCATCATCGGACATCATCTCTCGATCTGGATCAACATCACTGGATCTGGATCATCTCTCGATCTAGATCAACATCACTGGACTGGATCTGGATCATCACTCTATCTAGATCATCTCTCGATCTGGATCAACATAACTAGACTAGATCTATATTATCACTCAATCTAGATCTAGATCGGGATCATCTCTCGATCTCGATCATCACTCGATCTAGATCTGAATCTGGATCATCTCTCGATCTGGATCAACACAACTGGACTGGATCTGGATCATCACTCGATCTAGATCTAGATCTGGATAATCTCTCGATCTGGATCATCACTGCTGGATCTGGATCATCACTCAATTTGTATCTCTCAGAGTCATCATAACTAGATCTAGATCATAGCTCGATCTGGATCTCACCTGGTCATCATCATGTGTGTGTTATCTCGTCATAGGAAGTTCTACAGAGCAAGCCTTCTTTCATGCTGGTTGTAGGCCTAGCCAACAGGTAGGTCTTCACCTTGCACTTATATTTGACCTACTCATCAAAAAGGCATGCCCAACACTTACATCTGACCTACTCATCAGAAAGGAATGCCCAGCACTCACATCTGATCATGTATTAAACTACAATCACATCAAAAAGGCCCCGCACTCACATCTATCATGGAAGGAACTGAATCCTCTCACCAAGATAGAATGGCCTACCCTTACATTTGACATGGAAGGAACTTAATCCTCTCACCATGAAAGAATGGCCCGCACTTACATCAGCCATGGAAGGAACTTAATCCTCTCACCATGATGGAATGGCCTGCACTTACAGTGGCCATGGAAGGAACTTAGTCCTCTCACCATGACGGAATGGCATGAACTCACATCTGACCTAGAAGGAACCAAATCCTCCACCCTCGTCAGAAAGGCCCCCAGTCCTGGAATGCACTACCTGGTAACCGACCAGGTGCCTCCACTCTCTCGGAGAGTGGCAGTTTCCCTTACATCTGTCCTTCTCGACAGAATGGCCAGCACTCATATCTGACATGGAAGGAACTGAATCCTCTCACCATGACAGAATGGCTCAGCCCTTACATCTGACCTGCTTGTCAGAATGCCTTTGGATGTTTACCACTCATATATGACATGGAAGGAACTGAATCCTCTTACCATGACAGAATGGATCAGCCCTTACATCTGACCTCCTCATCAGAATGGCTTTGGGACTCATCACTTTCACTTGGAGGAAACGTCCTTGATCTGTAGAACACCAAGATTCTCCCTAAAGTACTTGAACTTCAGTCTAACCAATGGCTTCGTCAATACATCAGCTATCTGTTCCTCCATCGCAACATACTGGAGCTTCACTGCTCCTCTCTACACCATATCCCTGATATAGTGATACCTGATCTCGATATGCTTTGACTTGTCATGGAAAACTGGATTCTCTGACAACTTCACGCAACTCTGGTTGTCACAATGTATACAAGTAGCATCCAACTGGAGATCAAATAAATCAGACAGTAGCTTCTATAGCCATACTACCTCAGAACTAGTTGAACAAGCTGCGACATACTCTGCTTCAGCTGTACTCAGTGCCACACAGTATTGCTTCCTGCTAAACCAAGAGATCACACCTAATCCCATACTGAAGCAACATCCTAAAGTACTCTTCCTGTCAATGGCACTGCCTGCCCAATCTGAATCAACATAACCCTCTAGGTTAATATTTTGATTCGTATGATACTTGATCCCATAATCAATTGTACCCTTCAGGTACCTCAGAATATGCTTTGTAGCAATCAAGTGAACACTTCTCGGATCTGTCAAATACTGGCTCAAGGTGTTCACAGCAAAGCAAATGTCTAGTCTTGTGTTCGTTAGGTGCATCAAGGACCCAATCATCTGACGACACATCATAGCATAAATCGTCTCTGATGAAGCATCACTTAATAGATTCATGTTCAATGCCATAGGTGTAGTCATGCAGTCCATCATCCTGAACCTATTCAAGATCTCTACTGCATACTTCCCTTGTCCACACCTCCATGCCTAGAAAATAGTGCATCGACACATAACAGGAGCATCACTGGTCTTCCACCTTCAACCTTGAGGCAAAGGTTGGAATCCGCTTTACTCTCAGTAAAGCCTAGAGTCATCAGTAATATGCCCATCCTGTCATACCATGTCAAACCTCAAGATCTTCTACAATCACTCTCTCTGAAGCGAAGCATCATACTCCCTTTGTCTTCTGTGCTCTATGCACTGAAAACATTCTATACCGGAGTGACAAGTAGCTTCCTATGCTACTAATATTATATGTGACCATATAGTGTATAGACTTTCATCTTCAACCTTGCAGCAAAGGTTAAGATCTTCATCAATCTCATTATGTATGTGTTTCAACTCTTACTGGCTGCAAATTTCTCTTCGTAGTCTATGCCTTATTTTGTGAGAAGCCTCGTGCTATGAATCTTGCTTTGTATTCCATGATGTTTCCATCTACTGCATGATGGAGCTACAAACTTCTCTTCAGGTCTCGACACTGCACCATGACATCATTCTTCTTGAACTATTCTTCCCTTTCTTCTTGGTTGTTGGAAGGTTTTGCATCAATGATGTCATTGCACTTATCATATTATTCTTTGTCTTTAAACTGTCGCCACTTGTTCTTTGGAACAAGTCTTCATTCTTCTTTTCTTGCAGGTGATTATGTATGCGGTCTTTCCTACAAGTCAAATGCAGTTGTATGGTTAGAAACATTTCATAAGGAATAATTGTAATGGCAAGTTATTATGCATAAATATATGATCATGCAACTACTTTATGCAGTACAACATTCATCCATATCTCACTGAAACTTTCTATATGCATTCCATCTCTACCAGGACAACATTGACATTGTGCACTAATCCAATATGTCAGCAAAGAGGTTTCATTCTAGATAAGTAGCAATGGGGAGTTGTATAACACCATGAGCTACTTACCCATAACATGCATATTAGTAGTATACTGTCGTTAATGCAAACATCCTATCATGCATGATACATCAACTGAATATAAACAAATGCATAACAAAACAATATTATGAAATGACAATTGAATACTTATCTTTATTTGTTTCATGGGTATACTCCTTCTTGAGTCTTCAGCTTCATCGTCTTCTTCATTCATGATAGCATCATTTCTTATCCAAATTCTAAGGTGGATAATAAGTTCTTCAAGAGTTGAGATATTCATATTCCTCATCACTTGAGGGATCTTCTTTGGATGATGAGAGCTTGATATTCATTTGCTTCCATATTATCTTCTCTTCTTATGGGTATAGCTTCTTCTTCTTCCCGGAGTTTGCTGAAAGTAATTACTTCTTTCTGGCACACATTCTTTGAATGAATGAATCCCATGATCTTGGGAGACCATTCAAGGTGGATATCACCACTTTTGCATTATTCTCTTCTTCTTTTACCGCTTCAAGTTGTTCTTTGATTTGAGAGACCCTTATGACTGCATGGTCTCTGCATTCTGGATCTTCACATTCTTCAACTGGTTTCTTAAGGTCATCTTCTTCAAATATCTTGGTCAAGGAATCAAACCTCATCAATTTATTTAGGGAATACACTTGTGGTACAAGTTGATCCATGACTGAATCAACCATGATCTTCTTGGCCTTGACCAAGTTCTCCTTGTGTAAGGATTTTAGCCTCATCTCCCTCTGGAACTAGAACCTCTATACTCATGTAGGTGTCCAATCCATTTTCTTCAGATAGATCATATACTTCTAGGCTTGGAATTTGTCAACTTCACAAATCTTATCATCAAGCTGATGTGATAGATCACTTTGAAATGAGAACCTCAAATGAAAATAGCAAAGGATTAGATCTTACCGATTTGAGGTGTCCGTCCTGGTTCTAGAGCTGGCTGATCTAGGGTTTGTCACAGAAACAATAATTTTCAAAGTTTAGAATATTTCAGATCTGATTGGATATATAGATATATCTCTTCAAATGGATCTATCCAATGTACTCCTTTTCTAAAAACGGTGGAGGGAAGCTCCCGGAAAAGGAAGCCTTAGATTTCCAATTTCTTCTGCAGAAATTCCTGTTACTGTTTCTGTGATATATCCAAAATTACAGATCCTATATGCCTGAAATTTCTCACTGAGGTAACCTCACATGTCCCTGATCTAAATCCATAGGTTTAATCAGAATTGGTTTCACCATTTGGGATTTATGATCCTTTTCCCAAGATGACCGGTTACAGGACTGTTCAAAACATCAAAGTTGTATGGAATTACACGTGACACTGGTTGATCTTCTAAGTCTGATATTTGAACCACCAAAATTAAAGTTTGTTCCCTTTCTGGAACATCTTCATTAATTCCATTTGTACCTCTGTAGCCCAAGATATTTCAATTTTCCCCAGGTATCCTGTTTAGGGATGAATTCTAGAAGAGGCTGTAACCCTAACTTAGAGGGATCATATCTCCTAGAATACAGGGAATCGGAGGCTGAATTTTGGACATAGTGTTCTTCAAAATTGTATTTTTGGTCCCTGCAATTTTCAGCTCCTTTTCCTTCTCCAATATTGGGATATAGTGAATGTACCAAAACTTAGCAGTTTTAGTACTTAGGGTTTTTCTAGCTCGGGGTCAAACTAGGGTTTGAATTTCCCAGAGTTTCACCCAACCAAATTTCTTGATACAGGTCTCTAAAATTAGGTTTTGATGAGGAGAACAATCCTATGCTGGTATCACTAAAAAATTCCTCTTCTGTAGAAATCCCTAATTTCCGCATCAAAAATGGAAAATGCTCACAATCAAATTCCGCTTCGACAGAAAGATGCGCCCTTCAATGGAGAGTCACCTTAGGATAATTGTGCTGATAGATTGTGGAGAGAGACCCAAAAATTAGAAAGACATAACTTCTGTATCTGCACAATGTCTTCTTCTCAGGTTAGCTCTGATCCCATGTTAGTTTTTCATCATATAAGATAGCATTATGATCTTAGGATGTTTTCATTGAGAGAATAACAAGCACAACAATAAAACATAAGCACATCACAAGAGACAAGAGACAGAAAGTGTTTTCCTTGGGGAAACCATAAAGGAGAAAACCCTAGAACTTCCTCAAAGATAGAATCAACACAAAATGGTAAAATCGAAAAACAGTAACATGCACTCCCGACAGCAGCAGTCTCTCTCTCTCATACTGAGAGAGCTTCTCCTCTGTCACTCATGTGCCCCAATGAGTGAGTGTGTATATTTCCATTGATAAATAGAGAGGCTCTCACTCTCTATTTATATTCTTCCATTCACTTGAAGTGCACTCCAACATGTCAGCCTCACTTAACAATTACTTACTAGAGCCGACATCTCTAGGAGTGTCTAATAACCCTACTTTGCCTCCTCTGACCAATAGGAGGGTAACACAATGGTGGGGACTGTTGCCCCGACTTACAATGACTCACCTATGGTCGAATTCACTAGGATAGTCTAATAACCCAAGGGCCCCAAAACTATAGGGACTTTATCCCTTGACCAATAATAGGGTTACCCACAATGACTTGACATGACTTTCTCATTATAGAAACTTCTCGATCGCAACATCGAGGCATGACATGACTCAAATTAATCCCAGAATAAACATCGGGTTACAATACATGATAAATATGGATGAATACATTCCAAAGTTACAATTACATCAACATACAGCACATAAGGATCAACAGGTTAGGCGTGCTCTCTTGAAGGCACATTCTAGGAAGCTAAAGTATAAGCCACATGTTTCATCAACAAGGTCAAGGGAAGCTGCTAGCACAGCTCTGCCTTCTTCCGAGTGATATCTCTTACTTTGTACTAGTGGGACCTGGAATCCTTTTGGTTTGGGGGTATGTTGAGCCCCATTTTGTTACCATTTTTGAGCTAAAAACCTTATGTATTAACGCATATTTTGTTATCTTTTGGTGTCTTTGCATCATATAGATTACCATCCAACTCCAGGTATGATGTTATTTTGGATTTATTTAAGATTGATTCATTCTTGATTATTTTACTGTTTTAATGAGTAAATTCGATGTTAATTGATGTAACTACTAACAAATGCATTCATTGATTGAAGAGAATGCTTTTTGGGTGAATTTGACATGCAAACACACATTCGGCTAGATATGTGCATGGCATATCCATCTCGTCATTCAGCTCGCCGAAACAACTTCTTGTTGGAACTAATTGATTCTACAGCATTTAAGCATGGAGTGACCTGCAAACTACTTGTTGTACACCTATCGAAGATTTAGCATGAGCCTTGTTCTGGAATATTGCCGTCATACCTCTCTAATTGACATCATGACTCTAGTTCACGCTAAAGAAGGGAATCTTGTATGCCACCTCATACACGATGGAAACCAACTCGTGATAAGGCAAGAAAAACGACTATGTGTTGGCATTGGAGCAATGGATTCTAATAATGGTTGAATCATCTCAAAGATCAGTCGACCACTAAAGGGTTTACTTGCTCTCTTTCTCAAAACTATATATATAAGAACACTTGTATGCGAGAAGTTAGTTAAGCAGCAGCAGTTTTTAGCTCAGCAAGTTCTCATGTAATTCAGACTCTGTTTTATATTTTTAATGGAAGTTTTGTTATACTGTCTACGATCATGCTTCATTATCATTTAGTAGGTTGTGACTCTATTTGCTAGGAGGGCCCCCCGCCAATCAGAGTTTTATATTTTCGTATAGTCTCTTTCATTTCACTTTTCTGTAATTAGTATAGCTTTGTTTATAGATTATTTATGAAATTTCATTCTTGCAATCGTTTATATTATTTCATGTAGCTTAGATTTCATTTCAGTATTTTGATGCTTATAGCTTAGATTTCATTTCAGCATTATGATGTTTACATAGTCTTTCATTTTAAGTTAGCAACTCGTTGCATATAGACTATATTGTAATTTGTTTTTGCATATAGACTAGATTGTAATTCCTTTTGATGCATTTCTAGTTCATTATTTGATTCAATGTTAATAGAATAAATTTCTTCAATGTTAATAGAGTAAATTGCTTCAATACGGTAGAATTTAATCATAGTTAGTTTTAATTCTGCTAGTTCTTATTATGTTATGAGTTTATTTAATTTCCGATTTCCTTTCAAATTGCAATAGGTAATGATGTTTTCAAGTTATGAATTGTATTTGAATTATCTTGTAGGGTAACTATAGTTGTTAAATAAGTTTAAATTCCTTTATTTACATTTTAGTTATTACATGCATGAGTCAGCTGGCCCGACTTCATCCAGATTAATCATTTCTTTAAAGTTGTAAGTGTTTTTGTATATAGACTGTCATATAGAAAGACTATTTGGTTTGTTATACAGACTACAATTTCAACTGGTTGTTCAGTCTTTTATCCAGTCCTTAGCATATTTTACATTGTGTTAGTCTATTTTCTTCAGTTCCTTGATAATGTTTTGATTAGAATAGTTAGATAGTGATTATATTTCCTTTTAAAATTATGTGATTAAATTATTTAGAGTACTTATTAAGTCTTTATTTATTTTTACCAAATGATTATGTTTCGTAATATTAGCTTGAATTGATTTCATTTCTTTATATGAGATTCAGGGTTAGTTATATTAATAATTTGGTAGATGTGTTTATAGGTTATGAATAGAAGTTGTTATTTTTAGTTATATGGTTACTAAATAAGAATTAAAGATCATCTTCATTATGTTTTCTATTTGTTTAAAAGTTATATTCTCTCCTTTGCATTTTGGTTTTATATTTTGTTAAGTGTCCATGACATAAAGAACCATGTTTACCATTACTTGCAACTGGACATTACTTAGTTTACATATTTTCATAGAGGTAAAGTTAGACTTAATCCCTTTAGTTTCTATACCTCATGTGAAGTCCATTTTAACTCTCCTCCTACACCTGTCCCAGTCACTTCCCAGTCACTGTAAATGATTATCCCCAAAACAATCTAGGAGAGTGGAATTAGTCTGAGTTGCCATTTATATCCTTAGTTACATATCCTAGTTGATGTAATTTTGTAAATCCTCCTTTGTATAGTTATCTTTCAAAGTTGTTTAAAGTAGTAGAATAGATATTAAGGGATAGTTTATTATTATAAGGTTATCTTGTTTTTATTTTCATTCCTCCAATAAGTATGTATAAAGTAGGGTATTATAACTGGATACTACACTAGTCTAGTCCTCTGTCCTAGCTTAATCTTCTTAACTATTGAATTCTTAGGAGTCTCTATTTCTTATTTTGAAGATATTTTGGTTTGTGTTTGTTAAAATATTGCCATGAAATCTTAGGAATCCTTCTTCCTTCACATATATTTTGTAGCAACTCCAAGCTTACAAACCCCGTTCGATAAGTAAATATTAGGTAAACTATTCAAGACAATATTTTGTGAAACATTTAGGCACCATTTTGGGGATTTGTTCTGTAAGGTAGAAAAAATAGAATTTGCTTATGAGGTTTAATGATAGGCTGGTGGTGGGGGAGAAGTAAGATGAGAAGTAAGAACCTATGCATCTGTTATAAAGGGTGCCCACAAACGAAGCAGTAGCAGTAGTCTAGGTTTTCCTTTAGTTTAGTTTTGTATGAACAGAGTCTAGATAGGTAAAGATAGATAGGTTTCCTTTACATTACACATCAAGGGGAAGGGGAAATGGTAAGACGCAAAGACGACTTCACTACGAAATTTCCATAGTGTGAGAGCCTGATGCATCCACTTTAGTGGGTCTCCCCAATGCCTTGTTGTTCATTTTTCCCACAAGTTTGTTTACTTTACGCAAAGTTTGATTTATTTCCCTTAAGTGTATTTTTATTTTCATAGAGATAGATAGTTTACTCTTTCATAAGTTCAATTTGATGTACGTGTGTCATTAGGTAATTTACTTTCATACAATTTTCCTGTATACAAGTATAGGACTCATTTTACAATTAAATCACTTAGCTGTGTTGTAAGCGCGACCCATCCTGCTAACAAACTAATGTGAACATTTGAAAGGGAAGCTTTAAATGAAAAACTATTTATATTGTGGGAAGATATGGTAGGAGAGAAGGATGAAGAAGTTGTTACCTTTGAATTCCCTATTAGAGATCCAGGAGGAATGGCACAAATACAGTACGTTCCCCCATCCATTTTTTCCAAATTTTCATGGACTAGAAAATGAAGACCCCGATGAATTTTTATTTCAATTGGAAATACTTTGTAGAGCATATAATGTTCAAAATCTGAAATTTTTTCCCTATTACTTTGAAAGGAGCAGCCCTTTGATGGTTCATGAGCCTAGGTGGGAACTGCATTCGAACTTGGTATAACATGAAACATATGTTTTTGAAAAGATACCAAGATTATTGCAGGGTCAATGAGGACATATTTGAAATAACACAGGGAGAAGAAGAAACTTTGGAAAATTATGTCGAACATTTTCAGTACAACCTTCAAAAATCAAAACTAAGAGAGTCAGGAAAGGATACCTTGAAAAGACTTTTACTCAAAGGCATAAGAAGTTAATATTTAGAAATTTTAATTCTGATGGGAACAGGTGATGTATTTCAGTTATCATATGATAATGTTTGTCAATTATGTAGAAGGTATTCAAGAGGAAAATTCAATATTAGTAAGAATGTACCCTCTTCTTAGCCTCATCTTAACCCTTGTCAACCTTGTTCACAACTCCTTTCTGTCCCATTGGATGATCAGAGGGATACTCTCTATTATGACGTAACACTTCCTGTTCTACAATATTGTCAAAAATATCCCATTTTCCAGGCAAGATCAACCACACAAGCTAGTCAATTACACCTGCCACAATTACCTTCTCATAAACCTCCTTTATGCGCTATGCACATTCCTTTTCAATCCATTCCACATTCTAACAACAATAAAGCAGTACAATATGCTTACACTGTTGAAATGCAACATTTACCCACCTTACCTACCTCGCCAACATTATTCCAAGAAATTGATATGATATTTGGAGAGGCTATAGATCAAGGGATTGTAAAGACTACGAAAGAAAGTGAAGTTTCTACTTGGCATTTTCCGCAAGAAGACAAGATAAATCTAGAATGCCTCTCATTTGATAAGGGGGGGACAGTAGAGCCTAAATATTCCCTATAACCAAACTTAGATTCTTTATACATCCTAGAGCTCAATGAAAGATCTCGTGACATAACACATGAAGAAGAAAACATAGAATGCATAAGTAACATTGAAATATGGTTTCAAGAGGGAATCAAGCCACAGTATCATCCTATTCTTAAATGTTTATTGCTGCTAAATCAAATAGCTTGGTTGATTCTTCATATCTCAGTAATCATTGTAATATTTCTCTTATATGTGGATAAAGGTACATTTTTAATGTTGCTTCAAACATGGTTACATTTGAAGAATTCATACACTTGAATTGTTTTCTTTCTTTTTAGTAGTGTTAAGTCAGTAAATTTGTTTCCTTTAATTTTATATTTTAATTTTGATTTTATCTTTAGCTTGCTCATATGCTTAAATTTTGTCACTTGCTTACTTTAAGAATTTTTGGTTTTAATTGAAATTTCGATTTTTTGCTTTTATTTGTTTTATTAAGTTTGTTTTCTTAACTCTTGAAGGGTGTTTAAAGTCATATTATTGAATAATGAAGTCACATTTAGCATCATGAGTATGGTTCAGCTTTTAAACCACATGCAAAATGATCAAAAGGTGAAAAATAGCGCCAAAATACAGTTAATTTTATTCTTGTAGTGCTGGAGCCTGAAATTAACAAAGAGCGCACTACAAGAATATCGCGGCTCTCATTTTCTCCATTTTTTTTAGCTGAAATTTAGCACGATCTCAGTTCTGGAGTAACTAGTTACGTGATTTGAGGATTTTATTACGTGCTATGTCAGTTTCCATCATGTGAACAGGTGATTTTGATTTATTGAAGGGATCGTTTCATTACACTGATGGAGAAGATGGCCTCCTCTTCAAAGGTCGCAATGCTTCATTCGCTTCTACATCTGCAATCAATACTGGAAATGAGAATGAAGTTATAGGAAGGGATCCTGAATCAAAATAGCGATACTCAATTTGTAAGCAGGTCTGTAGAGGGTAAAGTTCTGGATACCGGCGGCATGTTAGAACAAAGATCTATTGTGTTGAAAGATGGAACAGTGCAGACGTTTTTCACATTGCCTCCTACGAGTTCAGATCATCCACTATCCAAACCCAAAACATATTCCACAAATGACGTTATTGGCAGTAAGATGAAAGAAGAGTTTGAACAGTCGCTGCCTAGGAAAAAGGAGATAATTTTGTATGCAGGTATGACAGAATATCAGAAACAGATATCCAAGATCATTTAGTCAATAAAACACTTGAGGTTTATTTGCAAAATAAAGCAGAATTTGGCACAGGCCTAAAGGGAAAGCTAAACAATCTGATGATTCAATTGTGCAAGAATTGCAAACACCCAGATCTTTTGGAGTCACAGTTTAATCAATCTTTTGATTATCCACCAGTGGAGCAGTTGGTTCAGCAGTGTGGGAAATTTGGTTTGCTAGATAGGCTATTAATGCATTTGAAGGCTAAGAAACATAAGATGTTAATATTTTCTCAATGGGATAAAGTTCTAGACTTGCTGGAATACTATCTAAGTGAGAGAGGACACGAAGTTTGTTGCATTGATGGCAGTGTTAAATTGGAAGAAAGAAAAAATCAGATAAAGGATTTCAATGACCCAGATAGCAAATTCTGTATATTTTTGCTGAGCACACGTGTTGGTGAGCTTGGAATCAATCTTACTGCTGCAAACACTTGTATTATCTATAATAGTGACTGGAATCCTCAAATGGATATGCAAGCTATGGATCGATGCCATAGGATTGGACAAACAAAACCTGTATATGTCTACAGGCTCATCACTGCCCACTCTGTGGAGGGTCGCATGCTTAAAATAGAATTTGGTAAGTTAAAGTTGAAGCAAATCTTGTCAGACTCATGGACCGTTTTGATATGGTAATTGATTCAGCTGAAAATGCAACTGCAAATGCTGATACCCTTCCTCTCAAAGGGCCTGGTTGGGAGGTAGTAGTACGCAGTGGACAAGGTGGGAGTATGTTGTCTTCAATTGAAGGTTAACAAAAATTCAATTCTACCAATCAGTGACATGAAGAGAAAAACATTATAATAGCATTTTTGTTCTTCTGCTTTTGCATATGTCCTATGGACAATAGTTGGTGTATTTAGTAATCCCCTTTGTAGCTATTGATCATTTTCTGTGGGAGGACTGCCTTATCCATCTATTGTAGATTAGTGCTCAGGCATGTCACAATGTCATAGGGATGATTCTACATGAAAGTGCAGTGCATTGTCTTGGAATTCAAATTCAAAACTAAAGTTAAGCCTTTGAATAGCTGAAAAATGTAACATATTTTGGAATGTACTTGGTGGGAAGCTGACAGCTTATTCCCTCTGTAATACACATGGTAAACCTAATGTCTGTAAAACCAGTATGACGAACAAGGCAGCTCATGGAATGGGAATTGTGCAAAAGATGATGAACTTTCATGCAATAAGGAGCCTTTCTAGCAGCCTAATTTGGCTGAAGTTTCTGATGCCTTCAAGCAACAGGTTCAGAGAGCATTTCTGCGTTTTTCAAAAGTTCTCAATGAGAATCCATGGCAAAAAAAACAATATGAAGAGCAGGGGAAAGCTGGATCCATGCTTTGCATCGTGTGTAGCAGCAGGTTTCAAAAAGATTTTGTAGACACCCACAGTTTGGTTATGCATGCATTCAATTCTCAAAAAATTGGCCTTAGAGCAGAACACTTGGGCCTGCATAAGGTTTTGTGTGTCTCGATGGGTTGGAATCATATTGTAGCACCAGATAATGCAAAGTTGTACCAGTCACTGCCATCGCCTGATGCAAGAGCTATGAAACAAGATCTTATTCTATGGCCTCCACTGGTTATTGTGCATAATGCAAACAATGCAATGAAGAAAAATGGGTCTGAGCATGTTATTAGCAATCTAGACATGGATGAGATTCGTCAAGGACTTAGATTCAGCAATGGCAAAATAAAGGTCATAAATGGAAGTAGTGCTATTCAAGGCACACTACTTGTTTAATTCTCTTCAACATTTTCTGGGTTACAGGAGGCTGAACAATTGCATAAAAATTGTGAAGACAACAATTATGTAAGGAATGATTGGCTTCAAGTTCAATCCCAAAATAAAATCCAACAAAATATTTCTGAAGATTCAAATCTTTTACAGGCTAATGGAAATGCAAGGGATGGCAAGAAGCCATTTTATGGTTATATTGGAATTGCTCGGGATTTAGAGAAAGTTGATTTTGAAACTAAGAAAGGACCTTGGTTAAGAGAAAGAAAGATATAGAAGCTATCACAGATGGTCCAGTTCATGGAGCCTAAGGCATCAACATTACTTCATTTGCAGAAAAAATTACTTGAGAAAGGAGGCAGTAGAAAACAGAATTCTGCTCTATTTTTTCCTATTTTGAGTCATTAAAGTAAAATGATTACCGCGAGCTAAGGGAGAATAATTTTTGAAAACAAAAAGAGGTTTTTGTTCCTAAGATACCCATATACAAAAACCTCTCTCAGTTTTGCAACAGATGTCAAGGTTTGAAATATTAAATTAAGTCTTTGCAGCCTATTTTTCAGGGAATTTAAATATTCAATATTTTCCTGTTTTAGTGTTCATTTTACGGGGAATATTCTGATCGATTGGAGATGAATTTTGAAAAACCAAGAGAGGTTTTTGTCCATCACGGACCCATTTACAAAAACATCTATCATTTTTTACACAGGTGTCACAAATTAAGATATATTGAAGCTTCTTTGACACCTATTTTCTAGAAATTCGCCATATTTGCCAGGAATCCGATTTGCTATTTTTAGTAAATTAGTTGAGTTAGTTAGTTAATGTAACTGCTGGGTAGTTTAAATTTCAACCTAATGAAGGGGATATGGAACTACTTCTTTGTAACTATTTAGAGAGGTGGAAAAGACACTTTAGGGGTTCTGATTTTTAGGAGCATCAGGAGGTCTGCTAGCTGCTTATACTGTCAGACTTGTTAAGAGATAGGTACTGTAACTCTCATATGCATTTACTGATGAAATTATGTGATATATGACTCTTTCTCCTTCAGTTTTTCTATGTTGGATTTTTTATTGAGCATGTTTTGCTTCTTAAAATGTAATTTCATTACTAGTTAATGTCTTTTTCTGGTAATGCTTATCTTTTAATGTATGAACCACAGCATAGTCTCTTTGTTGGATTTTTGTGATATGTTGGGCATATTTATCAGTTTATGTCTATGATTTAGTTTTTGCTTTTACTCTGAATGTATTCCCTGGATGATCTTGAAGCTTACAACCAAAAACACATAAACAAAAACCTAAACCCTAGTTTGAATTGAGTTTTTTCTCTTGTGATTGTGTTGGCTTGTTCCCCTAGCCTTAAGAACAATTTCTGGCACAAACAAGTAGAATAGGATAGTATTTAAATATATATATATTTTTTATTAAATAAATAAAAGTTACTCTTTTTCTTTCTATAATGTTATATATGTTTTTATAAATAAATATGAGTCATCTAACAAGTGGGTTTTTAGTCTGATTCTAAGAATTTTATCTATAAGCAGCTTGTGGAGTATTATCTGAAGGAAAATTTATGATCGTAAGATATCTTAAACCTTTCTTAAAAATTTCAGCTTATAGTGATTATGTGTATAACATTCTTAACCGTTCCTTTAATGATTCATATAGTTGTTGGTATTTTGATTCAGACATGTATATTTATGATTCATCATTTCAACCAGTCACTTGAAACAACCTACTTTTATTATCATATTTTTCAAATCTTACTTTGTTCCTATGGATTACTAGTTCATTCTATCCTTATTATCAAAACATGTCTCTTGAGTATCTTTGTGTGATAACTCGATACTAGGTGGAATTTTTTCCTGTGGGGAACATTGTTTATCTTTCACAAAGAAGAAGGATTGGAAGGTCAAATAACAACTTTAAGTTATTCTCTTTTGACACGATCTATGATTAAGACCATTATGAAAATTACTTACAATTTTTTACAAAATTGAATTATGTGTTTTAGCAGGGCTTAGCACACTCCAGTACCAATCGACTTCCATATACTTAATATCATTATACAAGGCAAACTCGCCTAGGTACTGAATAGGCCTGCTAGCATCGGGTCAATTCTAAGTAAAAAATTAAAACAAGGAAGCTCGATAAATGTAAGTAAACCCATGGGGGTACTGAACAGGCTCACTGGAAGCCGGACTATGCTTGCATCGTACATAGATAAACCCGTCGAGGTACTGAACATGCATTATGGAAGCAGGGCGATATCAGGTAAAAGAGATCTGGTTAATGCACTACTATGCACATGATTCGGAGAATAATGATAGATATGAAGAAAAAATTTCAAAATTTTATTTTAAGGCCAATTTTTTTAATGTCATTTGAGAATCGGTGTAAGTTGGGATTGGACCTAGACATCTAATTCAACAAATACCTAGGATATCATTATCCTAGAAATGGGACCCATAGCTATAAAATATCACACACTCCGAGGTAAACTCAAAATATCTTATGATGACAAGATATCCTTAAAATAAGGCACGAATGACTAGATTTTCCTATGTCATGCTTTCAGTTATCTTATCACCATTTAAGTGGTCTTTCTAAGCACTGTTATATTTTTCATGAATATACATATCTGAATCAGTTCCATTTACTAGTTAGTTTTTCTTTTTACAAATAGCATGATAGAACTCTTTTTATATGGAACAATGGAATATTCTTTCTCATGGCTTGAGGACACACCATACCTTTGGTTTGGGGGGGAGGATTAAGAAAAATTATACTATTTTTATTTTCATTATTTATGACATATCTATTTTCTCTGACAAAATTATAAGTGTTTTTCAGGATAAATTAGCAATGGAACTTGGTTATAGCATGAAGTCTATTTTTATAGAAGATTAATATGGAGGACTATATGAAGGATAGAAGTATAATCCAAATGAAATATGACATCACGCTCTGAACTTGGTGATACTATAGGACTTATGACTAAAATTTGCTAACCAAATTTTGTTTTCGGCAAATAGTTTTTACCTCCATGAGAATGATTTGACCTTAAAAGTTTTTTGTTATCATTTCATTGTTAGTAACCCTATCCTTTTACTCAATCATGTATGTAAACTATCAAATGTTTGGTCTGTTCTACTATCTTAAATACACCTAATATTTAATTATCGACCAGGGCTGGTAGGCTTAGAGTTGATACAAAATATATGCAAAGGAAAAAAGGCTCTTAGGGTGTCATGGAGATATTCTAATAAACAAAAATATTTAAAGATATTTCAAAATGAAAAAAACCGAGTAAAACTCCTAAGACTATCTGAATAATTGGAGTACACTGGAGTATCAAATTTTAAACAACTACTAAAAAAGAAAGATATAAACAATAATACTTCAAACTTCAAACACTAACTCAAACAATAATACTTATAACTTCAAAGACCAACTCATACATAAAATGAACTATAACAACTGAAATAACAAATAACCAACTAACTACTCCTTAAGCAGAAGGCTCGAGTAAAAAGACAACTTATCTTACAAAGAATAGAAAACTGAAAAAGCAAGTAGAAAACTTAATAAAGATATTTAAACAAAAGCAAGTAGAAAAATTAATAAAGATAATAAATAGAAGCACGTATAAAACTTAATAAAAATATTTAAACTCTATTCCTTAGTAAATACATACCAAAAACAAGATTGATTCCTATTCTAACTTCCTCTTAAAAATAATACATCTAACCGTAAACTCCATATGCAAACAAAGATAACCATGACATAAAATAGCAGTAAAACAAAATCACTATTTAATATTCAGGAAATAAGAACAACTCAATCTATATTTAATTTAAGGTGAAAAGAAAAGAAAATAAGAATAATAAAACCTTAATCAATAACCTAAAACAATCAAACTTTAATTGTAATACTTGAATAAACAAAACAAAACTAGAAACAATCTGAAAATACATAAAAAAAACAGTAAAAACAGAACCGAGGGTTAAATGACAGACTGAACAGTGGGTCTGTAAAGGGTGACTTAATGCTAGGCTAGACAAACGGTCGGAATGGAAGTTTGTATAGTAAAAATGGTAGAAACTAACCTAAATGAACTAATTCTTCAGCTCAAGTTATGCAGTTCTAAACCTAATGCATGGAATCAATAAACAAACCTATTTAATCAAAAAATTAACTTCAAACTAACTCTTAAACAAAAAGAAAGGATTGCTTATTAAACTAATTAATAAAATGGAAATTAATTTAAACAGACTCGAAATTAACTTAAGCAAATTCATGGAAATAAATAAATAAACAGAACTAAATCTAAATGAAAGAAAACTATTTCATATGTTTTGAAATAAAAAATGAAAACAATATTGAAATGAAATGGCTATAAATAAACTAACTAATAAGCAAATAACTAAAAGCAAATGACTGGAAACAACTGACTAAAAGAAAAGCTATGTGCGCATCTATTTATTTAACTGCTGAAATAAAACTAAGCTAATGCAATACAGGAAATAAAATAGCATTTAATATTATCTAATGAAAACAAACTGGAAATTAAAATAAACTAGCTAAAACAGAAAAGAAAGAACTAAATTGAACAAATAAATGAACCTCTGGTTGATGAGGGGCCCTCTCAACAATCAGGGGTGAAGCCTGCTAACTCCTATTCAAACGAAATCTTCAACAGCAATGCATATAGCTCTTTATTCAACTTCAAAATTACAATGCTTAACAAAATACTTCTCTAACTCTCCTGACTAACTGACTAACTCTAACTAACTCTGCTCTACATTCAAATACTGATATATATATTTTACATCAGAGATGAGCAAGTCGACCCTAAAGGTCGACTGCTCTCCAATTTTAGTCAATCATTAAAGGCATATAATTGATTAGCAACCAATGCATGGACGTCTTCCTTATTCAACATGATCATGGAATAATGTGGCGAGTCTAATCCTCCTTTAGTGTGAGTAGGCCTCCCTCAGCGTGCTTGATGTGGCGACGATCCCTTCCTTAGTAGTGGGGGATGGACTGGTGTTGAGTGCACGCTTGTACACAGCAGGATTCTAGAATGTAGCTCCCTCATTAGGATGAGCATGTGAGTTTGCAAGTTGGTATGTGATCTAGACGAATGGATGATCAGTCAGTTGCAGGTTGTTTCATGTTTAAATGCCAAAAAATGGTTATGGACAGCATGCAGGCTGATGAGCAAGCTGATCGGTGAGCTAAACAGAACACTAAGCCATGAGCTGGATATGTTGGTTTCGATCTAGGGAAAACATGGCATCGTAGTGAACAGAGAAGAGCACACATGATAGGTTTCTCGAATGAGAGCGCTTCTTCAATTGAACGCATGGGCTGGTGACATGGTAGTAAGCAATACCATCATGGCAGCAACAATTCTATAGAACGTTCCCTCCTTTGAATGCATGAGCAGTGAAAACAGGATGGCGAAATCAATGCACTGGAAATCCTTCTAGATTGTTGATTATGCTATCACCTGGGCATGTGGTCAACAAAATAGTTTTCAGACTTCTTCAATGTTTAATGCCTGATATTGGATTTTAACAGCGCGCAGGATGGTGGGAGAGCTGAACGCCAAGCTGGATCATTAGCTCGACGTATGGTGTGAAAGGAAGACTGGATGCATTTTGATGTTAATTATGCCTAAACGAACTATAAAATATGCAAACAAATATACATATCAAATAATGCATTAAATATTGTTGAATTAATATACTTTCGAGTTAATGAAATCATAAAAATGATATTAATAACCAAAGTTATAATAACATCCAATTTGTTCTTACCTTGTGCTGGCTCCATGACATAAAACATACTAAAGATAATAAAATATGTATTTAGATGTGTTATTTAATTGTCAAAAATGATAACAAAATGAGGCTCAACATTCCCCCAAACCAGAGAAATGCCAGGTCCTACTGAGCAAAAAAAAATGATTAAGGAAGAAGGAAAAGTTGCGGTAGTAACTGCCTTCTACTTGGCAAATGAAGGGAATAATTTAAACTTTAATCTTATAAAAGAATATTTATTTTATGTCAAAATATAAAATATTTTACTATTCTTAGAAAAATGATGGAATAGTAAAAGTTTTGGATTTCTTAGGAGACCATGCTACTATACCAAAATTCAAGATGTGTGTCACTTAACAAGCATATGCGTTTGATAAATAAATTTATAAAGTTTATAGTTAGTTCAACCATGTCCAAAGTAATACTTTGGACAGCTTGAACATATATCACAAATGCATAAATAACATTCTTAGTTAACAAGAAAAATAGTTTGCATGTGTATTTAAATAAAAAAAATGCTAACAGTAAAACAATAACAAAAGAAATTTTAAGGTCAAAGCATCCATACAAAAATAAAACTATGTTCAAAAACAAAATTTGGTTGGTTGACAAATTTTAATCATTCATGCTTTAATACCATAATATCTTATTCAGACCATCATCTGCACCATTATTCAGATCCTTAGTAAATTCTTCCATCAAATCCTTCATATTGATTGATCGATTTATTTTTTTTGTAAAAACATGCTTCATGCTATAACTTGAAAACACTTTAACATTTGTCACAAATAAGAAATTTTGGCATAATAATAATAAAAGATAAAAGCAGACAAATATTTTGTTCTAAATATTCCTAATCCTCCCCCAAACCAAAGATATGGCATGTCCTCATGAAAAGGAGAAGAATAGTTTATTTCAGATAATAAAAAGTGTGAGTATGCTATTATTTGTTTTATAAAGAAAAGAAAAATTTACTAGTAATGGAAAGTGATTCAGATATGCATATCTATGAAAAATAACAGTGCTTAGAAAGACCATATAAAGAGATAATAATATAATCGAAATAATGCCATAGGAAAAGCTAGGCATCTATGCCTCATTGTAAAGATATCTTGTCATCATAAAATACTTTGAGTTGACCTCGGAGTGTGTGAGAAATGTAACTATGGGTCCCATTTGTAGGATAATAACATCCTAGGTATTGATTGAATTGGATGGCTAGGTCCAAGCCCAACTTACATTGATTCTCAAGTGATTGTAAAGATAATGGGCCTTAACATTTTATTTATAATTTTTTGAAAAATTTCATGTAGATGACCATTATTTTACGAATCATGTGCATAGTAGTGGATTAACTAGACCTATTTACCCGATATTGTCCCACTACCAGCAGGCCTGTTCAGTACCTCAGCGGGTTTATCTTGGTACCATACAAGTATAGTCCCACTTCCAGTGAGCCTCTTCAATACCCCGACGGGTTTACTTGCATTTATCGAGCTTCCTAGTTTTAAGTTTTTACGCAGCACTGACCCGCTTCTAGCAGGCCTATTTAGTATCCCGTTGGGTTTGTGTTGTATATAATTATATTAAATATATGAAAGCCAATTGGTACTAGACAGCGTTAAGCCCTGCTATAACACGTAATTCAATTTTACAGAAATAAACTTGCAAATAGATTTTCATACTGGCCTTAATCATAAATCATGTCAAAGGAGAATAACTTAAAGTTTTTCTTTGACCTTAGAATCCATCCTTCTCAGAAGAGATAAGTAATGTTCCCCACAGGTAAAATTCCACCTACTCTCGAGTTATCACAAAGAGATATTTGAGAGACAAGTTTTGATAACAAGTATAGGATGAACTAGTAATCCATAGGCACAAGATGAAAGATAATGAAAATAGGTCTTATCAAGCATTGTTTGAAATAACAAATCAGAAATATACATGTCTGAATCAAAATATGAGAAACTATCTGAATCATAAAAGGAGCGGTTAAGAATGATATGCAAGGAGTTATCGTTAATTGTTACTACAAACTGTAAATTAAGAAAAATTAAGATACCTTATGAGCATAATTACCTTTTCCAGATAATACTTCATGAGCTGCTTATAGAGATAAAGTATCCATGATCAAAATGCAAAACCACTTGTTAGATGATTCAATTTATTCATAAAAACATAGAAAGCAAAAGAGTCACATGTAATTTATTTTGTGAGAAGTGACTCTTATTTATTCATAGAAGTAAAAACATATCTACATATATACAAGTGATGATAACCCAAAATGATTCCAAGGAATTTATTGAAGAGGAATTGGCTGAAAATGTTGGGTAAAAACATTAATCAATTTATAATAGAATTCCAACAATTTAAATGTCAACCCGGAGAGAGCGTAAAGTTGTGAGGCACAGACAAAATATATGTAGGGGCAGAGTGTCGATTAAGTTAATCTATAACTGAAGTTGAATCTAAGTTATGAAAATAGGAAATTAGATGGAAATAAATATAATTGCATAAAACATAAAATTGCATAAATTAACTTGATAAAGAAAGATTGAAACTGCATGAAATAAATAGTTATAAAGAAATTGAAAATAGCTTGTGAGCTCACATAAGATCAATACTGAAAATACATAAGAAAGAAATAACTGGAATTCTATACTAACAACTCATAAACATGACATCAAAATATGAAGAGATCAAACTATCTATTCTAAAGCATAAAATCTATTACAACAAGATCAAATCCATGACTATCTAAAAAGATGAACCAGTTCTTACTACCAAACCACTAGAGAGGCCTCTAACCAAAATGACGAGAGAGCCCTCCTATTTATACATAAATCCAAGATAACAGATCATAATTACATATCCATTATTCTCTCAACCTATCCCTTAAAATCCTCAACAAAATTACAACTTATCCCTTTAAATCCTCAACAAATCTACAACTCATCCCTCAAAATAAAATTATGAGGATTATGTAACGATTTTAACGATTTATTAAAAATAAAATTATTAAGCAGCAAAGTGGAAATAGCCATGTTAAATGAGGAAACATGCATGCAACGAAAAGGGGCAATGTTAGGGCTAACCTTAGGGAAACTGTCATAGGTGACAGAAGTGCCTTGATGACACTGAGTATTCCCTGGAAATCAGGATTTCTGTTAACTCCATGAATTTCATGAGGAATGAGCTGGATGGAGGGAGAAAGACCTAGGCAAAAAAAAAATATGGGATAAAAAAGAAATCATATGGGGGAGGCAGGACGCTGCTTAGTATGCTGAACACTTAAAATTTTGCTGCATGAGCACCTGGTGTGTTAGGAAAATTGTGTGAATCAGACCTGAAAGGTGAAAGCTAAGGTTAGCCGTCCCTTCTGTTGCCGTGTCCTATTTGGATGGGGGGTGACTTCGAAAGCGGGAAGCTAAACCTAGTCTACATTTGGGAGGAACATGGTTGTTTCCACAGTATCCGCGCTACGAAAAATTTTACAGGTTCATTTACATTTTAAGATCTTTATGAATCTAAATTAGTTTTCCTGCACACTGAATAAAAATCATAGGAACTTTGATCAAATTTTATGTTTTAGCAATACAGATCTTTCACCTGTAGACTTGTGGTCTCATGGAAAACATATTTGACATGGAGTTGTTCATGATTTAGTGATGATTGTATCTGTTCTGGCGAGAACGATACTAATTTTTTTTATACAGGTTAATTTATTATGTTGATGTTTTCTATACCTTTTATATGCAAGCGTTATACTCTGGTGCTCTGGATGCTGCGTCTTAAATTAAAAAAAAATTGTGGTAGGGAATAAGTTAAAAATACTGTCTATACCCCAAGCATAATGCCCGAGTTCTTTCCAGATGTAAATAGAATTAGCATTTCTTTTTGTAAACCCTCCATGTCTGTAATGATGCTTGGATTTATGTTTGAGAAAATAAAAAAAGTACTTTATTTTACCTTAGAGAAGCGCATCTGCATCCCTATAACTAATCGACAGAACACATTTTTAGAACAAACAAAAATAAAAGGGGGGGGGGGTATCCTAAATATATATTTATATAAGCAATAGATAAAAGAGAAAAAAATAGCAATGCAGACTTGGAGATCATCTCTGGTTTTTTTTCATGTTTTACCACAAAAATGATGGTCAAATGGTGGAAATGCCTATGTGCCACCTTTTACCATAAAAGGGGTTTCTATGAATCCCTTAAACTTTGTCTACCATTTATTGGAGAAATTTGCATTTTATTAACACCTCCATAAAAAGAAAAGAATGCTACTTCTATGAATAGTTTTCGACTATGCTCCTACAGTTTGGGACATTGAATAAATCAGTACAGATCTCTTCTAGGAGTGCGATGTTTTGACATAAACCAGGATGTTTCTAATAACCCTAGAAGAAGAGGAGACTTTATAAGAAAGCATGGCCGAACTAGAGAATGATAACACTTTCTACATAAGAAAACGTTGGCTGTGCGAGAAGAGCAGTTTAGTTTTCTATTTTATTCCTTTTCGTTGTCTTAGTCTAGTGAAAAAATAATCTATGCAACATCTTAGTGAAGAACCTCAATGATTGAACACGACTCTTCTAGCAGCGAAATCATACATTTTTTTAACAAGATCTCAATCTTTAAAAGAAAGAAAATTTACGGCAGATAATCACACAACATCGAATTGAAGAATTATAAACTGATAGAGCCGATACTCATCACGGCAGAAAGCATACAGTGTTTTTGAAAACCTTATTTTAATAGCAAGCAAAGGGAAAATCCCATGGCCTCCCCAAAATTGACAAAGAGGGTTTTGACAGGTCGCGTAGAGTTATTACAAATTGTTGTTAGATTTAGTTGACCTCCTTTGTACAGAAGGTAAATGCAGTATGTTGGAGACGAACTCTAAGCTTAAGACCCCGAGGGTTTTATACCAAGAACCTTCTAGTTCCCAAAATATTTACTTGTAGTGCTGCCAAAGGACCAGAGAGGATGACGACTCCTCTTACTCTCCACCCCATACTTGTCTCTGAGCCTTAACAAATAAGGAAGATGTGTAGTATATTTCAGACACTTATTACCGGTTTGCCGATGGAGTGAACCTCGACCACCTGCCATGATCTCGACTTCCTACAAAAAGAGGAAAAATTGTAAAGGAGTTAGATCATGGTGTTTACCAAAGCGTTATTATTTCTGTTTTGAAAACACAAGTCTTTCCTAAATTGATGAAAAGGGTGGTGCCCAACAAAGGTACTCACCGTGTGGTTGTAATGACAAGAAAATTCCTTCTGAGTAAATGGAAACAGCGTGAGGCCAATGGTATTCCACCACCCAAATGCAATAGAAAACTGTATATGTCTCAAACTGACAGAGAGTGGATCTAGAATGTTTTTCATCTAGTCTGCAAACCCAGAATCAAGAGAAGCCACAGGTGCATTAGCAAGGGTCTGAGCGCTACTCACTAAGGGCCAAGTGAATTCTCCCGTGACTCGACAGTTTCCCTTTAGAAATTCAGTTGCATGTTATGACCTGACACCCATCCTATCAAAATCCTTGTGTTAATTGAGTCTCTGTATGTTGGGACAAGGGAACCAATCCCTTGAGCACACCTCATCTCTCCACCTAAAATATGACGCCGAATTTTTAAATGGCAAACTCATTTTACAACCCGAGCCTGTCCAGTCAAAGGACCTTCGAGGGAGCCATTGATCCATGAAATCTTTGGTGCTTAAAGTGTGTCACGATCCAACGTACTGCTTCTTAATGCCAGGGTTTAATACTTTAGCGCCACATTGTCGAACCCATCTTGCCTTCACCGTGGAGGAGAGGCTCGATGTGGCATCCTGCAAATGGCTTAAGGGAAAGGATCTCAGCCACTTATGATCCTCCTTAAACCCTAGAGAACTTGCAAATCAAACCTTAGGTTTACCGAGATTGGTATGTCCTTGCAGCCTGTTACATTTGTGACCCCGCCAAAGGTGCGACCTCAAGTTGTTTCATACTTTACTATTTCCATAACGTTAAATATAAATTGAGCCTTGAGCAATGTGAAAACAACCTTAAGGTCAGATTTGGTTGTTGGAGTACTTTTGGAAATGTCTAAGCATAGCGTTGTCTTCTCCTAGATCTTCTTCTTTAAGAAAAACCCTTTTAAATGGACAATGTGTGTTGAAGCTTTACCCTTTACAGAGATAGGAATATTTGAAGGGTTTTAGAAGTATCTCACACCAGAGTTTTGTGGGAGGAACTCCTTGCTCACTCACTTCCCATAAGAATTCTTGTGCGACCATGAACCAGCAAGATGTTTTGGGGATGGTCCTTCTAGTAGGATTCTTCATTTGTCAACAAAAGGGGAAACTTTAGCCATAGCTAAGTAAGAAGTATCATAATAATATTAGGCATTTTCCTTACTAAATGAAGACTCCCTATAAAACCCTATGTCTGTTGAAATCCTTTACAATTTATGCAAAGTAAGGCACAGAAGTAGAAATGTAACTTGTTGAAATATTTTACAGTTTATGCAAGTAAGGCACAGAACTAGATGTGTAACTTGTTGGAATCTTTTACAATTTATGCAAAGTAAGGTGTAGAACTAGAAACCTAACTTGTCCTATAAAGTATTGTTTTAGCAGGATTATGTAAAAGATGCCTAATGCAATGAAAGAAAAAATAATAATTTTGAAGGACATTAAACATGGTATCAGAGCACAAGTTCAACCATGTAACCTAATGGGAACATCTCATTACTCTTTTTGCTCAACCTTGTTCTAACAAGCATTCTAACAAACTATTGGATTTGTTGTATTGTGTACATAGGCAATTACTGACTTTATAGGACATATCATTGCATCCTTAAATGAAAACGAGAACCATCCTGAAGACCATGTACTAGTGCCACCAACTACCCAACCAGAAATGGAACATTCCGAGGCAAGCCAAGTGCTCGAAACTATGTGATGCCTAATCGTCAAGATACAGATCAATAAAGTAGATAATGAATAGCTCAGAAAGGCTCAGGAAAAATAGTAGGATATCAATGAAATTTTTCTACAGAGTCTGCATGAGAAAAAATATGGCAAGGAACCCCGAACTAAAACCAGAAAAGGCTCAGAAAGGGAGGAGAGTGCAGAGAAAAAGGGTAGTTCATCCAATGAAACCCAAAATTCAGAGAACCAAGTCAAGATGGGAGGAAAGAGAAAGGTCGACCATTTGGAAGGCAAGTTCAAAAAGATTAAACCCACTAACTTTGATGGGGAATCTAAGACTGGGGAGGAAGCAGAGGCATGGTTGTTGGACATCAAGAAATACTTTCATATTTACAATTATTCCAGCAACATGAAAGTTCGAATGGTAGTTTACAACCTAAAAGTTAAGGATAGCATCTGGTGGGAGGAACTTAAGATTTCACATGGACTTAAGGAGAAGAATCTAGAATGGGCCGAATTCAAAAGACTGTTCAAGAAACAGTATCTATCTGAAAGTTGCTATGAGAGGAAGACCAAGGAATTCTATGAGTTAAGGCTTGTCCAAATGACCATGGAATATCTCATCAACAAATTATTGGATTTTCTATGGTTTGTGCCCTACATCAAGGAAGAAAAGGTGAACGTGCAAAGGTTCCTGATCTATTTGCCGCAGGAATACAAATATTGAATCGAGATCGACAACCCAAAATCCTTGGATGAAGTACTAAGGAAAGCTAGACTATGTTATGAACAGTATAAACAGTAGAGTGACCCCACCAAAACTTGGAAGGACCAGAAGCAAGAGATGTTCAACCAGCGGAAAAGGGGCTTCAAACCACCACCCTTCAAAAATATGCCGAGGAATACCCATGGGAATCCCTACAACCAAAATGAATAGCCACTCTAAAAAGGTATGAAACAAACACATTTGGGGAAAAAGGGGGCTGAAGTGGCTCCTAAAGAGCCTCTGAAATGCTGGGAGTGTGGAGAACCCCACTTACACAGAAATTGTCCCCATTACAATGGGGCAAGCAAGATGCTGCACAATCTTCAAGAGGCATCTATTGTTGGGGAGATTGGCAAGAACTACCACAAGATTAATGTATCCCTAGAGGATCGACAAGCAGACCACCAGTCCGCTATAGTAGATATTGAAGGTATTATCTCTAATCATGCCCTTGCTATATTGATAGATCCAGGTGCTAATTTAAGTTATATTACCCCAAAGATGATGGAACTCTGCAAGCTCACCAAGGTGAGGCATGCAATACCATGGTTGGTTCAACTAGTCACAGGGGTGAAAAGGAAGGTAACTGATTATATTGCTGACTGTGAAGTTGAATTGCAGGGACATAAAACTAGAATCAATTTAAACATCTTACCCTTAGGATCTTATGATATGATAATAGGCATGGATTGGCTAGAAAGAAATAAAGTAATATTGAACTATTTATCCAAGACCTTTACCTACATTGTGGAAGACCAGATCCTTCGAACAGTAAAAGGAATACCCAAACCAGTCTCGGTAAGACAAATTTCTGCTATGCAGCTAAAAAAATGCTTTAGAAAAGGCTACAACCTCTATGTAGTTAGGGTTGCTGACCTGCTCCTCAACGAAAACTTGACACTGTTAAAACAATACCCTATCCTAGATGAGTTTTCTGATGTATTTCTAGAGGAAATTCCTAGGTTACCCGCTCAACGAGAAATTGATTTCTCCATTGAGCTTCTACCCAGGTCTGCACCTGTGTCAAGGGTACCTTACAGGATGAGTGTTCCTGAACTGACTGAACTAAAAATTCAGTTACAAGAACTTTTAGACAAGGGATATATAAGGCCTAGTGTATCCCCGTGGGGCGCATCGATTTTTTTTGTTAAGAAAAAGGATGGAACCTTAATACTCTGCATTGACTACCGACAATTAAACAAAGTCACCATAAAGAATAAGTATCCTCTACCTAGAATAAATGATCTATTCAATCAAGTAGGGGAGTCAAGAATTTTCTCCAAGTTGGACTTACGATCTGGCTACCACCAGATTTGATTAAAGCGGGAAGACATACATAAGACTGCTTTCAGCACATGCTATGGACATTACGAATTTGTGGTGATCCCTTTTGGTTTAACAAATGCCCCCGCCACTTTCATGTGCCTCATGAATGGCATTCTTAACAAATATTTAGATCAGTTCGTACTGATCTTCATTGACGATATCTTGATATATTCAAAAATAGAATAAGAGCATCAAAAACACCTAGAGGTAGTACTGCAAACCTTAAGGGAGCACCAGCTATATGCCAATCTGGAAAAATGTGAGTTTTTCAAAAATGAAATCCAGTACTTGGGTCATGTTATATCCAAGGATGGAATTGTTGTAGACCCCAAAAAAATAAAAGCTATATCCATTTGGCCGGTACCCAAGGATGTGACCGACATGCAGTCATTTGTTGGACTTACAGGCTATTATAGGAGATTTATAAAAGGTTTTTCAAGAATTGCTTACCCCATTACCTCCCTACAAAAAAAGGGGATAAAATTCGTCTGGTCATCAAAGTGCCAAGAAATCTTTGACAAACTCAAGGAATTGCTAACCCAAGCATCGGTTCTAAAAGTAGTGGACCCCCTTAAAGACTACACGGTTTGTACTGATGCCAGCCAAGAAGGAGTAGGAGAGGTTTTTTCCCAAGAGGGACATGTAGTATGTTATGAATCCCGTAAGTTAAAGGATGTTAAAGGATCATGAACGTAACTATGTGGTTCATGAATTGGAATTAACAACCATGGTGCATGCCCTAAAGATGTGGCGACACTACTTTGCTGGGAAAGAAATTCCTGCTACTGACCAATAACACTGGTGTGAAAAATGTATTTACACAGTCAGGACTAAATGCCCGACAAGCAATAAGGATGGCCTTCCTCAGCGAGTTCGATTTTGAGGTAAGACACATAAAGGGTAAGGAAAACAAGGTCACAGACGCACTGAGACGAAGAATTCATGGGATCAGTGAGGTAACCTTGAGTCATCCCAAGAGTGACCTCTTGGACAAAGTAATGACAACAAGTACTGGGGATGTTGATTATACAAAGTTTCTTAGTGAAATATAGAATACCAAGATAAACTTGAATGGGATAGCCTTTAAAATCGATCAAAAGGGCCTTATTTGGTTTAAGGATAGGCTGCATATACCAAAAAATTTGGATATCAAGCTGTTTATTTTAAATGAAATGCACAAACCCCCATTTGCAGGTCATCCCGGTTACAGAAAGATGATAACAAATATAAGAAAATAGTTCTTTTGTCCAGGTTTAAAATCTGATTTAGTGGATTACCTATCTAAATGTCTAGAGTGCCAGCAAATTAAAATAGAGCATGAACATCCAGTAGGTTTATTACAGCCTTTACCAATGCCTAAATGGAAGTGGGACATAGTATCCTTAGATTTTATCACTGGTTTACCTAGAACACAAAAACAACATGATTCCATCATGGTAGTTGTTGACAAGTTAAGCAAATCACTACATTTCATTCCATTGAAATCGACACATATGGCAGCAGACACTGCAGAAATATTTTTAAAGGAGATATTTCGACTGCACGGTGTGCCAAAAGTTGTGATATCAGATAGGGATGTGAAATTTACATTAAGTTTCTAGAAATCATTATTTGCAAGTTTAGAGACCCGGATCAATTTTAGCACCAGCTACCATCCTAAAACAGATGAGCAGACAGAATGCACCAACCAGACCATCGAAAACATGCTAAGAATGTATGTTATGAAAAGACCCACTAAATGGGAGGACTATTTAGATTCGGTGGAGTTCGCTTATAACAATGGCTACCACGCTTCAGCTAAAATGAGTCCATTTGAAATATTATACAGAAAGAAATGCCATACCCGTGTCAGTTGGGATAATCCAGATGATCATGCACTGATTGGACCAAAACTACTACAAGAGATGGAGCGAATGGTTTGTGAGGTAAAAAAAAGTTTGAAGGTAGCACAAGATCGACAGAAGAGCTACGCAAACTCAAAGAGAGAACATAAGGAGTTTTGTGTTGGCGACCACGTGTACCTACGGGTCAAGCCTAAGAGGAGTTCCCTCAAGCTGGGGAGCTGCAAGAAACTAGCTCCAAGATTCTGTGGACCATTTCAAGTTCTAGAAATAATTGGACCCGTAGCCTATAAAATATCCCTACCTATTCATTTAAGGATACATAATGTTTTTCATGTTTCATTGTTAAAAAAATATGTATATGATTATGTCACATTATCAATTGGAATGTGGTACAGGTGGAACCCAAAGGAGAGTTTGAGGTAGAACCTTCACACATTCTGGATAGGAAAGAAACAGTACTTCGGAACCGAATCATCACTCAGGTAAAGGTCCAATGGAAGCACTTTAGCCCTGAGGAGGTGACTTGGGAACTAGAAGAAGAAACACGATTAAAGTACCTTGGCTTGTTTCCTAAGCCAACGGGAGAAGACTAACATTGAGGACAGTGTTTGAATAAGGAGGCATGGATGTAATGTCCCCCAAAGTATAAACTTTGATTTTTAAGATATACGTATTATTGTTATTGTTTAACAATTTGTTGTTAGAAAAGCCTGCAGAGGAGGATTAAGTAACGATTTTAAAAAATTATTGAAAATAAAATTATTAAGCAGGAAAGTGGAAACAACCATGTTAAATGAGGAAACAGGCATGCAAAGGAAAGGTGCAATGTCAGGGCTAACCTCAAGGAAACTGTCATAAGTGACAGAAGTGCCTTGATGACACTGAGTATTCCCTAGAAATTAGGGTTTTTGTTAACTCCATGAATTCCGTGAGGAATGAGCTGGATGGAGGGAGAAAGACCTAGGCAAAAAAAAAAAGATGGAATAAAAAAGAAAGCATATGGGGAAGGCAGGATGCTACTTAGTATGCTGAACACTTAAACTTTTACTGCATGAGCAATTGGTGTGTTAAGCAAACTGTGTGAATCACACTTGAAAGGTGAAAGCTGAGGTTAGCCATCCCTTCTGTTGGTGTGTCCTGTTTGGCTCAGGGGTTATTTGGGAAGCGGGAAGCTAAACCTAGTCTACGGTTGGGAGGAACGTGGCTATTTCCACAGTATCTGGGCTACGAAAATTTTTATAGGTTGCTTTACATTTTAAGAGCTTTATGAATCTGAATTAGTTTGCGTGCACACTGAATAAAAATCATAGGAACTTTAATCAAATTTTTTGTTTTAGCAATACAGATCTTTCACCTGTAGACTTGTGGTTTCATGGAAAACATATTTGACATGGATTTGTTCATGATTTAGTGATGATTGTATCGGTTATGGCAGGAACAATACTAATTTTTTATACAGGTTAATTTATTGTGCTGATGTTCATGTATACCTTTTATATGTAAGCATTATACTTTGGTGCTCTGGATGCTGTGTCTTAAATTAAAAAAAAGTGTGGTAGGGAATAAGTTAAAAATACTCTCTATACCCCAAGCATAATGCCTGAGTTCTTTCCAGATGTAAATAGAATTAGCATTTCTTTTTGTAAACCCTCCATGTCTGTAATGATGCTTAGATTTCTGTTTGAGAAAATCAGAAAAGTACTTTATTTTNGCATCTGCATCCCTATAACTAATAGACAAAACACATTTTCAGAACAAGCAAAAATAAAGGGGGGGGGGGGGTATCCTAAATATATATTTATATAAGCGATAGATAAAAGAGAAAAAAAACAGCAATGTAGACTTGGAGATCATCTCTGTTTTTTTTTCGTGTTTTACCACAAAAATGCTGGTCAAATGGCGGAAATGCCTATGTGCCACCTTTTACTAGAAAAAGGGGTTTCTACGAAGCCCTTAAACTTTGTCTACCATTTATTTGAGAAATTTGTGTTTTATTAACTCCATAAAAAGAAAAGAATGCTACTTTTGTGAATAGTTTTCGACTATGCTCCTACAGTTTGGGACATTGAATAAATCAGTACTGATCTCTTCTAGGAGTGCGATGTTTTGACATAAACCAGGATCTTTCTAATAACCCTAGAAGAAGAGGAGACTTAATGAGAAAGCGTGGCCGAACTAGAGAATGAAAGCACTTTCTACATAAGAAAATGTTGGTTGTTCGAGAAGAGTAGTTTAGTTTTTTGTTTTATTCCTTTTCGTTGTCTTAGTCTAGTGATAAAATAATCTATGCAACATCTTAGTGAAAAACCTTAATGATTGGACACAACTCTTCTAGCAGCGAAATCGTACAGGTTTTTAACAATATCTCAATCTTTAAAAGCAAGAAACTTTACGGTAGATAATCACACATCATCGAATTGAATAATTATAAACTAATAGAGCTGATACTCATCACAGCGGAAAGCATACAGTGTTTTTGAAAACCCTATTTTAATAGCAACCAAAGGGAAAAGCCCGTGGCCTCCCCAAAATTGACAAAGAGGGTTTTGACAAGTCGCATAGATTTATTACAAATTGCTGTTATATTTAGTTGACCTCCTTTGTATGGAAGGTAAATGCGATCTGTTGGAGACAAACTACAAGCTTAAGACCCCGAGGGTTTTATACCAGGAACCTTCCAGTTCCCAAAATATTTACTGGCAGTGCTACCGAAGGACTAGAGAGGATGAATCCTCCTCTTACTCTCCATCCCATACTTGTTTCTGAGCCTTCACAAATAAGGAAGATCCATAGTATATGTCAGACACTTCTTACTGGTTTGCCAATGGAGCAAACCTCGACCACCTACCATGATCTCCACTTCCTACAAAAAGAGGAAAAATTGTAAAGGAGTTAGATCATCGTGTTGACCAGAGCATTATTCTTTCTATTTTGAAAACAAAAGTCTTTCCTAAATTGGTGAAAAGGGTGGTGCCCAACAAAGATACTCACCGCGTGGTTGTAATTACAGGAAAATTCCTTTTGAGTAAATGGAAATAGCGTGAGGCCAATGGTCTTCCACCACCCAAATGCAATAGCAAACTATATATGTCTCAGACCGCCAAGGAGTGGATCTAGAATGTTTTTCATCCGGTCTGCAAACCCAAAATGAAGAGAAGTCATGGGTGCATCAGCGAGGGTCTAAGCGCTACTCACCAAGGGCGAAGTGAATTCACCTGTGACTCGACAATTTCCCTTTAGAAATTCAGTCGCATGTTATGACCTGACACCGATCTTGTCGAAATCCCCATGTTAGTTGAGTCTTTGTATGTTGGGATAAGGGAACCAATCCCTTGAGCACACCTCATCTCTCCACCTAAGATACGGCGCTGAATTTTCAAATGCCAAACTCCTTTTACAACCCCATCCTGTCCAGTCGAAGTACCTTCGAGGGAGCCAGCGATCCAAGAAATATTTGGTGCTTAAATTCTGTCAGGAGCCAATGTACTGCTTCTTAATTATAGGGTTTAATACTTTAGCACCACGTTGTCGAACCCACCTTGCCTTCACCGTGGAGGAGAACCTCGATGTGGCAGCCGACAAATGGCTTAAGGGAAAGGGTCTCTGCCACATATGATCCTCCTTAAACCCCAAAGAACTTGCAAATAAAACCTTAGGCTTACCAAGAATGGTATGTCCTTGCAGCCTGTTACATTTGTGACCCCGCCAAAGGTGCGACCTCAAGTTGTTGCATACTTTACTATTTCCATAACCTTAAATATAAATTGATCCTTGAGCAATGTGAAAACAACCTTAAGGTAGATTTGGCTCTTGGAGTACTTTTGGAAATGTCCAAGCATAGCGTTGTCTTCTCCTAGATCTCCTTCTTTAAGAAAAACCCTTTTAAATGGAGAATGTATGTTGAAGCTTTACCCTTTATAGAGCCAGGAATATTTGAATGGTTTTAGAAGTATCTTACACCAAATTTTTGTGGGAGGAAATCCTTGCTCACTCACTACCGATAAGAATTCTTGTGCGACCATGAACCAGCAAGATGTTTTGGCGATGGTCCTTCTAGTAGGATTCTTCATCTGTCAACAAAAGGGGAAACTTTAGCCATAGCTAAGTAAGAAGTGTCATAATAATACTAGGCATTTTTCTTACTAAATGAAGACTCCCTATAATACCCTATGTCTATTGAAATCCTTTACGATTTATGCAAAGTAAGGCACAAAACTAGAAATGTAACTCGTTGAAATATTTTACAGTTTATGCAAGTAAGGCACATAACTAGATACATAACTTCTTGGAATCTTTTACAATTTATGCAAAGTAAGGTGCAGAACTAGAAACATAACTTGTCCTATAAAGTATTGTTTTAGCAGGATTATGTAAAAGATACCTAATGCAATGAAAGAAAAGAAAAAATTGAGGGACATTACCCAAGGTACCTAAGTACATCATGCAAAGTGCGAATAAATGAGTTGGTATCGAGCCACTTTCAGTATCTAACAATCAAGGGACATTAATGTATTCCCATGATTGTCAGAGAGAGAACTTGCCATTAAGGCATGCAAGACTCAAGGTACTGAAAATGAACTCTAGTCTCTATCCTAGATAATGTGCTAACGTCGATGGGGAAAGACTTTTTGAAAGGTGGGCCTTAAGGAATGCCACATCTGTCAACACGAGCTGTATATAATGAGTGGTAGGACTATAGCTAAAAGGTCTCATGGTCAAAAAAAAATTATAGAAGGGATAATAGAGCAATGTAGTCATGGAGAGGAAGCTGAATGGTTTTATTCAAAAGATAATTTAAGATAAACTGAAAATGAGGAAAGTATATGTGACTCAAAAAAGGTATACAGGCGGGAAGTCATGATATATGAGGCAGTAAAAATGTAGACTCTAACATGGATGACAAAAAAGATTGGAAGGAAAAAGGGTAAATAATCATGACATGGTGTAATGGGTTTCTAAAAGGCTTCTTTGTGGCAGCAAATCTCATGACACACATAGTGGAAATTCAACTTCTTCAAGCTTTCGATGGAACACTTTTATGAAAATATTCTATGATTCCAGAAATTTTTCCTGCATGCCATTTGTTCGTCTTTAAACCTGAAAAAGAGGTTAGCATTTTCCTGCAACAAACTTCTCAGAGATTTGAAATTACTTGAAATTATGTGCTTAATCAAAAGTTAGAGAAAGTATAATGCTTTTATACCTGAAAATAGCAACGCTTCATGTCAAAACCTGTTTTTGAGTGACTTGCGACAACAAGTTAGCGCAACGAGCATAAAATTTTGAAAAGTTTCCAAATTTATAATTTTATGATTTTATTTGTTACGTAATACTTTTTATTTATTTGTTTTTAATTTTATTTTATTTTTGTTTTTGTAATGTGATCATAACCATTTTAACATTATTTTTAAAGCGTCTTTGTATATATATATTTTGTTTGATTTATTTCCAAAAAAAAATTTGTATGTGCCTTTATTAATCTTATAAGTTTATGTGTATAGATATGAATATGCGTCTTTATCTAATAATTGCACAATAGGGAGAGAGAGTCGCCCTTTTAGTGGTTGACCCCTCTAAAAGGANNNNCCCCCCCCCCCCAACTTAAGATGTGCCCGGTCCCACTGTGCAAAAAATACAAATGAAAAAGAAGGCGTAATAATTGATTTTATGTTTACTATATTTGTAATATTTTTTGTATAATTTTTTATGTTTTATCTAAATATTTTAGTGTTTTAAGAGAACAAAAACAAACAAACAAATGATTTCTTATATTTGTTTGTATTTGTTTATATATATATATATATATATAAAACAATTAACAATTTATAACATTTGGAAAATATAGTACTATCCTAATAAATGTTAACTAATTTTATTTTGCAAAAAAAATTTAAAAATAACAATAAACCATCTTACTTTATTATTTATTTATATATTTTTTCAATTTTATGAACTTTTATTATCTTTGAATTTTTCTTTTTATTAAAACTTTCACAATAAACTAATGCTTTTTATTATTATTATTATTATTATTATTATTATTATTAAGGTTTGTTTTTTATATATAGTTTTTTAATTAATTTATATGTATTATAGATATATCTATAAATTAATTTAAGCTTTATTTAACAAAAATGTAAATGTTTGTTTTTATATATATATATATATATATATATATTATAAATTTGAAAACTCTACCTTAAAGTAAAACTTGATAGGATATTTTCTTAATTTTGTAGTAGTTTAGAAAGAAGATATTTCTTGATTCAGCTCAAATTGTAAAATATAACTATTCCTATAAATTTCTAAAATAACTTTGATGGTTTTGAGATTTAAACTTTTCATATAAATTCTTAACCATCATAACAAATTATATATTGAAATATTATAAAAACACTTAACATTAATTAATATTTTAAATGATAAAATAAGTTAAATTTAATAATCACTTTAAACCATAAAATTATGTTGTATTTATGTATGAAAAAAAAATTAAAAATAACATTAATATAGAAATAAATACATTTTCTTTTATATATATTTCCTATTATTGTCCAATCGCACAATAAGAAAAACCCTAATACCAGAATCTTGCTAGAATGATGCAAACAATAACAAACTTTGAAAGTCTTCGTATGGCACTCAAAAAAATGTTAAAACGGTGAGAATGTTGAAAGAGAAGGCTCGATTCATGCATGTTATCTCCTGAGGTGGAATTAATCCTCTATGATTTTAAAGACACGTATCGCCATTGGAAGGAATGTAAATGAAAACACATAAAATTTATGCTGTTACCTACAACATTATCCATGTAAATTTTGTGAAAAAAGATTTGATCACTTTATTGCACAATATATGAAAAAATTTTAGCACCGTGGAAACCATGGATATGGATGTTTTAATTCATCCAAATCAGAATTTATGATTACTTTTAAAGCAAATGGAATGCCTCATATTCATAACTGTTACTATGAAGTTAATGCAATAAATGATAGATGTGTATATGCATCTGAATCAATGTACTTCTTTAACAAATTTAGTTATCTTATAACAAAATAGGTTTATCTATTTATGCGTATATACTCAAAACAATGCGATATATATATTTATGGAATTAAAGTTGATTGATGATGTTCACAATATTCAGAAAAAGTAGTTGGAAAAAGTAAGAAAAGCTTATCAGCTCCTCGTGAAAGAAGGCCACCGTGGAACAAACCCTTTGTAAGAATCTTTAAAACATATTAATTATTTCATGTTTTAACCTATATTATAGAATGAAGTTACGCTCAATAATTGGTATAATTTGTATACTTTACCAATATTTCAGTTTTTTTTTAGTTTTATGGGCTAAAACTCTGAAGTGTAGTTTTTAGTCAATATATTTGTGCTTAATAACATTGTTTTAAATTCAGACAGACAAATAGTTATAAAAATGATGCATTAAAAAGTTATAATTTGTAATTATAAATGAAAATTTGTTTTAAAAAATAATTAAAATGATTATTTAAAATAAAACAAAATATATATTTTTAAACAAGGTCATTTATATTTGAAAAGTTCTAATATGACTATTTGAAAACAAAATGATTTATCCAAAAAATAATCCTTGCCTGTTCTTCATCATGAAGTTAGTAGTCAACTCTCAAGAGTATAGTATCAAAATCAATCAACAAGTGATTTGAAAATTCTGATTATTTTTCAACTAATCGAACTAGTGCATGTTTCCAGTATATGATGAAAATAAAATCGGAATTACTATTGAACTAGAGAATAGAATTGAATGAAGAAAGTAAAATTAGGTAGTGAAGATATATCAAATACCATATCGGAATATGTCTTTACGGAAAGGATAAAAAACAGAGGACGACTTCATTTTGATCTTGAGGTAGTTTTGCAATCACAATGCCAATAAGAAAACGTATTAAAGATTAAAAACAAACTTTATGGAAATAAACTGCAAGTTACTTTGATCCCACTCGGGTACGTACGTAGGCTGGGGTTCTCCAGATAAAGACTGAGGCTTCATTTAGTCTATGTAGTTTTTTTTTTCTTCTGCTCGGAGTTAAAGTTGAATAGACATAGTGAGCAAATTCACTAGTGGCATAAGCAGAGGATGCATACAACTACTAACGCAGAGCTGTAGTTGTCAGTATCAGTGTTGGCGCATGGCCATTTGCGATGGCGTCCACTCAATATAGCCGGTGATTCGATTTTCTAGACTTGTCAATCATCATGGACAACCAGAGGTACGTTTCGATATGACCGATTTTGGCCTACTCGTAGATCCAGCTGCGGTTGGAAAACTAGTAGAGCCTTTGCTTTTCCATAAGTAGCTTTCTGCTATATCTAAGTCGTCCTACATCCACTGACCGTATGTAATCAATCTGCTGCTGTTGTTGGTTTAACGAGCTAAGCGTAATGTTCAAAATCAAATGAGTATACCTTTTTATCTGGACTGATTCCACTTCTTGTGGTTTTTGGAGGCGCTCCTCTTCTACAGTTCGAAGGTGTTATAAATATTATGTATTTCAATTTGGCAACATTTCCAGTTTTAGGGGGCGAGCAGCAACGTATATATATATACCCAATCTCACTCTTTTACACATAGCGTCCCGTGCTACTTGATCAGTCGATCCAAATAATAGTCGGCAAGGTGGAAGGTCAGGGTAATAACTGGAAAACAGCTTCCAGCTTTATCAAAGAAAAACTAGAAAAACAACACAATATTGCCGCCTCAAGTAGCTCGGAAGTATTGGAGTTTAACGGCAGCTGTAAGGCCTATGTATCGATAGGTGACTTACAGGAGGGCCGGAGCTCGGCTAAAGTTAATGGAGCAGCTATGCTAAAACAACTCTTCTAAAACTTGAACAGTAAACCCAAAATATATAATTTATATAATGAACGAACACTACTTTCACAGCTTGTTGCTTCTTAGTACCTCGGGAGCCTAAGACTGATAAATAACCCCTTGGTTGATTCGGATCGTCGCCTGGACCTAGTCAATTCGATAGGATATTTCAGTTGGCAGTGAGATAGAAGTCACATTTAACCTATATTTTGTGCATTAATTATGGTCGGGGTGCAACGTTCTACCTCTTTGCCATATGCCTGTTATGATAAACCCTTCCGTAAGTGACTGTTTGAAAGCTATTGGCAGGGTATCAACTTACTTATGATCTAGCTAGGATGTAAGACATATGCTCCTAAAATTTTGAGAGTCAAGTAAACGCATGAATTTCAAGAGAAGATCCCACAAATAATCATTATCAAATGACATGATTTAGCCGGTATCTATTTGTTGTTCAGGTTGGTTAGCATCAGAGAGGGATAGCGATCTTATCACTAGGTTTAAACAAGTCGATCACCATAAGAGCCAGCAATGTGGATATTCTTGGCTTGATTTGGTAAACCATAAATACTCAGCGGTTGAAACTGCCAGATAGGCATCTATCACGCACCACACGCACCAGCAGGAGGATGAATTAATTAGTAGCTCTGCAGTATTCCATGTTGATTTTGAGAATAAACTATCGAGCATCCGATCTTTGGCTTTTGTATCCCTAGGAGTATAGTACAAGTACATCCTAGCATTTAGTGTTGAGCGAGAGCTCTCGAATGGTACTATGTTTGTAACTCCCTATTATAAGCATTGAGTATAGGCTCGGTAAGTGCTAGGGGTTACTGAAAAGATTAAAATCACCTCCGAGAGAATAATATTGATCTCATCATACTTATTTTTAAGTGATTAAATGAAATTTTGAATTTCTGTATTATCATCAAGTACTAAAGAACTACCACTTTATACTAGGAAAATCCAACATGCAAGGATGTTTAGAGTTGCGTAGCCTAGTAGACCTGAGCTATCTATCTTCTTGACCTTCATAAAGAAGTGTCATTAAGTCTAGGGATCATGATACATGATTCCCGAAGACAAATGTTAACAAGTATTTTAATACTATGTATTTTATACAGAGTATGTATAAAGAACTAATTATGATTAATTATAGAATTGAATAAAGAAAGAAGAGAAGCTCCACCAATTATTATATATTATTAAAGAATTAATAAATAGTGAAATATCTATAAAAGACTAACTAGGAACTAGTTAAAAGTTCATAAGTTAAGAATTGAAAATTACCCCAGTAAATTAAAAAGGGTTAAATGATTTAAGTGCCCCTTTGACTCAAAAGTCTGTCTATAAAGAATCACGCCAAGCAAAGACTTTGGGTTCTGATTTTTACTCCCTATTTTTTTTGTCAAGTTTTTTCTTCGAGAGCTTTTCGTGCAAGGAAAGAGGATTGATTCAGAACTGATTACAACTTAGGAAACCCTACCTTAGGGGCTCTAAGCTACTTGCATGTTGGAGTCGAGCTCGTGATTTAAACCACGAACCGTTTTGGGTCATGGTTGGGTGGAATGTGGTAGTTCCCAAGTGATTTGATCAGCAAAGAGAGGTCACATCTACATTGAATTCTTAATGTTGGTTATTTAAGTGTGCAGGTGTAGCCATTGACAAAGCTTAAAATTCACGTATGAAACCCTTGAAGGCCTATTCTATTTCTTTCCTAAAGATTCATTACTCTTTATGTTAAGTAATGGCTGCAATGTAATTTCTAACCTTAATGGTTAAAGTTTTATGGTTAACAATTTGCGAGGGTTTGTATTTGCAATTTACTAATCATAGGGTGGAGAATTATTATTATATGTTGTTTATGTTCACGGTTGTATATTTCATAAATGTTCGTCTATTAACTATGTTTTTATCTTAGTATTATGTTTATACCTTGTTCTATGTATTTAATACTATGCTGACATGTTCCATTTGTAAGCAGAGGCTTTCCCTAAGTTTTAAAGGAACTAGTTCAGTAGTAATTAATTAAAATATTAACTATGCTAACTAATACAAAATACTCCACATAATCATTTAAAAACAAAATACTTTACATAACTCGAACAAACCTTAAATTTAATGAGAGGTGTATCATGACCATCCATGTGGTCCTTATCAAGACTCAAATACTCCACATAATCATTTAAAAACAAAATACTTTACATAACTCGAACAAACCTTAAATTTAATGAGAGGTGTATCATGACCATCCATGTGGTCCTTATCAAGACTCTTCCATAAAACGTATAGTCTCAACATCCATAATAAAATACCATAAATCACATGCATTATATCTTTAAGGGTCCCTTATAATATTCATCATAAAAGTTCCACCCACAATCTTACCAAGTAAACAATTCATATAACTCTATATTAAGAGAAAGAGGTCGTCGTATTGACCCTTATGGGTTACAAATATAATGCATAAGCAAAATTAAGCTCCACATTAAAAAAAACATCACTATAGTTCTTTGCGCCGAGAGGCGCATTCTACAGCCCGGTATGAGGTAGAAGTGTGATTCCGTGCTCAACGTGGAAGTGACACGTGGCACAATGTCTGCACAATGTCGGCTCATGATAAATATATATTTAAATCTCCCACAATGTCCGCTCATAATAAATATATATTTGAAGCTACCACAATGTCGGCTTAAAGATTAAACTAGGCATAATATCTATATAGGCTTAATATCGCAAAGCGCCGCCATAACTAGGCTTAATATCTATACACACATGCAAAAATATTTGTATGAAGAGGATTAAGAAAATCATATGCCACAAATTAAGGAGATTTTATAATGATCTTGCTTTTGTATTCAAAGGCCATACTGCATGTTCAAGTCCAACTAAAACCAAATTGCATTGAGTAATGAAGGGAAGAAGGAGATTCAAACTTACAGGAAACCGGAAACGCTTTCCAACTGCTCTGTAAGCTTCCAAACAGCGAACACATATGGAAGTGTTTCTAAACCTATAGAATATACACATAAAATACCCAGTTAGATGGTAACACATTATGTAAGATAAATTAACAATTACATTAATTAGATTCATAAAGAGAAAAGCCAGATTAGATCTGCATCTAATATAACAAAATTGGGCGAAAATAATGGCAAATTAAAATAAAATTGATATGAATTAGCCATGAAAACAGACAAGGTTGAAGAGATGCATAATGATGAAGATGAAAGACAAAATCAAGAATTCTTGAGGCTCCTGAATACAATCCCTCAAATTTTCTAGCAAATGCATTGAAGTTGCCATGGATTGTCAATTCCTACAAATATGAGCGGACCGGTCAGAGCTCTATGCGAACAACTCCTGGATAATGTATATACCTAAATTAATCGGCGGCTCTAACTCTTAATTCTCAGCCCCGAACTGTAATTTCCGTAAGCAAAGGTTCTTCATTACAGGCAAACCAGCGGCCTTCTACTTCTCTTTTGCAAGAAGATTGATGAATAAATGAAACCTAAAGTCAAGAAACCGGTTATTTATGCACATTCGACAGTGGTTAATATTCCGAAGACTGGCTAAGGTCATCCACTCTGAGTTCACTTCACCGACGGGGCCGAGTAAACGTATCTCTATTTGCCACTGGCACCAGAAATTTGGCATATAAGGAGATATAAGGAGATTGTAAATGAAAGTATTTGTATCAAATTTGGTTTCTAACATGACAAAATTTAGAAGATGCAAGCACAGATTTCAGAGAAAAAAACAGTATACACATGGATGGTTGCATAAAATAATATCCAGCGTGCTATATTCAGAAATTGGCCTGAAGCCAAGATAAGGAAACAAGGGAAAAAACAACACAGTATTCTCCAGCCATATAGAATTCTGTGAATGGTTGCAGCAGCTTTATTAATTCACAACATTATTGGAAATTGACACACAATTATGCTTCTACTGCACACAGAAATCAAGAAGAATCAATCTCTCTGAAACAATATTTGAGCCCAATATGAACAATGCATGCACGCGTATTATTTTCTCACTGATCTGGCTTGCCGACTAGCTTCATGACCACAAGTAATATATATATATATAATACGTGTTGGTTTTCTTTTCAGTCTGCGTTTTGGTATCTCTCACCTATTTACAGATCAACAGATTAAAAATTAAATCAGTTCTAACCTGGACACTAGACATGATCACAACTGTAATTCATTCCATTTCTATTAATAATTAGAATTTGTTTCATATTCTAATGGAGTGAATAATTTATATAACTCACATAATTTGTTTACATTTTTTTATATTTTTGTTATTAAAATTTGATTGCAAATTCTTTAAAATGGGTTTGCACCACCCATCAATTGATTATTCATCTGACTGATTCATGAAGTTCAAAACTATCCTTTCGTTTCCCAGAGAGGTAATACTGTCGTTTCTTTAATATATCAGAGAAACCTGTCTTACAACGGTAACCATGCTTGCCGTTTTCATCAAATTTATTTATAGTTCACTCTCTTATTATCATAGTTATTTATTCTCTTATTATCTTATTTATTTATTCAATTCAATATCGTTAAAATGCAACAGTAACCATGCTTGATATCTTGCAGGAAGCATATACTTTCAATTAAAAGTAAACTAGACAAAGGTATTATTCAATACACAAGACATCCGGTCACCTATTTTGTATTTAGCCAATTGTTTTTAATTATAAAAAAAGGCACATGATTTATGATTTGCAATGTCAAATCGGCATGTCTTTGCATCAAATCAGCATGTCTTTACATGAATATTTATAACTGTTATATTTTCTTCTTTTGATTTGGGCTAGAGGTTCATAATTTGGATTTTAGATTTTATAATTATAGGACAATTTAGATTGATTTTATGGTTATTATTTTTAAATTAGAAATAAATAATATAAAATAATAATTTGAATATGAAGGTGCAAACCCTTTTTGGAGGTGCAAACCCTTTTTTGGAGTGCAATTGTTGAAGCAAGGTTTGCACCTCGAAATATTTGATCCCTCTCGGCGCATGATAGAGCCGGGTAAAGCTGGATCTTATTTAAACAAGGAATTTGTTCATCTTAAGAAGAAAACCCTATCTTATGCCAACACAGGTCGTGACATCGAATCCCATGGATATCTGTGACCCAAGTCCAACATAATAATAACCTTAACTTAAATCATTACTGTAATCAAAACACATAACAAAATCCATAGCTTAATACATGGTATCCTTTCCCATTATTACATATGAAATGTTTTACAATTTGGTATCGTCGAGGCTCAAATCATGAAGGTCATATACCTAGTCACACCGATCACAGCCATGTTTTCAAAATCTAATCACATAGTCACACTACAGTAACAAAAATGATATTGTGGGTTCTCCATAACCCTAGAGTTTACACCCATATCTATTTAAATAAAAAATTACATATTGAATTTCCAACTAAGTTATCGCAGTCATTTGGAGAGGCACATGCCACTCATGGCATGGCATGCATCCACGCTAAACCATTACAAAACCAAATTACAATACTCTGTCTAAAACATAGTTTCCTTTAAACGCTAATGCAAAGCTTACAGTGGCAAGCCAATGGGCTACAACACCATTGCAACAATGGTGTAGCCCATGGCATAACACCCCAAGCTCTAGAAACTTCCCCAAACATAAATTACAAACAATATAAACGGAGCGTTGTGCATACATCCAAATCCTGAACCGTACAATTATACACAGAGTAAATTCTACAAGCTTAAATCCATGACCAAGGCCAGCAAGCCAACATGTTAAAATGCAACATTAAAATAACTACACTGTCCCGAATTTACATGGTATAATCTATTAAAAACGTTGAATGAAATCGTATGCATTGCATACCAAAACACATTACAATCTTCACATAAAATCCAACGCACAGTATATTTACATAGAAGGGCATGAATCCTCTTTTACAAACAATCAAATGTTAATAATGTTAAATGGAAAGCTATGAGCTATGACACCATTACAAGTAACGGTGCAGCCATGGCTCAAAATGCTAAACCTCTCAACGAGATCCAAAACCCAGAGAAAGCTGCATTACAAACCCCGAAGGCAGAGTCGATGTAACATACTCCTTGTACCTTGGTGCCATTATGTGTGAACAAAGGGGTAAAATTTTTGTTTCGTTGTTACTATTAATGAGTCGATCCTGTTAGCGGCAAATTTACATGGCATTTCATAACAAGTATGTCAAAAACTACGTGCATTGTAAAACCATCATTCAAGAATTCTCTGTAATGTGAAATTCCCCAAGATATTATTCATAACCATAAACATGTCATCATCATAGCGCCTTGAAGAAAAATGACTTCCTATGTGTACAATAAAGCATTAAGATAACAGTAACATTTTTATTATCTTTTTACAAAACTACCATCCATTTACCAAACAAAATCATATGTACAAAAATAATATGAAGGAAGACAAACATTTAGACACAACACACAGAGACAACAATACTCAAGCAAATATAAACAACATGACGTGCAACATGAAAGAGACGCTGAAGTACGTGGTTCACCCCAAACTCGGGGTTACGTCCACCAAATGGTCACATCATGCGACTTTTATTTTCATAAAGGTTACAATATGCACAACATGGTTACCATGCTTTCTTTTCCTTTTTCATGGACTCAGTCTATGGGAGTAAATCCTATGTTCTCTACTAACAAAAATAGATTTACTTGTGAATTGACAGGTAACAATCATTCTTATCAGAGGCTCAAGACTAAACCTCTTTTACTTAATCGTCTTTTAGTGGTAAATAGTTATTAACCTATCCATGTTAGATTTTCACCTTTGCCTTTTAAGTCATAACCTGTAAAGAAAAGAAAAAAACAAAAACGAGCTGAGAGTGCTCTCGAGAACCCTCTCACACTAACTGAATAGCTCTGAGGGAGACATATCCCTCAACACAACCGAGAGTAATCAAAGAAAAAACTAATCGCAAGACCAAGGTCAAAAACCAGCATAATATACGTTATGTAGATCAGCAACTGTCACAAATATTAGAATGGCATCATATAAAAAATATAGTGTTCTACAGAACTACCTGAGTTCTATTGAGACCAATGTATTCGACAGCTTCGAATCTATGAAATGAAGGCCCAGATTCTAACAAATTACAAATACATGAATACATATATTTTACTACCGTAGCGAAATTGCACTAGAGGACATGTTGAAGAAAAGGCATCCAAGTGGAAAAACTATGATCATAATAGGATGCTTAGCATTCAGTAGCCACACACAAAGAATCAAGATTCATAAATAGGCACAAAAATGGGTATGCTGTGACCGGCAACACCACACAACTCCAGGATAGCTAGAACCAAGTAACTTCCCTAACTTTAAGGCTGAAGATGGCAATGTCTATAAAATTCAGATGCACAATATAACAGGTATAATTTCTCAGAATGAAGCACTTCAAAGAAAACGATGATTCATACTATAAGTCACACACCGCTTAGTAAGATATCGACGAAGTCATGCATCCACTTTTATCAAATATAAAAAAACCAGAAACTGGTAAGAGCCCGTTTCATGTGACTTTTGATAGGATATGGGTTGATGAGAAACCTAAACGGAGGCTTGGTGTGTTCCTATCAATATTCGGTGGCCTATTAACATATTCAACTCATACCTCGCTTCAGACCATGTACCTAAAAAAATTCTGGCCTGATGGAATAACTCTAGATCTTATAAACCATCCTCGAGATGTGCCCAAGGGAAGAAAAATGGTCAACATTAATAGTCTTCTCTTTTGGTAAGAAAAATGGGTTTTCCCAGGTCACGAGTCATGTGGATAATTGAAATAGAAAAATCTATGACCAAAGCTAAATGCAATCAGTTGTTAATTGGTGAATTTCCATGACATATTTCAGCATGCATTAACAAGATCAAGAAACAAATGGGGAAAATGACTCACTGATTTTGATAGGATATGGGTTGAAGGGATAATCCAACTTTATTCCACACTCCTGAGTGGCGATGCTAGGGACATGAACATTCCAATATCATTAATAACTCAAAGTAAAACATAATTTTCATATCTCAGCTACTTATGTCCTATCGTACAACTTTTCTAGTTCATCCGAATGTGATCCTTTGCATAGGTGCACTCTTCCTATACAACCAGTAACATTAGGTGCAACAGACGATGCTATTTACCTTAGCTGAATTGTAGGTCAAATCCATAAGCCGTCTGGTTCCCTTTTGAAGAAATACTGTAAGTAATGTTTTCATTCTTGTGAAAATGTATAAGAGATCAATAATGTAAACGAATATGTATAAACAGCTGCATAACCCAAAATCTTGCATACTAATAATTACATTTAAAGGATACATTATAACAGTGGTGTTATTGTAACTAACTTGAATGAAGTCCTATCCTTACTAAGGATCCATTTAGAATGTTAAGGATATTCAACATTCACAAGTTAACCAGTAACTTATGATCAGGAAGTCAACATCTGTTGTTATACTCAATCTTAGAAACCAAATTCACTTCTCTCATCATTCACTTATTATGCAAAACAACTAACCGTTTCTAGGTTTATTAGTTCACGATAGCGAGACTATATTAACCATATAAAAACATAATTCTTCCTTATGACATATGCAATCGTAGTTGTTTTGACTAGCATGTAACCATACGATTAAATGAAATCTTGTGTTCCCCATTTACATGAAAGAGGTGTTTCACATTTTATAAATTGTTAGTATTGGCAGCTTTAATACCACTAACATTTATATGATACAAATTGTATTTGTATAATATTGACCATATAATATACGTCGTTAACATAGCTACTATTTTAGCGTCACTCACCCTTTGCTCAAACCATTTTACTATAGTTGCAGCAAATCTTGTGGAGTGTCAAAGTAATACGGCGAATCCTAAATGGTCAACTTATTAGGTTCTCTTTAACCGCTACCTTGCTATCTTCAATGGATTTAGGTAACTCATACATGTGCATTTAAATATACATATATCCATAGGCATAATCCTCCACATGACGATACTTATAATATGTTGGAGTACGAGCCACCACATTTATTTATTACATTAATGAATCCTAGTTAGTCTCTTTCTTTTGTAGGTTTCATATATTCACTTATACAGTTATGGTCCAATTGGGACTTCCCTAATTTCATCACCTGCAAAATCTCAATGCTCTGTCATGTAATATCATTTCAAAAGTGAAGGCATAAAAATATCATATTCCCTACTCGACATATTCTTTCTTCTAGAGCCTAGAAGCTCCACCTCAAATGAAATTTTTAATATTTCTAAGCGTACTTGATGTGCCTATGCCTACTTTCTCATCACCATATCCATGTGGTAACATGATATTCTTGATACCCCATAGCTTGTCATCAAGGTATGTCTATCGAAACCCTCTAGACCCAAGTGACTACCTTATACATCCAACATAACTTGATACTCTAGTATTAATGCATGTATAGACCATCTCAAAGATTTTCTAACTAAATTGCTTTAGATTGATCATTCTCAAAATGATATAGTTACTATACCTAGGCACTTTAATAGAAATTTTCAAAACTTTTTATAAGTATATTCTCAACATATCAAATTATCAAAACTATGTCTTCCCAAAAAGTTTAGCATAATTAATCAAATGTTATCATGTTGGTAACCTTCTATAATAAACAAGAAATCATACAAACTCCATTTGTTACCTTTTCCAATAAGGATTTCATATTTTTCCTCTGAACCCCATGTGACACTACTTCTTGTAACCGTGCGCACCTGCATTATTTGCTCACAAATTCTTGCCCAAAAATAAGTTGCATCATACTCTCATAAAATGAATTATATAATAACAAGTCCCTATTTGAATGCTCTAACTCTTGATGCAATAAATATACTTGTGTATCATATCAACGCTTTACTTCCTCTTCAATATCTTTTCTCGATGTGTTAATATTATGCACTTAATATTACTAAAAAAAAAAATCCGGCTTGTACTTTACTCCAGCTTGTACGTATGTAAAACAACATAAGTATATCTTGCTTAGATATGTTTCCTCAAGCCTAATACTGTCTTCATTTTCTTATTCACCAAATCAAACATAAAACCTTTCCTATATTTAAGTTCATGCAACTAACTTCATGCATTGCACATAATTCCAAGAAAACCACTGCTAACCTGTATGTCGATGAGTCCATTAGGTCCGAGCGTTGTAAGCTATTCTCTAATACCACTTGTAACGTACCCCTTGTACCTTGGTGCCATTATGTGTGAACAAGGGGGTAAAATTTTTGTTTCGTTGTTACTATTAATGAGTCAATCCTGTTAGCGGCAACTTTACATGGCATTCCATAACAGGTACGTCAAAAACTACGTGCATTGTAAAACCATCATTCGAGAATTCTCTGTAATGTGAAATTCCCCAAGATATTATTCGTAACCATAAACATGTCATAATCATAGCGCCTTGAAGAAATATGACTTCCTATGCATACAATAAAGCATTAAGATAACAGTAACAATTTTATTATCTTTTTACAGAACTACCATCCATTTACCAAACAAGATCATATGTACAAAAATAATATGAAGGAAGACAAACATTTAGACACAACACGCAGAGACAACAATACTCAAGCAAATATAAACAACATGAAGTGCAATATTAAAGAGACACTGAAGTACGTGGTTCACCCCAAACTCGGGGTTACATCCACCAAATGGTCGCATCATGCAACTTTTATTTTCATAAAGGTTACAATATGCACAACATGGTTACCATGCTTTCTTTTCCTTTTTCATGGACTCCGTCTATGGGAGTAAATCCTATGTTCTCTACCAACAAAAATAGAGGTACTTGTGAATTGACAGGCAACAATCATTCTTATCAGAGGCTCAAGACTAAACCTCTTTTACTTAATCATCTTTTAGTGGTAAATAGTTATTAACCTATCCATGTTAGATTTTCACCTTTGCCTTTTAATCCATAACCTGTAAAGAAAAGAAAAAAAAAAATGAGCTGAGAGTGTTCTCGAGAACCCTCTCACACTAGTTGAATAGCTCTGAGGGAGACATACCCCTCAACACAACTGAGAGTAATCAAAGAAAAAACTGCTCGCAATACCAAGGTCCAAAACCAGCATAATATACGTTATGTAGATCCCCAACTGTCACAAATCTTAGAATGGCATCATATACCAAATATAGTGTTCTACAAAACTACCTAAGTCCTATTGAGACCAATGTATTTGAGAGCTTTCGATCTATGAAATGAAGGCCCAGATTCTAACAAATTACAAATACATGAATACATATATTTTACTACCGTAGCGAAATTGGACTAGAGGACATGTTGAAGAAAAGGCAGCCAAGTGGCAAAACTATAATCATAATAGGATGCTTAGCATTCAGTAGCCGCACACAAAGAATCAAGATTCATAAATAGGCACAAAAATGGGTATGGTGTGACCGGCAACACCACACAAATCCAGGATAGCTAGAACCAAGTAATTGCCCTAACTTTAAGGATGAAGATGCCAGTGTCTATAAAATTCAGATGCATAATATAACAGGTATAATTTCTTAGAATGAAGCACTTCTAAGAAAACAATGATTCATACTATAAATCACACACCGCTTAGTAAGATATCAATGAAGTCATGCATCCACTTTTATCAAATATTAAAAAGACAGAAACTGGTAAGAGCCTGTTTCATGTGACTTTTGATAGGATATGGGTTGATGAGAAACCTAAATGGAGGCTTGGTGTCTTCCTATCAATTTTCGGTGGCCTATTAACATATTCAACTCATACCTCGCTTCAGACCATGTACCCAAAAAAATTCTCGCCTTATGGAATAACTCCAGATCTTATAAACCATCCCCGAGATGCACCCAAGGGAAGAAAAATGGTCAACATTAATAGTGTTCTCTTTTGGTAAGAAAAATCTATGACCAAAGCTAAATGCAATCAGCTGTTAATTGGTGAATTTTCGTGACATATTTCAGCACGCATTAACAAGATCAAGAAACAAATGGGGAAAATGACTCACTGATTTTGGAAGGGCCCTTTTAGCCTTACCAGCAGAGAAACCAATACTCCGCCATGGATGAAGATGAGGGTCGTAACCAGGAATCCGATCTTACAACTAGAAAAAAAACAACCCTAACGCACGAACCAAGCCATGTCAAAAGGTCACGTTCTTGCAAGTATCATCCTTCTCCAAATCCGTATGCATAACATGCTTTCCACCAGCAATATAAGCTACAATACAACACGTAAAGGTGGTCCTCCCCAGCCACCAAAAGCAATAAAACAATGTACCTGAATGGCCACATAATAATATAACAGTTGAAATCCCTATCCAAGCAAACGTGGAGACATATCAAAGCCATAGACACTCGCTGTTCTGGTTGCAATTCATTTTGCCAGAGGCTGGGGTTTGTTGCTACATGAAATATCAAAGTCTGGGAAAGATATAGAATGAGTCTGGCACGACTACCATTATTTGATTATTGGAAACTGCCAGGCAAGCCTATACGTTCATGGAAGGAGTGGTGACATTATGCACGTGGTGTTATGGATCTGTAAAGAAAAATCCACGCTTGGGAGTTGGGTTCTGGATATCTCTCCCATCGCCATTTCAGCCAGAAAACACCGCCTTTTTCCCCCCAATGTCCCCATACATACATACATATATATTACGCATTTCTTATGTAAGAGCATGCTCTCCCTATCATCCTATCCAGATTCCTGGACATAGGGTTGTCGTTTGGACTGGTGGGGAGGTTTTTACGCCTTCAGTTTCCATTAATTCAGTAACTGTTTATGTGCTAATAGAGTGGCACGACTATCACTTTTAGTAATTTTTTAATTCCTTCGTCCATTCCGTAACCTCCTTCTATCAAAATCAAGGAAAAAATGGGATAAAGGGTTTAATTCAAAGATTCACGATTTTTAGGTGAAGGATTTAATTCAGAATGTTATAACAATAATTCATTCCCGTCCTTTTATAAAATATTGACCCATCAATGTTTTTCCCTTGTTTTTCTTCCATTATGTCTAAAAGGAATTAAACCCTTCTTAGACTTTCTAATAATGATTCATGTCTTCTTTTCTTTTCTTTTATAAAAGACTTAATGTCTAAAGGACTTAATAATTCATGTCCTTTCTTATAAAAAAGACTTAATGTCTAATAGGATTTAATAATTCATGTCCTTTCTTATAAAAAGAGTTAATGTCTAATAGGATTTAATAATTCATGTCCTTTCTTATAAAAAGACTTAATGTCTAATAGGACTTAAATCCATCTTTAGACTTCATAATAATAATAATAATACTTGTCTTTTTATAAAGGCTTAATCTATCTTTTCTTGAATAAATGGATAGTTATTATTTATAAATATATGAGCACATATATTTATAATTTTTCAAACCTTTTCGTGATCCTTTAGTGGAAATCCATCTTCCATCCTAGTTCTTGTCGCACCTGCGTTTGCCAGCCCCTTTGTGTTATTAATTTTCTCCTAACAAATTTTTTGCAGGAGACTAGGATTTTTCACTTATGCTTTCTTCTTTTGGGTTGCGTAGTGAAGGAAATATTATGGCTCTCAACCATTCATTTTTTAACCTAGTGGTTTTCCAGTTGTCTGTCGTCAAGTTGTCTTGATGTTTTATGGTTTAGGAAGTAAATCGCCCAACATTTAGGTTTCTTCTGGTGGGGCCTTGGCCTTGAGCTCGTCACCACGAATCCCTCATACAATAACACTCAAAATTGCAATTTGTTTAGGGGTAGAAAGGAGGGACATTACATCCTCCCCCTCTAAAATTAACATTGTCCTCGGTGTTCTTGTCCTTCAACCATTTTCTTTTTCTTCCGAGTCATATTTTCTTGATTCGTATGTTCTGTTCTGATCTCCTTTGATATTACTTGATGTTTTTCTATTGTTCGTCGTCGTTCAGGACCTGTCTTCTCCTGCACAAGGCTTAGGTCTAGCCCAAATTTTATTCAGTAATTCATGCCAAAATTGTAATTCAACATAACCAAAAATCCATAGATCGTTTTGCATTTTAACCATCTGCAATTTTATAGTTTCTCATAGTTGTCATAATACACAAATTTTCAAAATTCAATTTATTCATCAATAAAATATAATTAGTACCCTTTGGATGTTGGTTTTTTTTCTTTTTGATCTCCAACCTTTGGATAATTGTGTCGTCCATGACGTGAGGAAATCTCTTCCTCACATTACCCAATAGTTACTTGGAAATCTGACAACACGTTTTACGTCTATTTTGTTTTCCAAACTCTCCCTGGAGTTTCTTTTTCCATTCTTGGGTGGACTTACAACAATTTTTCTGAGGTTACTCTCCCTTTTAACCATTAGTTAAAATTTTTCCCCTCAATGACATCAAACAGCGTCCTGTCTTCCAGATGTCCAATTTCGTTTCCTAGGTCTTTTTGCCACACCATATGCCTAACACCAATGTTCTCATGCACCAATCACTTTCCTAACACCATTGTGCTCCTGCAGCATATATGCCTAACACCAATGTGCTCACACGACAATCACTTGCCTAACACCATGGTGCTCTCACAGCATTCAATTTTTCCTTGTTCGTATTCAGTATAAATTTCAACCTGGACTATTTGTAATGCACACTCCTTGGTGCTTAGCATGACTTTACTGTCATTGTCCCGATTTGTAAATCGGATACATGGCTAGTCAAGGTATTCATTGACAACCCAAAAAAAAATTAATAATCAATTATCAGAATTTCATAATTTACAGCGATTTTAATCGTCATTCATGAGTTACACAACCCTGTAAATAATTTAGAAAAAATTACTCCTTACTCTTTCCTAAGCAATTGGGCACAATTTATAAACACAAGAGGATTTTCCACATTAAAGTGCATGTTGATTGCATCAATGGTCATAATCTTGATGAAGCCTGCAATGTGAGTATAACATCATCCACGGCTAATCCTTGGTTTATAAAACTCGAAATTCAACAATTTATAATAAGTAATACATCACCCATACTTAAACTTATTAATTAAGGAATTGAATTATTTTTACTAACAACCCATTTCGGTCGATAGTATTCCTAGCATATCCTGCATTATTAGGATATAACATTTCTTCAATATCAACATCTTCAGACGTCCTTAATCGTCTATATTTGGATATTTTCTAGTGAAGGGATAATCCAACTTTATTCCACATTCCTGAGTGGCGATGCGAGGGACATGAACATTCCAATATCATTAATAACTCAAAGTAAAACATAATTTTCATATCTCATCTACTTATGTCCTATCATACAACTTTTCTAGTTCATCTGAATGCGATCGTTTGCATAGGTGCACTCTTCCTATACAACCAGTAACATTAGGTACAACACACCATGCTATTTACCTTAGCTGAATTGTAGGTCAAATCCATAAGTCGTGTGGTTCCCTTTTGAAGAAATACTGTAATTAATGTTTTCATTCTTGTGAAAATGTATAAGAGATCAATAATGTAAACGAATATGTATAAACAACTGCATAACCCAAAATATTGCATACTAATAATTACATTTAAAGGATACATTATAACAGTGGTGTTATTGTAACTAACTTGAACCAAGTCCTATCCTTACTAAGGATCCATTTAGAATGTTAAGGATATTCAACATTCACAAGTTAACCAGCAACTTATGATCAGGAAGTCAACATCTGTTGTTATACTCAGTTTTAGAAACCAAATTCACTTCTCTCATCATTCACTTATTATGCAAAACAACTAACCGTTTCTAGGTTTATTAGTTCACGATAGCGAGACTAGATTAACCATATAAAAACATAATTATTCCTTATGACATATGCAATCTTAGTTGTTTTGACTAGCATGTAACCATACGATTAAATGAAATCTTGTGTTCCCGGTTTACATGAAAGAGGTGTTTCACATTTTATAAAATGTTAGTATTGGCAGCTTTAATACCACTAACATTTATATGATACAAATTGTATTTGTATAATCTTGACCATATAATATACGTCGTTAACATAGCTACTATTTTAGCATCACTGACCCTTTTCTCAAACCATTTTACTATAGTTGCAGCAAATATTGTAGAGTGTCAAAGTAATAAGGCAACTCCTAACTGGTCAACTTATTAGGTTCTTTTTAACCGCTACCTTGCTATCTTCAATGGATTTAGGTAACTCATACATGTGCATTTAAATATACATATATCCATAGGCATAATCCTCCACATGACGATACTTCTAATATGTTGGAGTACGAGCCACCACATTTATTTATTATATTAATGAATCCTAGTTGGTCTCTTTCTTTTGTAGGTTTCATATATTCAATTATACAGTTATGGTCCAATTGGGACTTCTCTAATTTCATCACCTGCAAAATCTCAATGATCTGTAATGTAATATCATTTCAACAGTGAAGGCATAAAAATATCATATTCCGTACTCGACATATTCTTTCTTCCAGAACCTAGAAGCTCCACCTCAAATGAAACTTTTAATATTTCTAAGCGTACTTGATGTGCCCATGCCTACTTTCTCATCACCATATCCACGTGGTAACACAATATTCTCGATACCCCATAGCTTGTCATCAAGGTATGTCTATTGAAACCCTCTAGACCCAAGTGACTACCTTATACATCCAACATAACTTGATACTCTAGTATTAATGCATGTATAGACCATCTCAAAGATTTTCTAACTAAATTGCTTTAGATTGATCATTCTCAAAATGATATAGTTACTATACTCAGGCACTTTAATAGAAATTTTCAAAACTTTTTATAAGTATATTCTCAACATATCAAATTATCAAAACTATGTCTTCCCAAAAAGTTTAGTATAATTAATAAAATCTTATCATCTTGGTAACCTTATATAATAAACACGAAATCATACAGACTCCATTTGTTACCTTTTCCAATAAGGATTTCATATTTTTCCTCTGAACCCCATGTGACACTACTTCTTGTAACCGTGCGCACCTGCATTATTTGCTCACAAATTCTTGCCCAAAAATAAGTTGCATCATACTCTCATAAAATGAATTATATAATAACAAGTCCCTATTTGAATGCTATAACTCTTGATGCAATAAATATACTTGTGTATCATATCAACGCTTTACTTCCTCTTCAATATCTTTTCTCGATGTTTTAATATTATGCACTTAATATTACTAAAAAAAAAAATCTGGCTTGTACTTTACTCCGGCTTGTACGTATGTAAAACAACATAAGTATATCTTGCTTAGATATGTTGCCTCAAGCCTAATAATGTCTTCATTTTCTTATTCACCAAATCAAACATAAAACCTTTCCTCTATTTAAGTTCATGCAACTAATTTCATGCATTGCACATAATTCCAAGAAAACCACTGCAAACTTGTATGTCAATGAGTCCATTAGGTCCGAGCGTTGTAATATATGCTCTGATACCACCTGTAACGTACCCCTTGTACCTTGGTGCCATTATGTGTGAACAAGGGGGTAAAAATTTTGTTTCGTTGTTACTATTAATGAGTCGATCCTGTTAGCGGCAACTTTACATGGCATTTCATAACAAGTATGTCAAAAACTACGTGCATTGTAAAACCATCATTCGAGAATTCTCTGTAATGTGAAATTCCCCAAGATATTATTCATAACCATAAACATGTCATCATCATAGCGCCTTGAAGAAAAATGACTTCCTATGCGTACAATAAAGCATTAAGATAACAGTAACATTTTTATTATCTTTTTACAGAACTACCATCCATTTACCAAACAAGATCATATGTACAAAAATAATATGAAGGAAGACAAACATTTAGACACAACAAACAGAGACAACAACACTTAAGAAAATATAAACAACATGAAGTGCAACATGAAAGAGATGCTGAAGTACGTGGTTCACCCCAAACTCGGGGTTACATCCACCAAATGGTCGCATCATGAGACTTTTATTTTCATAAAGGTTACAATATGCACAACATGGTTACCATGCTTTCTTTTCCTTTTTCATGGACTCCGTCTGTGGGAGTAAATCCTATGTTCTCTACTAACAAAAATAGAGGTACTTGTGAATTGACAGGTAACAATCATTCTTATCAGAGGCTCAAGACTAAACCTCTTTTACTTAATCATCTTTTAGTGGTAAATAGTTATTAACCTATCCATGTTAGATTTTCACCTTTGCCTTTTAATCCATAACCTATAAAGAAAATAAAAAAACAAAGATGAGCTGAGAGTGCTCTCGAGAACCCTCTCACACTAGCTGAGTAGCTCTGAGGGAGAAATATCCCTCAACACAACCGAGAGTAATCAAAGAAAAAACTGCTCGCAATACCAAGGTCCAAAACCAGCATAATATACGTTTTGTAGATCCCCAATTGTCACAAATCTTAGAATGGCATCATATACAAAATATAGTGTTCTACAGAACTACCTGAGTCCTATTGAGACCAATGTATTCGACAGCTTCGGATCTATGAAATGAAGGCCCAGATTCTAACAAATTACAAATACATGAATACATATATTTTACTACCATAGCGAAATTGCACTAGAGGACATGTTGAAGAAAAGGCAGCCAAGTGGAAAAACTATGATCATAATAGGATGCTTAGCATTCAGTAGCCGCACACATAGAATCAAGATTCATAAATAGGCACAAAAATGGGTATGCTGTGACCGGAAACACCACACAACTCCAGGATATCTAGAACCAAGTAACTGCGCTAACTTTAAGGATGAAGATGGCAGTGTCTATAAAATTTAGATGCACAATATAACAGGTATAATTTCTCAGAATGAATCACTTCGAAGAAAACGATGATTCATACTATAAGTCACACACCGCTTAGTAAGATATCGACAAAGTCATGCATCCACTTTGATCAAATATAAAAAAAACAGAAACTGGTAAGAGTCCGTTTCATGTGACTTTTTATAGGATATGGGTTGATGAGAAACATAAACGGAGGCTTGGTGTCTTCCTATCAATTTTCGGTGGCCTATTAACATATTCAACTCATACCTCGCTTCAGACCATGTACCCACAAAAATTCTGGCCTTATGGAATAACTCCAGAACTTATAAACCATCCCCGAGATGGGCCCAAGGGAAGAAAAATGGTCAACATGAATAGTGTTCTCTTTTGGTAAGAAAAATGGGTTTTCCCAGGTCAGGAGTCATGTGGATAATTCAAATAGAAAAATCTATGACCAAAGCTAAATGCAATCAGCTGTTAATTGGTGAATTTCCGTGACATATTTCAGCATGCATTAACAAGATCAAGAAACAAATGGGGAAAATGACTCACTGATTTTGGAAGGGCCCTTTTTAGCCTTACCAACAGAGAATCCAATACTCCGCCATGGATGAAGATGAGGGTCGTAACCAGGAAGCCCATATTACAACTAGAAATAAAACAACCCTAACGCACGAACCAAGCCATGTCAAAAGGTCACATGCTTGCAAGTATCATCCTTCTCCAAATCCATATGCATAACGTGCTTGCCACCAGCAATAGAAGCTGCAATACGGCACGCAAAGGTGGTCCTCCCCAGCCACCAAAAGCAATAAAACAATGTACCTGAATAGCCACATAATAATATAACATTTGTAACCCCTATCCAAGCAAACGTGGATACAGATCAAAGCCATCGCCACCCGTTGTTCTGGTTGCAATTCGTTTTTCTAGAGGCTCAGGTTCGTTGCTACATGAAATATCAAAGTCTGGGAAAGAGATATAATGAGTCTGGCATGACTACAATTATTTTATTATTGGAAATTGCCAGACAAGCCTGTACGTTCATGGAAGGAGTGGTGACATTATGCGCGTGGTGTTATGGATCTGTAAAGAAAAATCCACGCTTGGGAGTTAGGGTCTAGATATCTCTCCCATTGCCCTTTCAGCCAAAAAACACCGCCCTTTTTCCCCAGCATCCCCCTACATACATACATACATACATACATACATACATACATACATACATACATACATACATACATACATACATATATATATATATATATATATATTTATTTATTTATTTATTTATTTTACTCATTTCTTATGCAAGAGCGTGCTCTTCCTATCATCCTGGCGAGATTCCTAAACATAGGGTTGCGGTTGCGACTGATGGGGAGGTTTTTACGCCTTCAGATTCTATTAATTCAGTAACTGTTTACGTGCTAATAGAGTGGCACGGCTATCACTTTTAGAAATTATTTAATTCCTTCGTCCATGCTGAAACCTCCTTCTGTCAAGCCAGAATCAAGTCAGAATCAAGGAAAAAATGGGATAAAGGGTTTAATTCAAAGATTCACTATTTTTAGCTGAAGGATTTAATTCAGAATGTTATAACAATAATTCATTCCTGTCCTTTTATAAAATATTGACCCATCAATGTTTTTCCCTTGTTTTTCTTCCATTATGTCTAAAAGGACTTAAACCATCCTTAGACTTTCTAATAATGATTCGTGTCTTCTTTTCTTTTCTTTTATAAAAGACTTAATGTCTAAAGGACTTAATAATTCATGTACTTTCTTCTAAAAAGACTTAATGTCTAATAGGATTTAATAATTCAAGTCCTTTCTTATAAAAAGACTTAATGTCTAATAGGATTTAATAATTCATGTCCTTTCTTATAAAAAGACTTAATGTCTAATAGGACTTAAATCCATCTTCAGACTTCATAATAATAATAATAATACTTGTCTTTTTATAAAGGCTTAATCTATCTTTTCTTTAATAAATGGATAGTTATTATTTATAAATATATGAGCACATATATTTATAATTTTTCTAACCTTTTCACTATCCTTTAGTGGAAATCCATCCTCCATCCTAGTTCTTGTCGCACCTACGTTTGCCAGTCCCTTTGCGTTATTAATTTTTGCCTAACAGACTTTTTGCAGGAGACTAGGATTTTTCACTTATGCTTTCCTCTTTCGGGTTGCGTAGTGAAGGAAATAATACATGGCTCTCAACCATTCATTTTTTAACCTAGTGGTTTTCCAGTTGCCTCTCGTCAAGTTGTTTTGATGTTTTATGGTTTAGGAAGTAAATCGCCCAACATTCAGGTTTCTTCTGGTGGGGCCTTGGCCTTGAGATCCTCACCAGGAATCCCTCATATAATAACACTCAAAATTGCAATTTGTTTAGGGGTAGAAATGAGGGTCATTACAGTCGACAACTGCCATCTAAAACCCCAACCGTGTAAAGAATCCCAACTCAAAAATCCCCAGAACAGGAGGAGGCAAGTAAGATCACGCTAGCAGGATTACCATGGCCATGAAGTAGCAATGCCAAATTGAAAGTGCAGCTATGTGCAAGCCCTAGAGTTCCTTCATTTTCACCCTACAAACAAATCAATGATGGCATGAGAAGCACGACCATGGCATGGAGAAAACAATGAAGCAATGCATTTACACAGAGTCTGGTCCAGCTTACCTGTAGATTAATGGAGGTTTTCTCCCTTCGCCAACTACGCAGAGGCCACACAATAACCCAATGCCAAAACCACATAATGCACAAACAACGAATGCCCAAATATTTTGCCAAGCATTTTCACAAACACCAATGGCATTAATAGCACCCGCTAGTGGCCATTAACGCATCCATAAACCCTCACCATAGTTTATGAGCCGTTGTTATATTACATATCAACCAAGTCATAATTTTAAACCTTGTTATATTGTGGTGCACACTATACCCTATAGTTTCTCCACCTTCTAATTTCAGCAGAGACATAATACTATTGCCATTGTATTTATACCATAGTCTCCCAACATTAAAGTATGCGCAGACCTTAACACTATGGTATAGTGTTTACAATGTCATCCCCTTAGCATCAAGTAATGTGTTGGTACATTCCCTTTTGCTAGTTCATATAGGTAGCGGTTGTGCATAGGCCTTTAGTCTAGGTTTTGTAGTAATTAGGAATCATGGAAAACATAGGATGCCATGATGCCATTGCTAGGAAGAACAAGCTTAAGTTTCAAAACTCGTAACCAATGCAGACCTGCAAAATAGAAACAAGAGAAGTGTAATTAATTAAACAAGAGATAGATAATTATTAATGGTAAGGACAATAAGTTAATTCAGAGCATCTAGTTAATTAACTAAGAAAGATAATTAACAAACATAGGGCTTACTTAAGTCGTAAAACAGAACAGTAATAAAAGTGCAAGGCGGAACTGGAAGTATGACTAGGAATTGAATTGCTTCAAGTAACCAAATAATCCTGATGTCGCAAAAGTAACATGTAAATCAAGAAATAAGGTTCCTTAGTTCGAATAAACTAAGTAAGCCTGCATAACAAAGAGTGACCTTACCTCTTAGAATTTCATGGGAGAATCAGTCCCGCCACTCCATCACTTTGTTCCCATTAGAAAAGTTAAGTTGGATTTTAATAAATAATCAAAGTACACATGTGCATGAGCAAAATAATGATCTATACAATTCATTAATTCACTGAGATTAATAACTAAGATGTATCAATAGTTTAAATAACATAATTAAGACATAAGAAGTAAACGAACTAATAATCACTCAATGGATAAGGGGTTAGCAAGATAGTATGGGAAGTTTCTGAAGAGATTGAAAGTATAAGTAGCACATGTAATTCGTCACGAGTAATAATGATCCCCTTTGGGTATTTTTTACTAGCATGTAAAAAAAAATTATTTTCAATTTTTTGGAACATTACAAGTGGTATCAGAGAACAGTTTCAATACTGAGAGACTTATGGGTGTACTAGGAATTCACGCAGAGAAAATAAAGTATGATAAGTAATTTTTGTTACTAACAAAAAAAAATTGTGCTATTAAAAAAATTTGTGCTTCAAGATTTTTTTTTTATGTAGCGCTATTCAGTTTATGAATACTGAGGAAATTGTTAAAGAATGTGAAGTAACCCTGAATGTTTTCCTTACTAAGATAAACCTGAACATCCTACCTCCATGATCGTACAATATTCCTATGGACATGGACTAGTTGGAACAGCACCATGTCATACTCGATTGTCTACACAAGTCTATATTGTGTACTGATAGCCAAGGGAACCAAGTGAAGGTTCAAGGAATCCCAAAGAAACTTTCTGTAAGACAAATATCTACCTTACAAGTGAAGAAGTGTGTTAAGAAAGGTTCTTTATAGTCATTTTGTTCGTAAAGAAGAAGGATGGTACAATGCGGATGTGCATTGATTACCGTCAGTTGAACAAAATGACTATAAAGAACCGTTACCCGCTCCCTATGATCGATGATTTGTTCGAACAGGTGGGAGGAGCCAAAATATTTTCAAAGATTGACCTGCGATTCGGGTACCATCAGGTACGGATCTGAGATGAAGATGTTCCTAAGAATGCCTTTCGTACGAGGTACGGGAACTACGAGGTTGTAGTGATGCCATTCGGGTTGACCAATGCACTTGTAAACTTTATGTGTATGATGAACAACATATTCAGTAAATATATGGATAATTTTCTACTAGTATTTATTGACGACATTCTAATTTATTCCAAGAATAAAGAGGAACACAAAGAAAATCTTTGCCTAGTACTTCAAGTGTTGAGAGAACACCATCCCTACACTAATTTTATTAAATGTGAATTTTAGAAACAACAAATATAGTACCTAGGTCACATCATATCCGAGGTAGGAATAGTTGTGGACCTAGAAAAGATTCATGCCATAAAATATTGGCCTACGCCGACTAGTGTCACTGACATTAGGTCCTTTTTGGGTTTAGCCGGGTATTATCAAAAGTTCATTGAGAAATTCTTGAGAATCTCTTGCCCCATGACGACTTTGCATAAGAAAGCAAACAAGTTCTTATGGACTGACAAGTCTGAAGAAAGTTTTCAAAAGCTTAAGCAGCTTTTGATGACTGCAATAGTGTTGCGGATTGTGGATCCTGATGGGGATTTCGTTGTATGCACGGATGCAAGAAAGGAAGGACTTGGAGAATCCCTCTTGCAAAATTATCATGTGATATGTTATGAATAGTGGAAATTAAAAAAGCATTAGCAGAATTATTCTACGCACAATCTTGAGCTAGCGGCCATTATCCATGCTCTGAAGATGTGGAGGCACTACCTCATGGGAAGGAAGTTCCTTCTAAAGACTGAAAATATGAGTCTAAAATATTTATTCAATCAACTCAATTTGAATGCGAGGCAAGCCAGATGGTTTGCTTTCCTAACTGAGTATCACTTTGAGCTAAATCATATTAAGGGAAAAGAGAACAAATTTGTCGATGCTTTGAGTTGATGAACTCATATGATATATGAGGTGACCCTAAGTTAAATTGATGCATATTTTCATGAGAAGATTAGAATGGCTAACAAGGTTGACCCGTTCTATGTGGAAATCCTCAAGAAGATCCAAGAGGACCGGTTGTTTCAACAACAGAAGGAATACAAGGTGGATGACTCCGGACTACTATGGTCTAAGGATAGATTGTATGTTCTAGATGCAGGGGAAATTCGATCCAACATCCTCATAGAATTCCATAGGGCACCCTACTTGGGGAACCCGAGATATCAAAAGATGATATCTGCCGTCAAGAGACATTTTTTCTGGCCTAAGTTAAAGGCTGACATTGCAATGTTTATTGCAAAATGTTAGTAATGTCAGCTAGTTAAAGCTGAGCACCAGCATCCTTCAGGATTGCTACACCCATAGCCCATTCTGAAATTGAAGTGGGAGGTTATTAATATGGATTTTATTACTGGCTTACCGAAGAGCAAGAAGCAAAATGATTCCATCTTCGTAGTCATTGACAAGCTGTCAAAGGCAAGACACTTCATCCTCATAAAATCGACCTACAAGGATGTGAACATTGCCGATATATTCCTAAAAGATAGTATTTAGATTGCATGGGATACCCAAAGCAATTATCTCAGATCGAGATGTTAAGTTTACATGAAAATTTTGGAGATCTTTATTCTATGGATTAGAGACGCAGCTGAACTTTAGCATTGTTTATCACCCGCAGACAAACGTGAAGACTAAAAGAGTAAACGAATTGTTGAAGACATGCTTCTAATGTATGTCATGAACAACCCCACCAAGTGGGAGGATTATCTGCACCTTACAGAGTTTACTTATAACAACGGGTATCAAGCTTCCACCAAGATGATTCCTTTCAAGGTACTCTATGGACAAAAGTGTAGGACCCCAGTTACTTGGGATAGTATGATGGATCAGCTCATGTTAGGGCCTGACCTGTTATTCGACTTGGAACAGTTAGTTACCAAGGACCAGGGAAACGTTAAAGAGGCACAAGACCGTCAAAAAAGTTATGCAGATAAGAAAAGGAAACATAAAGACTATCAAGTAGGTGAGCATGTCTACTTGAAAGTGAACGTAAAATGGAGCTCATTGATATTGGGTAGGTGTGGTAAGTTAGCACCTATATTTTGTGGACCTTTTGAAATTATGGCCAATAAAGGACCAGTGTCTTATGAACTAGCATTACTTGCACATGTAAGAGTTCATAATGTTTTCCATTCATCTTTATTAAAGAAATATGTTTATGACACTAAGCATGTCATTGATTGGTCATTATTACAGGTGAAACCTGAGGGGGAATTTTCCCTTGAGCCTTTGTCTATATTGGACAAGAGAGAAGTGCACTATAGTCCAATTGAAAGTGTAGTGGAAGCACTTTGAGGTAGATGAGGCTATGTGGGAGAATGAGGCCACCATGAGAAAGGCTTACTCCACCTTGTTTCATGATATCATTTAGAGTCCCTAGAACACCAGGGATGGTGATGTACTAAGCGGGGAGAGATTTAATATCCCAAATTTCTAACCTACCATTTATAGGCATGATCCTATTTATCATGATGTTTATATTGATGTTTTATTTTCATATTGGTTCAAAGACCCCACTGCATATGATCATGATGATTTGCTTTGTATATTGGGCGTTAGCGAATTGTTGATGATATATGTATATATATGTTGGTTGTGTTGGGTGTGGACCCTAAAGCACATGATTGATAAAATGTTTTGTGTTGGGCGTGGAACCTGAAGCACATGATCGATGAGATGTTTTGTGTTGAGTGAGAGGCTTTGGAACACATGATTACTTACATTTGTGTTGAACATAAATCTCTGGAACACATGAAAACATAATTGGAAATGTTTGGCATAAGCTCTAGAGCATTGCATGTTGATGTTGAACATAAGCTTTGGAGCATCGGATCTTTGGCCATTGCATTCCTAGGTGTATCGCACAAGTACATCCTAGCATTTAGTGTTGAGCGAGAGGTCTCGAATTGCACTATGTTTGTAACTCCCTATTATAGGCGTTGAGTATGGGATTTGGTAAGTGCTAGGGGTTACTGAAAAGATTAAAATCACCTCCGAGTGAAAATGATTCGAGAATAATATCAATCTCATCATACTTATTTTTAAGTGATTAAATGAAATTTTGAATTTCTGTATTCTCATCAAGTACTGAAGAACTACCATGTTATACGAGGGAAATACAACATGCAAGGATGTTTAGATTTTCCTAGCCTAGTAGACTTGGCCCATCTATCTTCTTGACCTTCATAAATAAGTGTCATTAAGTCTAGGTGTCATGATACATGATGATCAAAGACAAATGTTAACAACTATTTTAATACTATGTATTTTATACATAGTATGTATAAAAATATAATTATGGTTAATTATATAATTGAATAAAGAGAGAAGAGAATCTCCACCAATTATTATCTATTATTAAAGGATTAATAAATAGTGAAATATCTATGAAATACTAACTAGGAACTAGTTAAACGTTCCTAGGTTAAGAATTGAAAATTACCCTAGTAAATTAAAAAGGGTTAAATCAATAAATCAAGGATTTCTTGATTTAATTTCCCTTTTGACTAAAAAGTCTGTCTATTAAGACTCAAGCCAATCAAAGGCTTGGTGTTCTGACTTTTATCTAGGAGAATTATTCTTCTACCTATTTTTGCTCTCAAGTGTTTTCTTGGAGAACTTTTCCTGCAAGGAAAAGAGGATTGATCCAGAATTGATTACCAGTTAGGAAACCCTACCTTAGGAGCTCTAATCTGCTTGCATGTTGTATTCCAGCTTGGGGGGATCCGAAATTAAACCAGGAATGGTTGCGGGTCATGGTTGGGTGGAATGTGGTAGTTCCCAAGTGATTTGGTTATCAAACAGAGGTCATATCTTCATTGAATTGTTAATGCTGGTTATTTAAGTGTGCAAGTGTAGCCATTGAAAAAGCTTAAAATTCAGGTATGAAACCCTTGCAGGCCTATTCTATTTCTTTCCAAAAGATTCATTATTGTTTATGTTAAGTAATGTATGCAATGTAATTTCTAACCCTAATGGTTAAAGTTTTATGGTTAACAATTTGCTAGGGTTTGTATTTACAATTTACTAAACATAGGATGGATAGGTTTTATTATATGTTGATTATGTTCAGGGTTGTATCTTTAATAAATATTCTTGTATTAAATAGCTTTTGATCTTAGTATTATGTTTATTCCTTGTTCTTTGTATTTAATACTCTACTGACATATTCCATTTGTCAGCAGAGGCTTGTCCTACATTTTAAAGGAGCTAGTTTAGTAGTAATTAATTAAAATATTAATTATGCTAAATAATACAAGTATATATTATAAACTAGATCTACTAAGAACAAATTTCATATAATAAACAAAGCTAAAGAAATTATTAAATACCTTCGAAGGTCTACTCCACATAATCATTTAAAAACAAAATACTTTACATAACTCGAACAAACATTAAATTTAATCAGAGGGATATCATGACCATCCATGTGATCCTTATTAATACTCTGCCATAAAACCTACAGTCTTAACATCCATAATAAAATACCATAAATCACATGCATTATATCTTTAATGGTCCCGTATAATACTCATCATAAAACATCCACCCATAATTTTACCAAATAAACAATTCATATAACTCTATATTAATAGACAAAGGTCATGGTATCGACCCTTATGGGTTACAAATATAATTCATAAGAAAAATTAAACTCCACATTAAAAAAGAACATCACTATAGTTCTTATTTAAACAAGGAATTCGTTCCTCTTAAGAATAAAACCCTAGCTTATGCCAACACAGGTCGCGACATCGAATTCCATGGATGTCCGTGACCCAAGGAAAACATAAATCATTATTGTAATCAAAATGGATAACAAAAATCCATATCTTAATACATAGTATCCTTTCCCATTATTACATATGAAATGTTTTACAATTTTATATCACCCAGGCTCAAATCCTCAAGGTCGTATACCCAGACACACTCGCCACAACCAAGTTTTCCAAATCTAATCACACAGTCACGCTATAGTAACCAAAACAATATCGTGGGTTTTCCATAACCCCGACTGTTATATCCATATCTATTTAAATAAAAAATTAAAAATTAAAATGCCAACTAAACTATGGCAGTCATTTGGAGAGGCACACACCATTCATGGCATGGACTACACCCACGCTGAACCATTACAAAACCAAATTACAATACTCTGCCTAAAACACAATTTCCTTTAAACGCTAATGCAAAGCTTATGGTGGCAAGCCAATGGACTATGACACCATTGCAACAATGGTGCAACCCATGGCATAATGCCCCAAGCTCTAGAAGCTTCCCCAAACATAAATTACAAACAATATAAATGGAGTGTTGTGCATACTTCCAAAACCCAAACTGTGCAGTTATACACAGACTAAATTCTACAGGCTTAAAGCCACGATCTAAGCCAGCAAGCCAACATGTTAAAACAAAACATTAAAATAACTACATAGTCCTGAATTTACACAGTATAATCTATTAAAAATGCTAAATGAAATTGTATACATTTCATACAAAAACACATTACAGTCTTCACATAAAATCCAATGCGTAGTATATTTACATAGAAGGGAATGAATCTTGTTTTAGAAATAGTCAATTATTAATAATGTTAAATGGAAAGCTGTGAGCTATGGAACCATTACAAGTAATGGTGTAGCCACGGCTCAAAATTCCAAACCTCTCAACGAGAGCCAAAACCATGAGCAAGCTGCATTACAAACCTCGAAGGCAAAGTTGACAAGTTCCATCTAAAACCCCAACCTTGTAAAGAATCCCAACTCAGAAATTCCCAGAACGAGAGGAGGAAAGTAAGATCATGCTGGAAGGCTTACCATGGTCATGAGATAGCAACCCCAAATTGAAAGCACAGCTCTGTGCAAACCTCGGACTTCCTTCGTTTTCACCTGCAAACAAATTAACGATGGCATGACAAGCATGACCATGCCATGGAGAAAACAACGAAGCAATGCGTTTACATAGAGTCTGGTCCAGCTTACCTGTAAATCGATGGAGGTCACCTCCCTTATCCAACTGCGCAGAGGCGACACGAAACCCCAATGCTAAAACCACATAATGCATAAACAATGAATGCCCAAATCTGTTTCCAAGCATCTTTACAAACCCTGATGGCATTAATGGCACTAGCTGGTGGCCATTAACGCATTCATAAACCCTCACCATAGTTTATGAGCCGTCGTTATATTACATATCAACCAATTCATAAGTTTAAACCTTGTTATATCGTGGTGAATACTATACCCTATAGTTTTGCGACCTTCTAATTTCAATGCAGACATAATACTATTGACATGGTATTTATACCATAGTCTCCCAACATTAAAGTATGCACAAACCTTAACACTATGGTATAGTGTTTACAATGTCATCCCATTAGCATCAAGTAATGTATTGGTACATGCCATTTTGCTAGTTCATATAGGTAGCAGTTATGCATAGCTCTTTAGTCTAGGTTTTGATGTATTTAGGAATCATGGAAAATGTAGTATGCCATGATGCCATCGCTAGGAATAACAAGCTTAAGTTTCCAAACTTGTCACTAAGGCAGACCTGCAAAATCGAAACAAGAGAAGTGTAGTTAATTAAACAATAAATAGATCATTAATAATGGTAACGACAATAATTTAATTCATTGCATCTAGTTAATTAACTAAGAAAGGTAGTTAACGAACATAGGGCTTACCTAAGTCGTAAAAGGGAACAGTAATAAAAGTGCAAGGTGAAACTGGAAGTATAACTAGGAATTGAATTGCTTCAAGTAACCAAATAATCCTGATGTCGCAAAACTAACCTGTAAATCAATAAATAAGGTGCCTTAGTTCGAATAAACTCAGTAATCCTCCATAACGAAGAACGACCTTCCCTGTCAGATCGTCATGGGAGAACGAGTACCGTCAGTCCACCACCGTTGTTCCCAACAGCAAAGTTAAGTTATTTTTTAATAAGTTATCAAAGTAAACACGTGCGGGAGAAAAATAATGATCTATACAATTCATTAATTCACCGACAGTAATAACTAAGATGTATCAATAGTTTAAATAACAAAATTAAGACATAAGAAGTAAACAAACTAATAATCCCTGAATGGATAAGAGGTTAACAAGACAGTATGGGCAGTTTCTGAAGAGATCGAAAGTATAAGTAGCACATGTAAGTCCGCATGAGTAATAATGATCCCCTTTGGGTAGTTTTCACTAGCCTATAGAAAAAAAATTATTTTCAATTTTTGGGGACATTACATAGTTCTAAGTGCATTCACCAAACTATTGGGGCTAATTTTTACTCCGATATTCTAGTATTCAGTTTGAGTTTGGCCTAGTTGCCTCCAGCACTATCGAGGTTTAACATCGTGGCAGCCTTCTCAAGCACAGATCTCGGTGAAAATATAGGCACGATTTATTTTGATCGTTTCATCACCAACCCATGATATCATCTAGCATGCTTCAAATCCATACAAGCATTCTCACTAGTGATTGAGAGGCTCTTATTTGCAGATCGATCGATAGTTTAATCTTTTTTATATTTTTAATTTTTTTATGTTTACAGGTTACGCATGGAGGCATGAGAGGCTGAGGCTTTTGGAGGACTGTTTGCAGGACTATTTGCAAGGTACACACAGAGGATTGTTTGCAAGTTTTGTATAGAAGGATGAAACGTAAAAAATTTTACAATTGTATTTTTTGCACGTTTCAGGTTTTAGGTTTTATGTTTTATTTTCTTTAAATTCAATTGTCTTTAGGTTTTCTTTTTCTTTTTTTTCTTTTCATTATTTTTTTAAAGAGAAACTATAAAAGGTTTAATATTAAACAGGCTCTGCATAGCCATACATTACATAAAAGTGTTCTCTAAGAGTTCTTGTTGTTCTAAAAAGGAGAAAACAAAAATGGGCCAAAAGGATGACCATGAAAAGCCACACAGGGTTTTTACATAGATTCTAAGGACTGATGTAGTATATACCCTAATAAACTACTGATTAAGAAAGAGACAAACAACATGAACTATTAAAACCATTAAAAGTTGCCTGGGTGCTTCAGTGGCTGAACAACCAATTCCTCCTCCATAAGATGAGCTACTGCTGCAGGATTTTCATTTGCTTGATTGCCTTGATTCATGTTTACCAAACGCTAGAGGTCCTCTTGAATTCTATCCACCTTACCCATTATTTCTTTGAGATTCATCTCTGTATCGTCAATCCTTGAGTCGTGGTTGCTTATCTGATAAGAGGTGTAACTAACCACCTCCCCCAAATTCTTGATTTCTTGGGAAATTTCCTTGTTGTTAATAATGCCAATAGCCATCATTTCATATAAACGCCTAAGATTTTTTTTCAAGTCTGCAAGACCAGCATTTTCATTTGCTTGGTCCATTCTGCCTTGTCTAGAATTAGGAATGGCAACTGCTAATATAGATAAATTACTGTGAAGATCCCTTACTGCACCTTCGATATCTTGAGCCTATAAACCACAAGAAAAACCACCGAGGACAGAATTGAGAGTGCCAAATTCCTGCATTAGAGAGTCACTTTCTTTCTTGCTTCGACAAGAGAGAGTGTTGACCGCTCCTTCGTTCCACCTAGAGCAATTACACCAAAAAATTGAATTGGTGCCTGCTGTGAAATACTGACCTTCAATAGGAATGCTGAGCCCAGCACTAGAGTTCAAACACCACAAAGGATCACCGGCTTGTGCAGAGTGGTAGCAGGCCTTTCCTTGATGAAAACCCCGGTAAGAGACAAAGACTTCCACGAGATCCCCTGAACTATGCCTTCATCTATGCCCGAAATGATAGCAAGCAGAGTCCTCTCTCGGGAAACAATGAGCAAGAGGAGAGCACACCATTACCAAAGGGAGCTTGGGGGTAAGGGAAACTTCTGGAGGAAGACAAAATGAAGAGGTTGAAGAGACCTGGAGCGTGCGAGCTAAGAATGCATTTACGCTGAGGGAGATGGTTTATAAAAGCAGTTGGGATCGAGACAAGTCCAGTGAGGAGTGGAGGCCATGCGTCAGCGAGGAGGGGAGAAAATGGACGACGCATTAAAACCTTTGAGCCTTCACAAAAAACAATGGGAATGGGTTTAATACAAGGAAAATCAAATCTTTGGTCCCAGAATTTCATTAGGGAATGGTTTTAATACAACGAAAATCAAATCTTTGATCCCACAAGTTCATTAGGGAATGGGTTTGGAGTTTATGTCTAAACCATTGAGGTAATAGAGACCCTGAGGGAGGGAAGCCCCTTCATTGGCCAAGGCATCAGCTGCAACATTATTTTGCATGAAGAACGTGGTAGAATTCATAATGTTTTAATAGGAGAGGGGTGATTTTATCATACAACCGCCGACACTTTATAGAGCTGGTGGTGTATCCATTGAGTATTTTATATATGACATGTCTAGAGTCTCCAAATATCGCTTTATGAAGCCCCCCTGCAAGTAGACTTGATCAATACACAATATGATGCCTCAAATTTGGTACTGGGAAACTTGCCTGATGGGAATAACCAATTGACCCCTCCTTGATACATCACTCTAGAACTCCAAGACCTACACCTCCACAACTCCTTGTATGATTCAGGAGTAGAGGCCAAGTTAGTTCATTACCAAATAAGATATCAAGATTCATTTGTCGATTTGGATCTTGCAAATTCAAATCCTATGACTGGTCCAGACGCATATCAAAATCCAGTCCCCGCCAATGATGCTAATGATCCATTGACCAAGTGGTTGAAGCATCATTCCTTCCCTTTGGAGAGACAGAATAAGGAAATTCGGTTGATCCAATCACATAAATAGATCCAATTCCAAAGCCTATAGCATTGGAATTCACTATAATCAAGGCAGGAGGTGACCCAGTTTAAGCAGCACTACCAATATTAATGGCGAGACACAATTACGCAATACTTTGCCTCATATGATTAGGAATATTCTAAGTACAACACTTATTAAGTAATAGTTTAGTAAGGATTTAAATCGTATTAAGTATAAGCAGTACTTATTAGGGAGAATACTATTATTAATTCAAAGTACTAACTATCTTGGAGAGATCAGTGTTAGCTAGGATTTCCATTCCCTGTAAGAGAGCTAACCACTCAGCCTCGTTGTTGGTCCTGCGGCCAACACCCCAAGCAAAGGTTTGTTCAATTTGTCCTCTGTGATCTAGAAGGATCCCCCACGCACCTGCCACCCCTATTTTTTATTTTCATTATTATATATAGTAATTTTTGCACGCTTAGTTAAATTCTTACAATCTATTTCTAATTAATTTTGGAAAACTAAAACTTAAAACTAAAAAATTTAAAACAAAAATAAAAAACATTTTTTACATTATTTATAGTAAAGGATTCAGAATAACTTCTATGGTAAATTTTATTATTTTATTACATTATTTTAATAATATTTATATTTTAAATTACTTATAGAAAATAAGTCTTAAATAAAAAAAATTAATTCCTATCAAGACTACAAAAAATTGGAAATTTCATGAAATTTAAAATTGCAGATTTTATTTATAATTTATTCATAAAAAATATTAGAAAACATAAAACTTAGAAAATAATTTCAAACAAAGAATTTTTTCTTTCATTTTTATTCTCATTACAAAATTAGCAAGACTAAAAATGATCAAAAATAAATATGAAAATTTCTTAAACAAAAATCATAGACTAACAATAAAATAAAAACCAAAACCTACCTAATCTAATTCAATTAGAAATTTACGAATATCTAAGTATAATGAAATTGCTGATGTAACCACCTATGTAGAAGTAAACAAAGATTAAGATTTAATTTTGAAAACCTAAATCCAGAATATGCTAGAATGTGGAAAATTAAATATTGAAAATGAAAACTAATAAAATAAAAGTGAAAACAAACCCAATCTAACCTAGTACTTACTTGGAACTTGTGTTCGATTTAGCTTTCATTTGCATGATGATCACCTCAGATTCATTCCTCATCCTCTTCAATATCCAGTTCGAACGGATGTTCTAACTCTTCAAATGTCGATTCTACATTGTTCGCTTCAGGAAGAGTAATTTCATCCTTGACTGCTGTCAAGATCTCATCTTCTTGAGAAGAGGAGATCCCAACTTTTGCTAGGATCTGAGTGAGCTTCTCTAAGATTATGCTCATTGTAAAACTAAAATCAAATCAAATGGGAAAAAAAGAAAAGAGATAAAAAATGATTACATGACAAATGTGACAAACAACACAAAATGAGTTAGTAAAAAAATAGAAAATGAAAAGTGCACCAAAAATCTGTATAAAACAAAAATGAACATATAAAATTAAAACAAGTTAGTATGAAATAAAGGCACCCAAAAATGAAAGCAATCCAAAATTTAAACTACAAAAATGTAAATAAAAAATGAAAACTTGCATAAAACAAACTTACATTTACAGAAAAAGAAATAACTTGCAGGAAAATAAACACTTTGCAGAAAACAATCAACGCTTTGGGGCAACCCACTAAAGTGGATGCATTCGGCTGTTACACCACAAACATTTCATAGTGAAGTCATCTTTGCGTCTTACAGTTTCCCCTCCCCCTTTCTATCTAATAAAAACAGACTATCTACTTATCTATACTCTGATCCCTTTTAGCACCTCCCCAAAAATGGTGCCAAAATGTTGTGTAAAAACATTAAACAATTTATAATAGAATTTCAACGATTTAATTGTCAACCCGAAGAGAGCATAAACTTGTGAGGCACAAACAAAATATATGCAGGGGCAGAGTGTCGCTGAACTTAATCTATAACTGAAGTTGAATCTAAGTTATGAAAACAAGAAATTAGATGGAAATAAATCTAATTGTATAAATTAACTTGATAAAGAAAGATTGAAAATGCATGAAATAAACAGGTATAAAGCAATTGAGAATAGCTTGTGAGCTCACATAAGATCAATACTCAAAATACATAAGAAAGAAATAACTGGAATTCTCTACTAACAACTCATAAACAAGACATCAAAATATGAAGAGATCAAACTATCTATTCTAAAGCATAAAATCTATTACAAGAGGATCAAATCCATGAATATATAAAAAGCTGAACCAGTTCTCTACTACATGTAACATCTCCAAAAATGCAGAGCCAAAAATTTCCATTTCAAAACTACTTATGCTTTCGAAAGATTAAAAATATGGAGAACTTGTTGTAAAGTAATCCTTGAAAGGGTGTTCGAGGCTTACTATATCTGATTCAGTATGATTGATTTCAACGCATTAGGAAATGAACTTAAACAATAATTCTAGCCTTTATTAGACTATCTAACATTTTATACCCACTAAATAAACGATCTTCCTTCGGACTCATCATTCGACAATTCACACCATTATTAACATTAGAATATGAGTTGAATACACCAATAGCTTATAAGATAAAATACATCAATAACACAAGAGAAATACATCGAGAACACATAAGATAGTATACATTAAGATTATGCAAGAGAAATACATCAAGAACACATAAGATAGTATACATCAAGAGAACGCAAGAGAAATAGATCAAGAACACATAAGATAATAATATACATCAAAATAATGCAAGAGAAGTACATCAAGAACACATAAGAACGAGACCAATGTACGTGGTTCTCCCAATCAATGGGTTACATCCAACAAATCGCCATATCATATATTAATCATCTAATTAAAGGAATTACAATCCACAACATCCTTGTTGCCATACTCTCTTTTTGTTATTCTCATAGACTCTCCTTTCGAGAGTATCTCTAATCTATTTGTTGTTCTTGGCATGGGATCTATATATACAAACTCTATGATTTTAGACAATGCATAGTCACTTCGATACATACCATAGAGACATTGGAAATCTACTTTGTAAAACGCATATATGGAATATGTAAAGGTAATAGTGGATTTATGGATTTAGATCCTACCTTTCCAAGCTATGCATATGATATCTTTACACATTTTAATCTTTCAGGATATGTATACAATAATTAGTATTCCTTATAAAAGTATTTTGAGTTCATTAATCCATTTTTATAACTTACCAAACTATAGCGCATGAAGGAGATGTTCACAAACCCCTATTGCATCTCCACAATATATGCTTATCTACTCTTACATTACAAATAGGTATTTGAATATAAATGACACTACTCAACTCTCTTCTTTCATGTCCTTAACCGAGTCAAAAGAGTTTTAGGAGAGTAGAAGTTTTTACAGCATTTATATTTTAGGGTTGGGTATCACAATATTTTTCATACTTATTACTTTTGAAAATATGTGCTAAGGTCATATAATATTCATTTCCACTAAAAGAGATGACAAAGTGGATCTTATGCAAAAGAGCTACTCCATCATATAATAACCATATGTTTTTTATTGATCCTATAGTTATAGGATTATATATTCTCTATTTCCACCAAAAGATATGGCATTGCAGATCTTATGCAAAGCACTAATCCATCATATCATAACCATATGATTCTAATATTACCATATAGTTACAAGATTACCTAGTCTTTATTTCCTATGAACAAGATCTGTAATATCCCTCTCAAATGAGTCTCAATATTTTGTAATTTCTAAATGTAATTATTCTCTACTCAGGAGCTCAAGGCCAAGGCCCCACCAGCAGAACCTTGTATGTGATTTCCTAAGTCATGGACTTGGGTGGTTTAAAGACATAAGTGTAACTTCATATGGACAACCGAGTCCACTAGGAGAGACTAGTGGTTGACAGTACCTAGGGGTCTAGTTCTTCATGACCTAAATGTTGTGGCATAGGGAAGCTCACTATGATGTTTATTGG
>LPNX010651020.1:198448-216409 GCA_001517045.1 Pseudotsuga menziesii | reverse complement strand
ACAACCTGTATAGGTAATTACATATATATATGAATATATATATATATTCATGTAGTTTTGGGAAGGCATCTTATGGTAAAAAAAAATTATATATTATGTGTAATTGGGGAACTATATATATATTATCACATATACATAATTGTGATAGGACCAGAATACCATATCAAAATGGGGTATTGAATTACCTTGCATAATAGACCGATTACGGAACCATTTTCGGCTTTATAGCCATAAATGTTGATGGTGTCATTTAAACTCCCTTGATTTTTTAGAGACGTTGAACCAGGAGCTTTTATTTTACCCTGAACAAATCGACACCGATTGTGGAGACGTTATGGGGCATGCATGAAAATTGTTATAGTTGAGGTTCATTTCCATTGGATAAATATATCTATTTTAACGTGAATTTACATTAGTACAATCGCTTAAGTTGTGGCCAGTGAATGTTGATACGCAGGATCATGCATGAAGCTGTGGATGTTTTGGACGTTGTGTCACTGGTGTTCAAGCTACTTGAATTGTGAGATATCGATGGGTGAGATTGAATATCTATTTGCAGATGCACTATGCACACTTGAACCTCTCACTTTGTGTTTTCTGTTAGTTTTTCTGGTTGTTGAACATCTCACTCTCTGTTTTATGTCAGTTTTTTTGGTCATTGTGGCTATTGGGTGGCAGCAGTCCTATGGCCCTAATGGAAGAGCGATAAAAACCTGCTAAAAGCTCACAGGAAAAACCCAGACCTATAGTAATAACCCACAGATAGAAAATAATGATCGACAATCTTTGTAAATAGGTGTGATATTTGGTATATGCACTTTTTCCTACAACCAAAAGTGTTGTTACCCATTATCATATTACCAACCACTTAAAAAATACTATCATTTTAAACATGCAAACATAATACTTTCTCCATGATCTATGTTGTACAGCTAGTGATCTATAGGGTAACTAGAGTATAAGATGAATAGGACCCTTTGCTTTTAAAATGAATGCTCAAAGAATTTCAACGTAGTCAGTTCAGTCATTCTAACAAGTTATTGTTTTCCCTAATCGAGAGATTGAGTTAATGATGTAATTGTTCCTTTCTTTGGAGAAGGCACATCATAGAAGGTAATGTGTTTTCGATAGCTTGCATAGTGTAGAAAGATATACACTTTTAACCTTGTTTGTTTGTATGCAACGTTTTCAATACTTTCTCCATGATCCATGTTATACAGCTAGTGATCTCTAGGGTAACTAGAGTATAATACAAAGAGGACCCCCTTGCTTTTAAAATGAATGCTGAAATAATTTCACCGTAGTCATTCTAACAAGTTATTGTTTTCCCTAATTATTAAATTGGGTCCCATTTTGGGCTGACTGATATGTTTGATAAATGCATTAAGTTTTCTCTGCCACTTTATATTGAAGGTAAAGTAGTCTTGCAAACTATCTCACGAGGTATTTCTATGTATCAAGAGACTTAAAAATCAGTTTAGTTCATTTTAATTTAACTTACAGGATCCTCCGAGGACCAGAAGTTAAAAACATAGAAGAATTGGAGGTTAGACTTTATGCAACCTATCTACTAGCTAGAAGTTACCCTTACTATTTTTATGTTTTCTACGTACTTATTCGAGGGAGGATAATGAGGAATTCTGTGAGCCATAGAGATGCAGTGAGAATGAATAAATCCCAAATGTTTTGACGGTCCTTGGAAGATATTTTATTGCACTCAAATAATGCAATTTACATACCCATATACTTCTTATGAACTTGTTCAAGGTTTCCCTCGAGTGTTATGAGTCCCCATTGCTTGAAATCATGTGGAGTGTTATCATTCAAGGAAGTATTATGTACAATTTTGTGCCATGGAGACTTAAGGTAAGGAAAAGACCTTCAATAGGGAATTTGGTATTATGAAAATGTCTCTCTGTGAAGAGACTTGAGGTAAGGAAAAGGGCAATGTATGTGCCATGGCATTGTGAATTTCTTCTCTTCGATCAATCAATAAAAGGAACTAATATACTTGGTGGACATAGCCTCGTGGACAAGGTGAACCACGTATCCTGATGTCTCCTCTTTGTTTTTGTTTTATGTTGCTTATGCACCTTTTAACAATGATGTCTAATGTATGGGGTACTACAATTGTTTTATGCTACATTTGCTAAATTTGGGATAAGGTGTTAACGAAACAAATTTTATGGTTTTCTAAAGGAGGAACAAATTTACCCACCTCCCGCTCAACGTACAATGAGGTAACTCAGGTATGTTACATTGTTTCAACAATGCTTCATAACGCATTTGGGTCTTATATTATGATTCACAAATCTTATCTAGATGATCCGGATGAGGGATTTTCTATTACTGTTTAAAGGCAAACAATATTGGTTACTCATGGTAAAGATGTAAACACAGACTATTGTAGAATAAAGGTTGAAATTAATTTCCTAGTGTTCGTAATGATTGATGCTGATTTATATCCTACATATTTTCAGATATTCATGTTCGATTCTTGCAATGGTGAATCTCATTGATTTATTTGGACATACTTTCTTGTACTACCATGCAAAATCTGCCACTAACAATATTGATTCATTTTGTAGTAACAACGAAACAAAAATTTCACCCTTTTTCACACCCAAATGGAATTAAGGTATAAAGGGTATGTTACAGATCGTATCAGAGCAAGAGTTGAAATGATTGGGCCTATTTGGGCTCAAAATGATTCTTCCTATTTCACTTTAGGAACTAACGATTGAGTTTTTGCTCTGTGATAACAGAAAATCAACAAGTTCACAATGTTCGGCAATACAGGTACCTTATGTTGTACCAAACGCAAATGTTTATTGACCATGTAGTTGTGCAAGATAAGGAGGAACATATTCTCAAGATCACAATAAAGATGGCCATTACTTTTCCCACTTCTACGTTAGGAAGACGACATAAGTGCATAGGTATCTTGTTATTTCCTTGATTTTCTTTCGAAAAGGTTTACGAATGGTTAATGCGATTGTTTCATCTTTATTTAAATTGTATGAGTAAATTATTGGTGAGGTATAAGAGTCTTCTTAGACAAAATCATGGTCGATGAAGGTACTATAGCAATCTTTGTCTTAAATAGTAATTTTGAATTACGGAAAAGTGACCTTTGAAACCTACATGCATAGTCGAACCCACTACTAATGACTTTGGTATATACAAGATTCTTAGAACTACAAGGTTGACAAATTGTAATGGGTAACATTGAAAACCATCGAACAATTGTTATTAAGGACTAGTGGGAAAGGGTTACGTCACTAACAATAAAATATAGGACTGCTAAGGATCTAATCAAAATTGATTTCGATTTAATGTCTTCTAGACCTAATTTGGGGTTCATTATTATAATAAATAAATGTAGTGGCTCGTACTCCAACATCTTAGAAGTATTGTCATGTGGATGATTATGCTTATGAATATATGTATATATAAATGCACATGTATGAATTACCTAAATCCCTTGAAGATAGCAAGGTAGCGGTTAAAGAGAACTTAATAAGTTGACCATTTAGGAGTCACCGTATTACGTTGACACTCTACAAGATTTGCTGCAACTATAGTAAAATGGTTTAAGCAAAAGGTAAGTGACGCTAAAATAGTATCTATGCTAACGACATATATTATATGGTCAAGATTATACAAATACAAATTGTATCAAATAAATGTTAGTGGTACTAAAGCTGTCAATACTAACATTATATAAAATGTGAAACACATTTTTCATGTAAAGCAGGAACACAAGATTTAATTTAATCGTATGGTTACATGCTAGTCAAAACAGCTACAATTGCATATGTCATAAGGAATAATTATGTTTTTATATTTTTAATCTATTCTCTCTATCGTAAACTAATAAACCTAGAAATGGTTAGTTGTTGCACATAATAAGTAAATGATGAGAGAAGTAAGTTTGGTTTCTAAAACTGAGTTTAACAATAGATGTTAATGTCCTGATCAGAAGTTACTGGTTAACTTGTGAATGTTAAATATTCTTAGCATACTAAATGGATGCTAGTAAGAGTAGAACTTGATTTTCAGATTTGTTGGGAAGAGAATCCAAGTTAGTTGCAATAACACCACTGTTATAATGTATCCTTTAAATGTAATTATTAGTATGCAAGAATTTGGGTAATGTGGCTATTTATACATATTCATTGGAATTATTGATCTCTTATACATTTTCACAAGAACGACAACATTACTTACAATATTTCTTTAAAAGAGAACTAGACGGCTTATGGACTTGGCCTACAATTCAGCTAAGGTAAATAGCATGATTGTGTTGTACCTAATGTTACTGGTTGTATAGAAACAGTGCACCTATATAAAAGGCTCACATTCTAATGAACTAGAAAAATTGTACGAAAGGGCATAAGTAGCTGAGATATGAAATTATGTTTTACTTTGAGTTACTAATGATATTGGAATGTTCGTGTCCCTAGCATCACCACTCATGAATGTGGAATAAAGTTGGAATATCCCTTCACTAGCAAATACCCAAACATAGACGAGTAAGGACGTCTAAAGATGTTGATATTAAAAATAATTGATGAATGTTGTACAATGTTATATGCTAATATTGCAAGATATGCTAGGAACACTATCAACCAAAATTGTTTGTTAGTAAAAATAATTCAGTACCTTAATTAATGAGGTTAAGTATGGGTGATGTCTTACTTATTATAAATTGTCGAATTCGAGTTCTATAAACCAAGGATTAACCATGGATGATGTTATACTGACATTGCAGGCTTCATCAGGATTATGACCATTATTACAATCGACGTGCAGTTCGGTGTGTAAAATCCTCCTGCTTTTATAAGTTGCACCCAATTGCTTAGAAAAGAGTAAGGAGTAATTTTTCTAGATGATTTATAAGGTTATATAACTCATGAATGACGACTAAAATCATTGCAAATTATGAAATTCTGATAATTGATTACTGAAATTTTGGGTTATCAATGAATGCTTTGACTGACCATGTAGCCGATTCACGAATCGGGACAATGACAATAAAGTCATGCTAAGCACCAAGGAGTGTGCATTACAAAAATTCAAGGTTAAAATTTATACTGAATACAAACAAGGAAATATTGAATGTTATAGGAGCACCATGGTGTTAGGAAAGTGATTGTGGTGTGAGCACGTTGGTGTTAGGCATATATGTTGTGGGAGCACAATGGTGTTAGGAAAGCGATTGCTGTGTGAGCACATTGGTGTTAGGAATATGGTGTGGAAAAAAGACCTAGGAAAAAATTGGACATCTAGAAGACAGGACGTTGTTTGATTTCACTAAGGGGAAAAACTTTTAACTTGTGGTTAAAAGGGAGAGTAACCTCAGAAATTGTGTAAGTCCACACAAGAATGGAAAAAAAACTCAAGGATGTTTGGAAAATGTAACGAATGTAAAACATGTTCATGAAATTTTTAAGTGATTAAAGTGTTACATGCTTAATGTGAAAAATGAAGAAAGGATCCTTCCTCGGGTCGAGGATGACATAACTATCCCAGGGTTGGAACAACCCCCAAAAGGGTAGTAATTATGTTTTATTGATGAATGAATTGCATTATGAAAATGATTGGGCATTATGACACAAATTAAAAAAAAGGATATATAGATTGCAGATTGTTGCAATGCAAAAAGGATCTATAGATCTTACTCGATTTGAATTACAATTTTGAACATGAATTCCTGAAGAAAATTGGGCTAGACCCAAACTTGTGGTAGGGAATTGCAGGTCTTAAGGAGTACCAAAAGATCTCCAAGGGTTCAGAATGAAGAGATAAAAAAGAAGAAGAAGAAAAGATGACAAAATAGAAGAAGGAAAGTACGTCAAAGAAAACGCTGGAACACCGAGGACAGTGTTATCTTAAGTGGGGGAGGATGTAATATCCCTCTCAAATGACTCTCAATATTTTGTAATTTCTAAATGTAATTATTCTCTTATGAGGATCTCAAGGCCAAGGCCCCACCAGAAGAACCTTGTATGTGATTTCCTAAGTCATGGACTTGGGTATTGTAAAGACATAAGTGTAACTTCATACGAAGAACCGAATCTACTAGGAGGAGAGACTAGTGGTTGACAGCACCTAGGGGGCCTAGTTCTTCATGACCTAAATGTTGTGGCATAGGGAAGCTCACTACGATGTTTATTAGTGGGTTTTGTAGTCACCAATTTGGGTAAGAGCAACATTTAAAACTAGTATAAAACACATTTATCACAAATATAATCTGTGCAAATAACATTAATATATATATATATATATATATATATATATATATATATTACCCATGGCTTAAATTGGACAAGAAATATATATATATATATATATATATATATATATATATATATATTCATGTAGTTTTGAGAAGGCATCTTATGGTAAAAAGAAATTATATACTATGTGTAATTGGGGAACTATATATATGTATATATATATATTATCACGTATACATAATTGTGATAGAACCAGAATACCATATTAAAATGAGGTATTGAATTACCTTGTGTAACAGATCGATTACGGAACCATTTTCAGCTTTATAGCCATAGATTTTGATGGTGTCATTTAAACTCCCTTGATATTTGAGAGATGTTGAACCGGGAGCTTTTATTTTACCTTGAACAAACCGGCACCAATTGTGGAGACGTTACATGGCATGCATGAGCATTGATAGAGGCGTTAGGGATTTCACCAAGACTTATATACATTCAAGATCATGAGAAAAGGGAGAGGCTCCTTTTGGTCATGGAAAATAAGAGAGAAAACTTAGTGCTCCCTACGAGGAACGATTTCGGGGTTCCAAGAAAGCCTCTGTGTTTTCTGGATTTGGATCTTTGTCTGTGACCTACACGTTTATTTTGAATCTTGTTTGCATCGTTCTCTTTTTGATGATTTATGCTAAATGAACTGAGTATTTTACTTATAACATTCATATTACCTTTCAAAGTATACTTTATGAATGAATGTTGGACAACTAGCTATGTTGTTGTGGGATCTTGAACTATAGCTCTATGTACGCCTTAGAAAAAGGCTCTAATTCCTTCACCCGATGCTACCCAACTTATCCTTGACAACACTAAATCCATTCATTGCTAGGCATGAAACCAACCACCAATTGCGGTCCCTCCATCAAAGCAATCGTAGTGGGTCGGTTTCCTTCATGTAGCCTTTGTTGTATTTTGTGGTGGTAGTGATTTATTCTACTAGATAGATATATGTGTGAAAATTGTTATAGTGAGGTTCATTTCCTTTGTATAAATATATCTGTTTTAACCTAAATTTACATTAGCGCAGTTGCTTAAGTTGTGGCCAGTGAATGTTGATACGCAGGATCATGCATGAAGTTGTGGCTATTTTGGAGGTTGTGTCATTGGTGTTCAGGCTACTTGAATTGTGAGATCTCGATGGGTGATATTGAATATCTATTCGCAGATGCACTATGCACACTTGAACATATCACTTTGTGTTTTGTGTCATTTTTTTCTGGTCGTTGAATATCTCACTCTATGTTTTATGTAAGTTTTTCTGGTCGTTGCGGCTATTGAGCGACAGTAGTCCTGTGGCCCTAATGGAAGAGCCATAAAAACCTGCTAAAAGGTCACAAGAAATACCCACACCTGTATTAATAACCCACAGAGAGAAAATAATGATCGACAATCTTTGTAAATAGGTGTGATATTTGGTATATACATTTGTTCCTACAACCAAAAGCGTTGTTACCCATTATCATCTTACCAACCACTTAGAAAATACTAGCATTTCAAAGATGCAAACATAATACTTTCTCCATGATTCGTGTTGTACAGCTATTGATCTCTAGGGTAACTAGAGTATAAGACAAAGAGGACCCCTTTGCTTTTAAAATGAATGCCGAAATAATTTCAATGTAGTCAGTTCAGTCATTCTAACAAGTAATTGTTTTCCCTAATCGAGAGATCGAGTTAATGTTGTACTTGTTCCTTGCTTTAGAGAAGGCACATCATAGAAGGCAATGTGTTTTCGATAGCTTGCATAGTGTAGAAAGATATACACTTTTAACCTTGTTTGTTTGTATGCAACGTTTTCAATACTTTCTCCATGATCCGTGTTGTAAAGATAGTGATCTCTAGGGTAACTAGAGTATAAGACAAAGATGACCCCTTTTCTTTTAAAATGAATGCCGAAAGAATTTCAACATAGTCATTCTAACAAGTTATTGTTTTCCCTAATTATTAAATTGGGTCCCATTTTGGGATGACTGATATGTTTGATAAATGCATTAAGTTTTCTTTGCCACTTTATATTGAAGGTAAAGTAGTCTTACAAACTGCCTCATGAGGTATTTCTAAGTATCAAGAGACTTAAAAATCAGTTTGGTTAATTTTAATTTAACTTACACGATCCTTCGAGAACCAGAAGTTAAAAACATAGAAGAATTGGAGGTTAGACTTAATGCAACCTATCTACTAGCTAAAAGTTACCCGTACTATTTTTATGTATTCTATGTACTTACTCGAGGGAGGATAATGAGGAATTTTGTGAGCTGTAGAGATGGAGTGAGAATGAATAAATCCCAAATGTTTTGACGCTCCATGGAAGCTATTTTATAGCACTCAAATAATGCAATTTACATACCCATATACTTCTTATGAACTTGTTCAAGGTGGCCCTCAAGTGTTATGAGTCCCTATTGCCTGAAATCATGTGGAGTGTTATCATTCAAGGAAGTATTATGTACAATTTTGTGCCATGGAGACTTGAGGTAAGGAAAAGACCTTCAATAGGAAATTTGGTATTCTGAAAATGTCTCTCTCCGAAGAGACTTGAGGTAAGGAAAAGGGCAATGTATGGGCCACGACATTGTAAATTTCTTCTCTTCGATCAATCATTAAAAGCAACTAATAAACTTGGTGGATGTAGCCTCATGGACGAGGTGAACCACATATCCTGATGTCTCCTCTTTGTTTTTTATTTATGTTACTTATGCACCTTTTAACAATGATGTCTAATGTATGGGGTACTACAATTGCTTTATGCTACCTTTGCTAAATTTGGGATAAGGCGTTAATGAAATAAATTTTATGGTTTTCTAAAGGAGGAACAAATTTACCCACCTCTTGCTCAACTTACAATGAGGTAACTCAGGTATGTTACATTGTTTCAACAATGCTTCATAGCGCGTTTGGGTCTTGTATTAGCATTCGCAGATCTTATCTAGATGATCCGGATGAGGGATTTTCTATTACTGTTTAAAGGAAAAGAAGATTGGTTACTCATGGTAAAGATGTAAACATAGACTATTTTAGAATAAAGGTTGAAATTAATTTCCTAGTGTTCGTAATGACTGAAGCTGATTTATATCCTACATATTTTCAGATATTGATGTTTGATGCTTGCAATGGTCAATGTCATTGATTTATTTGAACATACTTTCTTGTACTGCCATGCAAAATATGCCACTAATAGGATTGATTCATTTTGTAGTAACAGCCAAACAAAAATTTCACCCTTTTTCACACCCAAATGGCATTAAGGTATAAAGAGTATGTTACAAGATCTTATGCAAATGAGCTACTCCTACCCTTACGATTTCTTATGAGACTATCTTTATAAGTCGTACATCCATTGGAATGATGATTTGAGAGTTGATCCAATAATTATAAAATTAATGAAGGCATTAAGAAACACAATGTCGTTTTGCACTAAGCCAGCATTGGGAAGGCACATGCAGGATTCCAAGCGCATATCTCGGAGTTGAAGGTTATAAACAAGCGCATACATTAAAAAAAACACTAGTGATCTACCTATTACAGATTAGATCAAGCACAAGGAGATATCCCTATGCAGACTTTTGGTGAAATAAGTAAATCTCACACCTATAAATGTAGTAGGAGGGATAGCATGTGAATATCAAACTGACAGCATACAAAGGACACACTTCGACACACTAATTTCAGATCAAAAGAAATCGCGGCCATGTTATAAAATTTTCTGGATAAAAAGGAAATTGCGATACAACTTGACATCCATGAAATCAAGTTCCCAACGTACGATGGATGTATCTCATATCACAAGTAAAGGAAAAGGCAACGCTTCTTTAAGGAAGGCACATCAATTTAGCTGAAGCTCATATCTTTAGCAATCCGTTGGTGAATGAAGGAGTCAAATCCTTATTTCTAAACCAAACGCCTACAAATAGATGAGGGAGATCTAACTGGACCCCAAATGCATATGTACTAGGAAATGAATACAGATATTAATACTCATCACAGGAGAGGGTAAATATGCACAACAAAAATAAAATGAAGAGAGGTATAAGCACATCTAACTAACACACAGAAAGGTCCCATATTCAATAGTCAAAACCTTCATATCGGCGTCCTTCGGTCTATGGATATATACAGGTTTAACATTCCATATACGTAGAGTCTCGAACCATATATATACAGACATTCGTTTTGTCAGCAAACAAATGCAGGAAGCGTACAATATTCAAATCAAAATATTTAGAATGAAAAAGACGTAGAGAGAGAAATTTAATACCCAAAACCATGTGGATATCTGGAGAAGAGAGTCGAGTTCATTGAGTTCATTCTAGATGACACCCGACACACATAGGGTTTCGTGTTGTAACTAGCAGGGTCAAGAAAATTGTCGAACATTCTCAGTCGAGTTCTCGTTCCCCAGTACTCCGTTCCCATGAAATCCCTCCCAAAACTCCTCCTTGACTATAAATATGGTATTTGTAAATCCAATCAGGTAGCACAAACCATCAGATGGATGCCCTCCCCGTTTGATTATTGATACAAGGAACACCCTCCCTAGAACCTGCAACTCTCGCCCTAAATCCCAAACGATCCTTTCTAAGAAATCGAGAGTGTCATTTCCTAACGCCTCCTCTCATTTTAACTATTGCTGGCACATATCCCTACTATCCTCCCTCCTTAATTCGTGCTAAAATTATAGAGGACCAGCCATCCTCCCTTCCACGTGGAATCCAGGCTCCTCTAAAACTCCTTGATGAGGATCTTCGACGGTGGAAAAATGTTTTGTCGGCTTGGGTTTTTTATTCCTTCTTGTGAATATTAAAGCAAACTTCGGTTTCCTTAATTTTTTTTATCCCTCTTCTGGAGGAAATAAGCCCCTCTCTCTCCTAACGCCATCTTCTTTGTTGAGTTAGATATAACCCCTTTAATATCTTCTAATTTTACTACCATCACTATTAAAGGTTGTGTGCTTCCATGTCATAATATATATATATATATATATATATATATATATATACACCATGCGTACCAATGTAGGAAATATTACTATCACCCTCTAATAGATATATGTGAATAAATCCACATAATAGTCAAGGTATAATATATGTCATCAATATTAAATCGAGGTATATTGATATGTATAAGATGCCTTTCTCTTCTTTTACTTTTATTTTTAAGGTGATTGTAATTCAAGTAACTAGGCTTTCTTATATCATGGCTTAATTATTTAAGTAACTAGGCTATAGCCTTTTTAATTGGGTTGATTACGGTGAAAATAGGAATCCCGATAGGATTCCATAGTTAATACTATAATAAGACTACGACATGGAAATTAAGGCTCCCTAACCATTTTCTTTTTTCCCTCATGGGTTCAGTTTCTCCTCGTTAAGCTGTGTCCAAATCTTAAGTCTCCTAAGGAACTTAGATAGTATTAATTACAAGGTCTTACTAGTGGGGCCTTGGCCTTGAGCTCCTCACTAGAAGATAAGTACAATATACATTCATAATTACAAAATACTTAGGGTGCGCAAGAGGGATATTACATCCTCCCCCACTTAAAAATAACATCATCCTTGGTGTTCCTATTTTCAGCCAATTTCTTTTTTTCATGGGCCATTTATTCTTGCTTCGTCATCTCTGGTCTCCTTTGAATTTTTTTGGTTTTTCGTAAGTTGCCATTTTTCAAGACATGTAGTTTCCTGTAACAAGTTTTGTATTTGAGGTTAATTACAACTTTATTTATTTATTTGTGACACACACTCTTTGGTGCTTAACATATCTTTATTGTCATTGTCCTGATTTGTGAATCAGCTTCATGGTTAGTTGAAATATAATTAACATCGATTGATAAACAATAATTTCACCAATTTAATCCTCAACATTTCATAAGTTCTAGTGATTTGTAGCTCTGCCATAATGCATGATTCATACAATCTTGTAAACCATCCAAAACAACTCCTTACTCATGTTTGAGCAATTGAGCTCGCAAGTGAATTTATTATCCATGTCCATCATGACAACGGTCATAATCATGGTACCACCCGGAAATGTCAGTTCATAATAACATAATCTAAAATTAATCCTTGGTTTATATAAAAACAAAAAAACTCAAAATACGACAATTATCAAAAGAGAAAAATATCACTCATTCTTGAGGGTTTTAACTCCACTTTTAATCTAGTGAATTTGTAAGTAACACTCCATTTCGATTAGCAGTGTCCTGGAATAATCCTGCAATTTTAGTACATAACATTATATGATGTTCATTCATTTATCATTTGCAAATTCTAATAGTAATTAAACACCTTTACTCATCCGCCTTTAGATAGTTATGAGTGAAGGGACATTCCAATTCTATTCAACAAAACTAGAGACGTAGAAATTAGAAGTGACATCTAGTTCTATCTTCCTATTAGTTTATTTAGAGGAAACCTTATACTCTTTGTTGGGACTTTTTTACTTTGAGTAACTCTCTTTTAACAAGGCCACGCGAGCCATGAATACACACACGTCAAAACATCAATAATACATAATTCCCATTACAGATAGTTGTAGGTATAGTACACTATTTCTCTGAAATCAACCCACTCTTTTACAAGAATGTCAATGTTGGTGCAACAAACTTTATCCGACATGTCTTCAATTGAGTAAGATTTCTTAACATGGTGGGATGTATTATGATTCACTATATTAGATACGAATAATTCTTAAGGTGGTAATCCCATGATCATAATTCAACCTTTAACATAAAATCATAAAGGAACACATCATGATACTTTACGTTACTACACTTATGTCATTATACACTTCATGATATATACCAATACTCTATGGGGTATTTTTTAGTTAAGTTTCCCACTTTAATTCTACTAGTATCAATTTAGGTTCGTCTATAGCAAGCTTTTAATTTAGGCTTCCATTCAAATTATAGTCGGTGTGTGCCAGTTTTCTTTAAGACATCCAAGGAAGGATTAGTCCTGAACCAATCTTATAATAGGCCTAAACGTCTCATGCTATAACCTTCTCTACACATGATTGGTGTCTTCAATTTTTTTCCTTAGGAAGTGGTAATTTCATTAGCTAGGGTCTTGGGCCTCTTGGTAAAAATTTACAGCATTCATAACTTTCACATAGCTTCCATTATTACTTTTTTATGTCTTCAAATAGATTTTAACATTTGTTACTTGCAACCCGTTCCTTTTCTTATATAAGGTACCCATAGTTCATTGCCCCTATGTTTTTTAAAGTTTCCTGTTAGAAAGAGTCTAACAATGCTATATACACATATAAATATTTCGCTACATGCAATTCCAAGAAATTACTATACTTCTTCCTTAATGTATCAGGAATAAAAGTTATAGTCCAATCTCCTATTTTGCATGTATAAACGTAACCCTTATGATAAGGAAAAAATTACTCATGCAACAACATACCTTCACAATGACACTTCATTCCTTCATCTTCTTAGTTACCTCTTTTGATTTTTCCTTTTTGTGGACCCATTCGGGTGAGTCATTTCCCTCGTCCATCATTGTCATGCATGCATAAAACAAAATCATTGATTGGTTATTTTTTAATCATATTTATGCTTCCTAAATTTATGTTTGAGCCCACATGGGGCTAAGTGTTGTCACTTAGCTCTGATACCATATGTAACATCCCCAAAAATGCATAGCCAAAAAATTCAATTTCAAAACTACTTATGCTTTCAATAGATTAAAAATAAGGATAACATATTGTAAAGTAGTCATTGAAAGGGTGTTGGAGGCTTACTTTCTTTGATTCAGTATGATTGATTTCAATGCATTAGGCAATGAATTTAAACAATAATTCTAGCCTTTATTAGACTATCTAACATTTTATACCCACTAAATAAACCATCTTCCTTCGGACTCATCATTCGACAATTCACACCATTATTAACTTCAGAATATGAGTTGAATACACCAATAGCTTATAAGATAAAATACATCAAGAACACAAGAGATAGTATACATCAAGAGAATGCAAGAGAAATACATCGAGAACACATAAGATAGTATACATCAAGATAATACAAGAGAAATACATCAAGAACACATAAGATAGTATACATCAAGAGAACTGAGAACGCAAGAGAAATACATGGAGAACACATAATATAGTATACATCAATATAATGCAATAGAAATACATCGAGAACACATAAGAACGAGACCAATGTACGTGGTTCACCCAATCCATGGGTTATGTCCACCAAACCACCATATCATATATTAATCATCTAATTAAAGGAATTACAATCTGCAACATCTTTGTTGCCATACTCTCTTTCTGTTATTCTCATAGACTCTCCTTTCGACAATATCTCTAAGCTATTTGATGTTCTTGGCATGGGATCTATATATACAGACTCTACTATTTTAGATAATGCATAGTAACTTCAATACATATCATAGAGACATTGGGAATCTACTTTGTAAAATGCATGTATGGAATATGTAAAGGAAATAATGGATCTATGGATTTAGATCCTACCCTTCCAAGCTATGCATATGATATATTTACACATTTTAATCTTTCAAAATCTATATACAATAATTAGTATTCCTTATAAAATTATTTTGAGTTCATTAATCCATTCTAATAACTTATCAAACTATACCGCAAGAAGGAGATGTTCACAAACCCCTATTGCATGTCCACAATATATGATTATCTACTCTTACGTTACAAATAAGTATTTGAATATAAATGATACTACTCAACTCTCTTCTTTCATGCCCTTAACCGAGTCAAAAGAGTTTTAGGAGAGTAGAAGTTTTTACACCATTTATATTTTAGGCTTGGGGTATCACAATATTTTTCATGCTTATTACTTTTGAAAATATGTGCTAAGGTCATATAATATTCATTTCCACTAAAAGATATGACAAAATGGATCTTATGCAAAAGAGCTACTCCATCATATAATAACCATACATTTTCTATTGATCCTATAGTTATAGGATTATATATTCTCTATTTCCACCAAAAGATATGACATTGCAGATTTTATGAAAAGCACTAATCCATCATATCAGAACCATATGATTCAAATATTAGCATATAGTTACAAGATTACCTAGTCTTTGTTTCCTATGAAAGATATCTTATGCAAACGAGCTACTCCTAACCTTACGATTTATCCTGAGAGTATCGTTATAAGTCGTACATCCATCGAAATGATGATTTGAGAGTTGATCCAATAGTTAGAAAATTAATGAAGGAATTAAGAAACACAGCATCATTTTACACTAAGATGGCATTGGGAAGGCACATGTAGGATTCCAATCGCATATCTCGGAGTTGAAGGTTATGAACAAGCGCATACATAAAAAAAACCACCCGTGATCTACCTATTACAAATCAGATAAAGCACAAGGAGATATCCCTATGCATACTTTTATGGAAATTAGTAAATATCACACCTCTAAATGCAGCAGGAGGGATAGCATGTGAAGATCGAACTCACAACATACAAAGGACACACTTCAAAACACTAATTTGAGATCAAAAGCAATCCTGGCTAGGCTATAAAAATTTTAGGATAAAAAGGAAATTGCGATATAACTTGACATCCATCAAATCGAGTTCCTAGCATACGATGGATGTATCCCATATCACAAGTAAAGGAATATGTAGCGCTTCTTTAAGTAACGTGCATCAGTTTAGGTCAAGTTCATATCTTTAGCAATCCACTGGTGAATGAAGGAGTCATATCCTTATGTCTAAACCAGACACCTAGAAATAGATGAGGGAGACCTAACTGGACTCCAAATGCATTTGTACTGGAAAATGCATACATATATTAATTTATGTAACTGAGATTCATCCCAACAGAGGGTAAATTTGCACAATAGAAATAAAATGAATAGAGGTATAAGCACATCCGACTAACACATAGAAAGGTCCCACATTCAATAGTCAAAACCTTCATATCGGTGTCCTTCGGTCTATGAATATATATAGGTTTAAAATACCATATATGCAGAGTCTCAAACCATATATATACACACATCCGTTTTGTCAGCAAACAAACATAGGAAGCTTCCTACGTACAATATTCAAATCAAAACCTTCAGAATGAAAAATACAGAGGGAGAGAAACTGAATACCCAAAACCATGTGGATATCTAGAGAAGAGAGCCAAGTTCCTTTTGGATGACACCCAACACACATAGGGTTTCGTGCTGTAGCTAGCAGGGTCAAGCAAATCGCCGAACATTCTCAATTGAGTTCCTGTGAATTGGGAAAATGTCTCGTTCCCCAATAGTCCATTCCCATGGATTCCCTCCCAAAACTCCTCCCTGACTATAAATATGGTCTTTGTAACTCCAATAATGTAGCATAGACCATCGAATGGATGCCCTCCACATTCGATTATTGATACAAGGAATACCCTCCATAGAACCTGCAACTCTCACCCTAAATCCCAAATGATCCTTTCCAAGAAATCGAGAGTGTTGTTTCCTAATGCCTCCTCTCCTTTTAACTATTGTTGTCACATATCCCTACTATCCTCCCTCCTTAATCCCTGCTAAAATGACAGAGGACCAGCCATCCTCCCTTCCACGTGGAATCCATGCCTAAGAAAACTGCTCGATGAGGATCTCTGACAGTGGAAAGATGTTTTGCCAGTTTGGGTTTTTTATTCCTTTCTTCTGGGGAATATTAAATCTAACTTCAGTTTCCTTACTTTTTTTTAATGCCTCTTCCGGAGGAAATAATCCCCTCACTCTCCTAACCCTGTCTTCTTTGTTGAGTTAGGTATAACCCCTTTAATTTCTTATAATTTTACTACCATCGCTATTAAAGGTAGTGCGCTTCCATGTCATAATATATATATATATATATATATATATATATATATACCATTCCTACTAACGTAGGAAATATCACTATCACCCTCTAATAGATATATGTGAATAAATACACATAATAGTCAAGGTATAATATATGTCATCAATATTAAATCGAGGTATATTGATATGTATGAGATGACTTTTTCTTCTTTTATTTTTATTTTTAAGGTGATTATAATTCAAGTAAGTAGGCTTTCTTATATCATGGCTTAATTATTCAAGTAACTAGGCTATAGCCTTTTTAATTGGGCTGGTTACGGGGAAAATAGGAATCTTGATATGATTCCATAGTTAATACTATACTAAGACTATGACATCGAAATTAAGGCTCCCTAACCATTTTCTTTTCGCCCTCATGGGTTCAGTTTCCCCTTGTTTTGTTTTGTCCAAATCTTAAGTCTCCTAAGGAGCTTAGATAATATTAATTACAAGGTCTTACTGGTGGGGCCTTGGCCTTGAGCTCCTCACTAGAATATGAGTACAATATACATTCATAATTACAAAATACTTAGGGTTCAAGAAAGAGGGATATTACACTACCAAACCACTAGAGAGGCCTCTAACCAAACTGAGCAGAGATCCCTCCTGTTTATCCATAAATCCAACATAACTAATCATAATTATAGATCCACTATTCTCTCAACCTATCCCTTTAAATCCTCAACAAATCTACAACTCATCCCTAAAAATTCTCAACAAATATTGGATGAGATATTGTAAGATCCCCCCTCCCACCTTGAAGACCTAGGAGCGAATATGACTCGAAAAAATATAAAATGAATCATAAATGCGTCCATAAGAAA